>VZQC01014591.1:114238-558823 GCA_009823505.1 Rhizomys pruinosus | reverse complement strand
TGAAAAAAAAAAACTGAGAGAAAGATGCAGGATCATTCTGGAGAATGCCTGATCTGGGATGGTGGTGGGGGGTGGGGGTGGAGGGAAAACGTGCAATAAGCCATGAACTGAATTGGAGAAAACATGTATGATAATGCACCAAACAGTGCAATTAAAAACTAATTTAATTAGAAAAAAAAATAGTGGAGACACAGGATCCTCACAAAAAACAAACAAACAAAAAAACCAAAAAACAAAAAGGGGGGCCCATTGGGGCTGAGCAGGTATATTATCATTTTGTCTGGGAATCTTAGCAGGCCAGACCCCTTGAATCCAAGTGGCATTGGCTTTGGTGGAGCTCGATAGGCAAATCAGACCATGCTGCAGTCTGATTATACATGTAGACCCAAATCACTACTCTGGGGAGCTACGGATGAGACATTAGATTATATCTGAAATCATAGGACGACCCTTCTTAGGTGTGCGCCGATATTGATTGAATTCCGTTAGGGGTGTGGTGCCTTATCTCTGATCCTGGGGGAACGGTTGGAATGATAAATGGTAGTTTTAGTTGTATGAGAAGAGAACATGTTTGTTGTGAAAACATGTCGCGGGAAAAAAAAACCTTGACCTGAGTGTGTTGTAAGTGCCACCGGTTTTGTGGGAAAACAAAAAATACCGACAGAGGGCCCCATCACGGGATTTTCAGTTAGACCCACACGGGAAGCGGTTTTAACATTTCGGTCATCCATAGAATCTCACTTTTCTAATCTCGTACCACTTGTTAGTCTCTCTGGCCCCACAACGGCTGTCGATGCTCCTGGGGGAACACACAAACAGACCCTCTTGCCCAGACCAACACTGGATCCAGTCCTTGCCAGTTACCAGTCAACACATCCTTCCACATAACCAGGCCCTTAGATGGAGCAAAGAGCTGTACAGAGACTTCACAAGTGAGGAATTAGAGATGGCTGAGAAACATCTTAAGAGGTGTTCAACATCACTAATCATTAAGGAAATGGAAATCAAAACCACTTCAAGATATCATCTTACTCCAATAAGACTGGCTAGGATCAAGAAAAATGATACCAAGTACTGGAGAGGTTGTGGGGAAAGAGGAACACTCATCCACTGCTGGTGGGAATGTAAACTTGTACAGCCACTTTGGAAAGCAGTGTGGAGAACCCTTGGAAGACTTGGAATGAACTTGCCACCTGACCCAGCCATACCACTCCTGGGCATGTACCCACAAGACTCATCCCACCCCAGAGACACATGCACAGCCATGTTTATTTCAACTCTCTTCACAATAGCAAGGAGCTGGAACCAACCCAAATGCCCCTCAACCAACGAGTGGATAGAGAAAATGTGGTACATCTACACAATGGAATTCTATGTAGCAGTAAAGAAAGATGACATCACGAACTTTGCAGAAAAATGGCTGGAGCTAGAAGATATCATGCTGAGTGAAGTAACAGTCCCAGATAAACAACAAATGGTATCCCTCATCTGTGGATGCTAGTGCCAATTACCTAGTTGTAAGTATTTCTTGCGAATGGCCCCTAGAGCTTTTGTTCAAGTAGTTGGGAGTGATGCATATTGGAAACAACAACAACAACAACAACAACAACAACAACAGAAAGGACTGCATCAAAGAACTGACTGAAACGGTGAACTTCTCAAAACAGTTAACTTCCACATGGAGAATTTTGAGAAAGTCTGAGAAAGAGATGAAAAGCATGTTTGGCAGAATGCATGAACTCTAGTGGGGTGGAGGGATAGGGTAGGGGACACGGGTCTAGAAAAAAAATAAAGTTTATGTTATATTTAAAAAAAAAAATAAGCCGGGCATGGTGGTGCATGCCTTTAATCCTAGCACTTGGGAGACAGAGCAGGCAGATCTCTGTGAGTTCAAAGCCAGCCTGGTCTACACAGCAAGCTCCAGGCCAGCTGGGAGTAAAGGGAGACCCTGTCTCAAAAAAGACCAAAATAAATAAATAAATAAATAAATAAATAAATAAATAAAATAAAATAAAAAGAAAAGCATCTTATCCAATTAACATAAACCTCTGAACCATGCCTACAGGGAAATTGATAGATGGAATATTTTTTCAAAATAGAAAATGTTCCTAAAATAAAAACAATATAAAAGAAAAAGAAAAAAAATCACTGTACCATAATTAAAGCTTTCTCTTAAGCAGGTGTAAGAGGCCTTGCCCTCGCTGTTACAGAACGCCCATACATACAGGAAACCGGCAAAGGTCTACTGCACACATGTAACTGAATTACAGGAATTTAGAAGTTGGATGACGTAATGGTAGTTCTCACCGTCAATGACTCACACTAGAGCAGCCTGACTGAAAATGCAAATCATATTTAAATGTCCCATTTTTATGCTTTAATCAAAGGACTCCTGTCTTATCTGAGCCTTGTGTTTTCTTTGAGTGGCTGTGGGAGGATTGTGTTTGAGCTACTTAAAAGGAATGGTGAGTGACTGGGGGCATGCTGTTTACTTGATTTGTGCAAAAAAAATCAAAATCAATAGTCCTCTCCTCACACGGGGTCCTTCATCTTTCAGTGACCTGACTCTTGCTGCCCTTGCTCTTTCTGGAAGCCGGCTCTCCTCTTTGTATCTCCATGGATTCCATTCCTCTTTCTACACAAAAGGCTTTCTCTGGCCTCTTTTCTGAAAACAGGTAGCAACAGAGTCAACTGCATCAGGCACAATGGCACACTTGCTTACCTAGGCAACCCCTACATGCCTTCCAGGCAGGGAAACGGGCTTTCAAAGCAGAGATGGGGAGGTGGACAGATCACAAGGAAAACAGAAAGGATACAGCTGGTAGGTGAGACCGGAAGGGGAGGAGCTACCACACCAACAACGTGGGAAAGAAGGCGGAAGGAAGCATGCTACTGCGCATGTTAATTAAAAAGGTAAATTACAAGGAGGAGAAACAAAACTTAATGAATAAAAAACAGAAGAAACTATTTGGCCAGAGAGAAGTAGAGCCTAATTTCAACTTATTCTTAATATTTTTTCCATGTTTTGGCCGGCTCTCAGGGACTGAACTGAACTCAATATGCACTGGCTAAAGCTTATTTTACAAACCCTTAGCTCTGTGGTGAGGCAATCTAAGGTCACCACCATGCCAAATTCCAAGGGAGTCATGGGGAGACCTCGGGCCTTCGACCACTGGACTGACAGGCCCCCTCCGGGGGACTCTAACTTCTACCATCATCCCTTACCTCAAAGCTTCTTTTAAAAACTATTTTTACTCGTTATTGATTAATTTGTGTGCTTGCCATGGAGCACGCATGGAGCCCAGCCTGCTGGAGTCCGTTCTCTCCTCCACCATGTGGATTCCGGGGACGGAATTCAGGTCCTAAAGCTTGGCGAATGCAGCCAGCTCATAGCCTCTTGACTTTAGCAGGTTGGATTACTTAATCGTATTTATTGGGTTATCTAACTGAAAGGCTGGACCCTTCAACCACCTGGTACCCAGCCAAGGACAGAGCCACGCGAACCGAATTTCAAGTGATATCAGTTTGGTCTCCTTACATTTTTCTCTACTCTGAAGACAAAAGGAAGGCCCAAACTTGAATACAGGGCCTTGGGCAAGTGCTTTAACTGTTCTGTGCCTGTTTCTGCATCTGAATTCTTCTGTTTTTCACTAGAGGACCATGCAACACTGAAAGTAGCATATCTTTTTTAATGTGTTGGTGTGTTTATATGTGTGGTATGTATATTTGTGTGTGTGTATATAGTATGTATGTGTGTCTGTGTATGTATGTATGTATGTGTGTATGCATGTGAGTGTATATGTGTGGGTAGCATATGTGTCTGTGGGTATGTTTGTGTGTACATGTGTGTGTATATCCATTCAAGTGTATGTATTTGTGTGTATGTCTGTGTGTATATATGTATGTGTGTATGTATGCAAGTGTATGTTGGCATTTGCCTGTGTTTGTGTAGTGTATATATATATGTATTTGTGTCTCCTTATAACTTTGTGTGTATATGTCTCTGTGTATGTGTTTGTGTGTGTATGCCTGTATGTCTGTGTCTCTCTGTGTTTCTGTGTGTATGAGTGTATGCATACATGTACGCATGTTTGCGTGTCTCTGTGTGTGGCATCTTCAGAGGTGTGTGGGATCCTGTGGCCCTTCACATGCACTAGGAGGTCAGACAAGACATCCGTCATCATCCTCTAACACTTTTTTCTCTGAGACAACATGTCTTGCTAAACTGGAAGTTCACTGGCTGGACGAGGCTGACTGGCAGAAAGTGCCTTGGGTCTGCCTGTCTTCACCCCACACTCTGGAGGTACTGACCCACAGTGTCACAGCTAACAGTGGATGCCAGGGATTTGAGCTCAGGTCTGTGGGCTTTCAGAACAAGTGCTCTCCCTGACAGAGACATCTCCCAGCCTTGTCATTTTGTCCTTCAAATTGTCTCTCAAAGACCACATGCAAGTCTGGAACTTGGAAAAAATATTGTCCTGTGTTCTGACTACAGACTGGCTGCCTTTCCTGAAAGCCTCTGGTCTTTTCCCTGCCGACTTCAGGAGTATTTCTGTCTTTGGCGTTGCTTCATCTCACCATTTCCCATCCACATGGGGATTTCTTTCCACTCTCCCTGATTCTTGTCAAATATTTTATATCCTCTGTCTGCCAGCTAGCACACAGACACCCTCCACACATAATACATACATACATATATATATATATATATGACATAGATTATCCATCATATATATATATATATATATATATATATATATCTTAGACTTTCTAATTCTTTCTTGCATGTCCTGAATCTTTATCTTCCTGCATTGCATTCTGGGTATGTTAATCACATCCATTTCTGTTCAGATGGCTCCCTCTCCCGTTTTGCCCTTAAGTTCTTTCTTTAATCATATTCCAAGTTACACTCAGCTGCTTTGTGATCATACCCTTCCTCCTGTGCTTGATGGTCTTGGGTTTTTCTTTAAATATGTGAACGTTTACATTAAAGGACATATTAAAACAGTTTAACATTAGACTATCTCAACTCTTTTGGGGTTCTAGAAGATATTTTGCTTTTTCACTTAGCCTGGACTCATAGTATCTCCTTGTATGTTGAGTGGTCACGGCTGTAAGTGCCTAGAGTGACCTTTATCTGGTAAGATCTCACAGCTAGTAGGGAGGGAAGCTTTCCTTTAACCTTTAGCTCCACAGATAATTTGTAGAGAGAGAAGGGACCCTGGAAGACCTTGGGACACTTCAATGCTCCTTTAAGAGCATCCCTGTTAGTGTGCAATTCTCAAATTCAGTTACTCCACTTCCTTGGAGTCTCCGATGAACCTCCTTATTACCAGTTTCTCACGTCATTAATGGTGCCCACATTATAAAGCTTAATGAACATTGCCAAAGCTCAAAATATCATAATAATTTGTTGACGAGTGCCTTTAATGGTTTCTTTCATTAATGGGATTCTACAAAACTTGAACTTTGCAGGGATAGGTGTTTCCAACACTAAAGATTTAAGCAAAGTTGGGGACAGTTTTGACGACAGTAACAGAGTACAAGGTGATAACCCTGCAATAAATCATGCATCTCAAAGTCTGATTTGCATTTGAAGGCAATCTCTTTTTAAGTGTTCATGGGAATGTGGGCAGTGCTCACCTGCTTCTCTTACCAGGATCATTGTGTTAAGGACTTCCGGTCATGACTATTAGACACTACCTTGAGAACAGATATAAAAGATGAGAGAAAGGAAGGAAGGAAGGAAGAAAGGAAGAGAAGCGTGAGGGAGGGATGAAAGAAGGGAAGGGGGGAGGAAGAAAGGGAGGGAGGGAAGTGCAGAGGGAGAGCTACCAAGATCAACGTGATAACCCCTGTTTTGAGGGATTATACTCCCCAAAAGGAGAAAGTTTGTGAGTGAGCACCACCCCATCATCTGTTCTTCTTTGGGAGCACTATTTACTGCCTGTAGGGCAGGGTGGGCTACTGAGCATCAGAGAGGAGCAGCTACCAGGAGCATGCCAGCAGAGCTTTTAGCAAAGTCATGAGGGTGATGACGTGGAACTTGGATTTCCAGGTTGCCATGGCAGCCAAGCTTGCCTGTCTAGTACCTCAGTGAGAGGGGAAGGAAGTTCTTCTTGAGCCAAAATGCTGGTGAGTTCTTAAGCTGCTTAAAGGCAGAAGATTCAGAAATGAAGCAGAAAGTAAAAGGAAACCTCCGAGTTTCCTACAGTACGGGAAATAGTGCACTGCTGGTTCTCGTAGGAGGGAAGGCATCAGAGGAGCAGCCGGTGCTCATCCGGGATTCTCAGAGAAGGAAAGTCAGAGACAGAATAGGAAAGACAAAAACACATCTTTGCAGTTTTTATATATGCATGTGTAGAGGAATGGTTGTTGTTACTGTTGACAGTTTTAAACAAGAAAGGAAAGAGAATGCAGTCCATCCAGGCTGGCCTTGAAATCCCTTAAAGATCAATTCCCTTTTTAAAAATCTTTTATTTATTGGGGCTGGAGAGATGGTCTAATGGTTAAGAGCACCAACTGCTCTTGCAGAGGACCCAGGTTTGATTCCCAGCACCCACATGGCAGCTAAGAACCATCTTTAACTCCAGTTCTAGGGGAATCTTACACCCTCTTCTGACCTCTGCAGCATTGCAGGACACGGGTGCACAGACCTACATGCAGACAGTACACTCATACACATACAAATAAAATTTCAAAAAAATCTTTTATTTATTGATTGATTGATGGATTGATTGGTTTGTGTGTGTGTGTGTGTGTGTGTGTGTGTCTGTGTCTGTGTTGTACCTGTGTCTCTGTGTGTATTTATATGTGTATGTGCAACTATGTGAGGATTCCCTGGGGAAGCCAGATGTTGGATCCCTGGAGTGGGAGTTACAGGTGGTTGTGAGCTGCCTGACATGGGTGCTTGGAACCGAACTTCTGTCTTCTACAAGAGCAGCAAGCACTCTTAACCACTGAGTCGCCTCTCCAGACCCCAGGGCTTTGAACTCTTGATCCTTCTGCCTCAGACTGTGAATGCTAGGCTCACAGCTGTGGGCTTACCACACCCAAATCAGGGACCCCAGCTCAGGCCTGGATTAAGTGAGATAATCTTGCCCAATTCTTTTCACTTTCCAACCTAAAGCTTTGTTTTTCTTCATTTTGATATCATTGTTCCTTTTCAAAGTTCATATACAGTATGTGAACTACCACTTCAAATGTATGTAAATACCATATACTTGAAAGGTAAATTGGTAATAGATACTAAAAATAAAATAAAAATCTATAGCATAAAATTCCCAGGAATTACCTTCAACAGAAACAATGATCAAGTAGTTAACTAAGTTCATGGTAGGAAATCATGAGCAACAGCCAAGAAGAATCTATTTCATCCATTTACAACATAGAAATTTAGGGAACTTATCTTAATGAAACCTTTTCTATTTTAAAAGAGTTAAACCAAAGAACTTTCAGTGGTGGACATCTATAGAGTTTTTCATTTTAAAGCCCAAGATATCTGAGTGTGCACAGCCTTGGGGTCTTTTGTTGTGAAAGGCTTGGTTCTGCCATGGCTGTCTACTCAGGGTATCAGCTCCCCAGAGGTTACTTGCCTGGCCGGTTTGGCTTTTTAGCCTTCACATGGTTAGCTGCAGAAACAGCGTAGGTTGAGGTGAAGGATCTGCTCTTGGTGAGAGTCATCAGTACTGGAGTATTCCAAGAATCAGGACTACCAGCACTGCAAAGACAGTAGTGAAGGAACAATGAAAAGATTAGTCAGCCAATATGGGGCAGAGCTTGCAAGAACCCAACTGTCATTTTCACAGCAGGCTTGCCAATCTAAGCATTTCCAGGACACTACAGAACAAGTGACACAATAAGCTAAGTTCAGCCTCTGCTACAGTGAGATCTATCTATCTATATCTATATCTATATCTATATCTATATCTATCTATCTATCTATCTATCTATCTATCTATCTATCTATGAGACAGTCACTCATCAAACATGCTGTGTAACAGAACAGATGGCTTTCCATTCAATCCAATTCATAAAATGTAACACATTTCATTCTATGCTTGTAATTACATTCCTCATAAATTTCCTCAAACAATCTTGCACATTAATTGGCCGAGATGCAAGAGTCCTCGTGTGAGCAATAAATGATGTAACTCTTATTATGTCACTGTCCTTTCTTACACATTTTTCCTGCTGAATATATACTTAAAAGTTAACATTTTACAAAGCCACTCAAAGATAATGTTTCTCTGCAGTGTCTACTTAGAAAGAAAAACATTGGTAGTAGACTGTGTCCTGTAATTTCTCTCCATTAGTAATGAACTATTTGCTCATGAAGGAGACCTACAGCAATATCCTATAATTTCTCTCTACTGGTGATGCCCTGGAAAGAACTACATCAGTGATGGACTAAGTGTTAAACATACTGATCATGTTGAGCAGGCGAAAGGTAACAGACACTCTGTATGCTGGCAATGCATCTACCAGAATATTCTTGCTTCACTAGGTTGGTCCCTGGAAATAAATGATCTATAGAGGATTGGATTAGAGAATGTTCCAGAAATCAGGGAATTAATGGAAACCATTTCTGGAGGTCTTCCAAGCACAAGTTTCTCTGCACATACTGCTTAAAACCTTACATGTTGAACTGGAAACATTATCCATCCTAATTTGCAATAGAACAGAATTCAGGGAGCTGTGCTGACGATCTTGGACTGCTCCAAGTGGAAAGCACTTGGCCCGTGTTTGCTAGCACCTGTGTCCTTTCAAGCACCACTTCAAGAATTAAAGGTCGAACAATTGACAATGGGACCCTCATTAAACTCAAAAGCTTCTGTACATCCAAAAAGAACACAATCAAGGAGCTGAAAGAAATACCCACAGAAAGAAAGGAAAAAAGAAAAAACAATGACACTCACTGAGCTCACATTAGATGGACGCCCAACATGAGCGTTACAGTGACTTCCAAGTAGGAATTAGAGATGTGCGAGAAAACATTCTTAAGAGGTGTCTCAACATCACTAATATTAAAGGAATATGGCCAACATCCAACAACACTCCACAGATAATCATCTCCTCCACTCCAATAAGACTTCTTTAGCGATCAGAAAAATTGATCACTCAAGATCCTGGAGAGGATTGTGGGGATAAGAGGAAATCACTCAATCCATGCTGGTGTGAATGTTAAACTTGTACAGACCACTATTGAGTTTAAGCAGTGTGGAGTAACCCTTGGAAGATTGGAATGAACTTGCCACTGACCCAGCCATACCACTCCTGGGCATGTACCCGCTACCACAAGACTCATCCTGCGCAGGCACCCAGGAGCACATGCTTCTTCCTGCACAGCCCATGTTATTTCAACCTCTTTCACAATAGCAAGAGCTGGAACCCCCAAATGCCCCTCAACCAACGACGTGGCTATAGAGAAACTGTGTACCATTTCTCCACATTGCTGATTACTTCTATTGTAGCCGTTAAAGAAAATGGACGTCACGAAACTTTGCAGAAATAAATGCTGGAGCTAGAGATACCATGCTGAGTGAGTTAAGTAAAAACAGCTCCCAGATAAACAAACAAATGGTATCCCTCATCTGTGGCTCTAGTTGCCAAATTCCCTAGTGTAAGTATTTCTGTGCATGGCCCCTAGAGCTTCTGTTCAAGTAGTTGGTAGACGTGATGCACTATTGAAGCCCAACAACAAACAACAACAACAACAACACAATCACAGAAAGGACTGCATCACAAAGAACTGACTGAAACGGTGATTCCTCTGCAAACAGTAAACTTCGCACAAAATGAGGAAATATAGAAAAGAAGAATGAGAAAGAGATGACAAAGCTGTTTTGGCAGAATGCATGAAATTCTTAGTGGGCGGTGGGTAGGGTATCGGCGTTAAGGGGACACGGGTCTAGAAAAAAAATAAAGTTTATGTTATATTTGAAAAAAAAATGACAGCCGGGCATGGTGTGCATGCCTTATCCTAGCACTTGGGATGACAGAAGCAGGGTCAGATCTGTTTAGTTCAAAGCCAGCCTGGTCTACACAGCAAAGCTTCCAGGGCCAGCGTGGGAGTAAAGGGGGACCCTGTTTCTCAAAAAAGACCCAAAATAAATTAAATAAATAAATAAATAAATAAATAAATAATTAAAAAAATAAAATTAAAAGAAAAGCATCTTATCCAATTAACATAAACCTCTGAACCATGCCTACAGGGAAATTGATAGATGGAATATTTTTTCAAAATGAAGAAAAATGTTCCCTAAATAGAAACAATATAAAAGAAAAAAAAAAAAATCACTGTACCATAATTAAAGCTTTCTCTTAAGCAGGTGTAAGAGGCCTTGCCCTCGCTGTTACAGAACGCCCATACATACAGGAAACCGGCAAAGGTCTACTGCACACATGTAACTGAATTACAGGAATTTAGAAGTTGGATGACGTAATGGTAGTTCTCACCGTCAATGACTCACACTAGAGCAGCCTGACTGAAAATGCAAATCATATTTAAATGTCCCATTTTTATGCTTTAATCAAAGGACTCCTGTCTTATCTGAGCCTTGTGTTTTCTTTGAGTGGCTGTGGGAGGATTGTGTTTGAGCTACTTAAAAGGAATGGTGAGTGACTGGGGCATGCTGTTTACTTGATTTGTTGCAAAAAAAATCAAAATCAATAGTCCTCTCCTCACACGGGGTCCTTCATCTTTCAGTGACCTGACTCTTGCCGCCCTTGCTCTTTCTGGAAGCCGGCTCTCCTCTTTGTATCTCCATGGATTCCATTCCTCTTTCTACACAAAAGGCTTTCTCTGGCCTCTTTTCTGAAAACAGGTAGCAACAGAGTCAACTGCATCAGGCACAATGGCACACTTGCTTACCTAGGCAACCCCTACATGCCTTCCAGGCAGGGAAACGGGCTTTCAAAGCAGAGATGGGGAGGTGGACAGATCACAAGGAAAACAGAAAGGATACAGCTGGTAGGTGAGACCGGAAGGGGAGGAGCTACCACACCAACAACGTGGAAAGCGGAAAAGAACGCATTGTCGGTAAGGACTAAGCATTGCTACCCTGCGCAATGTTAATTAAAAAGGTAAATTACAAGAGGAGAAAAGAACAGAACACAAGGAGAAAACTTTTTAACGGAAAAACGAATCAAACAAGAAATATACAGAAGAGAAACACTTAAAAAAGAAAGAAAAAAAGAAAAGAAACTATTTCAAAGAGTTAACCTAGCAGAGGAGTAGGTAGAAAGTGGGCCTAAATTTCAACTTTTGCCTTAGTAATGATTTTTTTTCCATGTTTTCTGCTTTTTTTTCAGTGGATGGAACTGAATTGAAACTAAATATGCACTGGCCAACTAAAGCTTATTTTCTACAAACTTACTCTGTGTGTGTGAGGGCAATCTAAGGTCACCACCATTGCCAAATCCAAGGGTAGTCATGGGGGAGCCCGCCCCTCGGGCCTTGACCACTGGACTGACAGGCCCCCTCCGGGGAGGGGGGACTCTAACTTCTACCATCATCCCTTACCTCAAAGCTCTTTTAAAAAACTATTTTCTACTGCGTTATTGATGTAATTTGTTGACTTAGCCGATGGAGCACGTCATGGGAGCCCAGCTCTTGGGCGTCCGTTCTCTCCTTCCCCATGTGGGATTCCGGGGACGGGGAATTCAGGTCCTAAAGCGTTGGCGAATGCAGCCAGCTCATAGCCTCTTGACTGTTAGCAGGTTGGACTTACTTATCGTATTTATTGGGTATCTATACTGAAAGGCTGGACCCTTCAACCACCTGGTACCCAGCCAAGGACAGAGCCACGCGAACCGAATTTCAAAGTGATATCAGTTTGGTTCTCCTTACATTTTTCTCTATCTCTGAAGAAAAAAGGACAGGCCCAAACTTGAATACAGGGCCTTGGGCAAGTGCTTTAACATGTTCTGGCCTTGCTTCTGCATCTGAATCTTCTGTTTTTTCACTATGAGGGACCATGCCACTAAACATCTTTTATTTTTTTTTTTTTTTTTTTTTTTTTTTTGTTGTTATGAGGTTTGAGTTGTATGTTGCTGTATGTTGGGAGTGTATCAAAATGTGTCGTGTTTATTTGGACTTCTGGTGCGTTCCTGGATGTTGATGTAATCATGGCAGATGTTTTGCTTGTTGTAATAGTATTGGATTAGATATGTGTCTGTGGTGATTATGACAGGTACATTGGTAGCATATAATTGCTGCTATGATTGCTAGATCTGTATGGTATTAAGATAATAGGTGTGGTGGTATGGTGGGGTACTGGTGTGTCTGATCCATGCACATGCTGGTGTTTAGTGGTGTATGTCTGTGGCTAGCATATGTGCTGTCTGGGTTTTTGTGTAGTCTGTGTGTGTATACCATCAAGTGTTGTTTTGATTGGTGTTATTGGGAGGTCTAGGTGTGATTATGTGTGGTATTATGCGGTTAGTGTGGATTTGGCTGTGTTGGAGTTGTTAGAGTGTACTATAATATGTATGTTTGTGTGACCTCCTTACTAACTTTGTGTTTGTATGTCTATGTGTATGTGTTGTGTTTGTATGCCTGTATGTCGGGTCTCTCTGTGTTTCGTGTGTGTTGAGGTGTATGCATACATGTACGATGTTTGCAGTGTCTCTGTGTGTGGCATCTTCAGAGGTGTGTGGGATCCTGTTGGCCCTTCACATTTGCACTAGGAGGTCAGAAAGAGCATCCGTCATCATCCTCTAACACTTTTTTTCTCTGAGACAAACATGTCTCTGCTGAACTGGAAGTTCCTGGCTGGACGAGGCTCTGACTGGCAGAAAGTGCATTGGGTCTGCCTGTCTTTCACCCCACACTCTGGAGGGGTACTGACCCACAGTGTCACAGCTACCAGTGGATGCAGGGATTTGAGCTCAGGTTGTTTGGGCCTTTCAGAACAAGTGCTCTCCCTGACAGAGACATCTCCCAGCCTTGTCATTGTGTCTTCAAAAATTGTCTCTCTCAAAGACCACATGAAGTCTGGAACTTGGAAAAAATATGTGTCCTGATGTTCTGACTACAGGACTGGTGCTGCCTTTCCTGAAAGCTCTGGTCTTTTCCCTGCCGACTTCAGGAGTATTTCTGTCTTTGGCGTTGCTTCATCTCACCATTTCCCATCCACATGGGGATTTTCTTTCCACTCTCCCTGATTCTTGTCAATACTTTTATTCCTCTGTCTGCAGCTAGAACACAGACACCCTCAACACATATGATACATAACATATATAATATATATATATGGACATAGATTATCCATACATATATATATTATATATCTATAATATATATTTACTATATTAGACTTCTAAATTCTTTCTTGCAATGTCCTAATCTTAATCTTCCTGTCATTGCATTCTAGGGTATGTAATCACATCCATTTTGTTCAGATGGCTCCCTCTCCCGTTTTGCCCTTAAGTTCTTTCTTTAATCATATTCCAAGTTACACTCAGCTGCTTTGTGATCATACCCTTCCTCCTGTGCTTGATGGTCTTGGGTTTTTCTTTAAATAAATGTGAACGTTTACATTAAAGGACATATTAAAAACAGTTTAATTATTAAACATGACTATCTCAACTCTTTTGGGGTTCTAGAAGATATTTTGCTTTTTCACTTAGCCTGGACTCATAGTATCTCCTTGTATGTTGAGTGGTCACGGCTGTAAGTGCCTAGAGTGACCTTTATCTGGTAAGATCTCACAGCTAGTAGGGAGGGAAGCTTTCCTTTAACCTTTAGCTCCACAGATAATTTGTAGAGAGAGAAGGGACCCTGGAAGACCTTGGGACACTTCAATGCTCCTTTAAGAGCATCCCTGTTAGTGTGCAATTCTCAAATTCAGTTACTCCACTTCCTTGGAGTCTCCGATGAACCTCCTTATTACCAGTTTCTCACGTCATTAATGGTGCCCACATTATAAAGCTTAATGAACATTGCCAAAGCTCAAAATATCATAATAGTTTGTTGACGAGTGCCTTTAATGGTTTCTTTCATTAATGGGATTCTACAAAACTTGAACTTTGCAGGGATAGGTGTTTCCAACACTAAAGATTTAAGCAAAGTTGGGGACAGTTTTGACGACAGTAACAGAGTACAAGGTGATAACCCTGCAATAAATCGTGCATCTCAAAGTCTGATTTGCATTTGAAGGCAATCTCTTTTTAAGTGTTCATGGGAATGTGGGCAGTGCTCACCTGCTTCTCTTACCAGGATCATTGTGTTAAGGACTTCCGGTCATGACAATAGACACTACCTTGAGAACAGATATTACAGATGATGAGAAAGAAGCAGAAGAAGGAAGGAAGAGAGAGAAAGGAAGAGAAGACGTGAGGGAGGGATGAAAGAAGAGGGAAGGGGGAGGAAGAAAGGAGGGAGGGAAGGTGCAGAGGGAGAGCTACCAAGATCAACGTGATAACCCCTGTTTTGAGGGATTATACTCCCCAAAAGGAGAAAGTTTGGAGTGAGCACCACCCCATCATCTGTTCTTCTTTGGGAGCACTATTTACTGCCTGTAGGGCAGGGTGGGCTACTGAGCATCAGAGAGAGCAGCTACCAGGAGATGCCAGCAGAGCTTTTAGCAAAGTCATGAGGGTGATGACGTGGAACTTGGATTTCCAGGTTGCCATGGCAGCCAAGCTTGCCTGTCTAGTACCTCAGTGAGAGGGGAAGGAAGTTCTTCTTGAGCCAAAATGCTGGTGAGTTCTTAAGCTGCTTAAAGGCGAGAAGATTCAGAAATGAAGCAGAAAGTAAAAGGAAACCTCCGAGTTTCCTAAGTACGGGAAATAGTGCACTGCTGGTTCTGTAGGAGGGAAGGCATCAGAGGAGCAGCCGGTGCTCATCCGGGATTCTCAAAGGAAGACAGGAGAAGTCAGATAGACAGAGATAGGAAAGACAAAACACATCTTTGCAGGTTTTATATAGGTCATTGGGTAGAGGAATGGCTGTTGTTACTGTTGACAGTTTTTAAACAAGAAAGGAAAAGACAGAGGAATGCAATCCATACCAGGCTGGCCTTGAAACCCTAAAGATCAATTCCCTTTTTAAAAATCTTTTATTTTTATTGGGGCTGGAAGTAGATGGTCTAATGGTTAAGAGCACCAACTGCTCTTGCAGAGGACCCGGTTGATTCCCAGCACCCACATGGCCGCTAAGAACCATCTTTAACTTCAGTTCTAGGGAATCTTACACCCTCTTCTGCACCTCTGCAGCACAGCACACACAGGTACACTCAAACTACATGCAGACAATAACAAAAAAATTTAAAAAAAAAAAAAAAAAAAATCTTTTATTTATTTTTGATTGATGGTTGATTGGTTTGTGTGGTGTGTGTGGTTGTGTGTGTGTCGTGTTTGTACCTGTGTCTCTGTGTGGTATTATATGTGTATGTGCAACTATGTGAGGATTCCCTGGGGAAGCCAGTGTTGGATCCCGGAGTGGGAGTTACATGTGTTGTGAGCTGCCTCCATGGGGTGCTTGAAACAGAACTTCTGTCTCCAAGACAGCAAGCCCCTAACCACTGAGTCGCCTCCCAGACCCCAGGGCTTTACTCTTGATCCTTCTGCCTCAGACTGTGAATGCTAGGCTCACAGCTGTGGGCTTACCACACCCAAATCAGGGACCCCAGCTCAGGCCTGGATTAAGTGAGATAATCTTGCCCAATTCTTTTCACTTTCCAACCTAAAGCTTTGTTTTTCTTCATTTTGATATCATTGTTCCTTTTCAAAGTTCATATACAGTAGTGAACTACCACTTCAAATGTATAGTAAATACCATATACTGAAAGGTAAATTGTAATAGATACTAAAATAAAATAAAAAATTCAAGATAAAATTCAACTTCCAACAATTCAAGTAGGTACTATCACGGAATTCTAGCGCGAGAATATACATGCAATCAACGAACACTAGTATATACTCATCAGGTCGTTGACATGGTTGCAGGGGCGAAAGCTACTGACGTCTCCATACAAGAACACTAGAACGATCCTTAAGGTTCTTTAAGTAGGATACGAACTTTTCTATTTTAAAAGAGTTAAACCAAAGAACTTTCAGTGGTGGACATCTATAGAGTTTTTCATTTTAAAGCCCAAGATATCTGAGTGTGCACAGCCTGGGGTCTTTTGTTGTGAAAGGCTTGGTTCTGCCATGGCTGTCTACTCAGGGTATCAGCTCCCCAGAGGTTACTTGCCTGGCCGGTTTGGCTTTTTAGCCTTCACATGGTTAGCTGCAGAAACAGCGTAGGTTGAGGTGAAGGATCTGCTCTTGGTGAGAGTCATCAGTACTGGAGTATTCCAAGAATCAGGACTACCAGCACTGCAAAGACAGTAGTGAAGGAACAATGAAAAGATTAGTCAGCCAATATGGGGCAGAGCTTGCAAGAACCCAACTGTCATTTTCACAGCAGGCTTGCCAATTAAGTCATTTCTCAAGGACACTACAGAACAAGTGACACAATATAGCTAAGTTCAGCCAGTCCGACCTTACACGTGAGATCTATCTATCTGAATCTATATCTATATCTTATCTATCTATCTATCTATCTACTATCCTATCTATCTATCTATCTATGAGACAGTCACTCATCAAACATGCTGTGTAACAGAACAGATGGCTTTCCATTCAATCCAATTCATAAAATGTAACACATTTCATTCTATGCTTGTAATTACATTCCTCATAAATTTCCTCAATCTTGCACATTAATTGGCCGAGATGCAAGAGTCCTCGTGTGAGCAATAAATGATGTAACTCTTATTATGTCACTGTCCTTTCTTACACATTTTTCCTGCTGAATATATACTTAAAAGTTAACATTTTACAAAGCCACTCAAAGATAATGTTTCTCTGCAGTGTCTACTTAGAAAGAAAACATTGGTAGTAGACTGTGTCCTGTTAATTTTCTCTCAGTAATGAACTATTTGCTCATGAGGAGACCTACAGCAATTATCCTATAATTTCTCTCTACTGGTGATGCCCTGGAAGGAACTACATCAGTGATGGACTAAGTGTTAAACATACTGATCATGTTGAGCAGGCGAAAGGTAACAGACACTCTGTATGCTGGCAATGCATCTACCGAATATTCTTGCTTCACTAGGTTGGTCCCTGGAAATAAATGATCTATAGAGGATTGGATTAGAGAATGTTCCAGAAGNTCAGGGAATTAATGGAAACCATTTCTGGAGGTCTTCCAAGCACAAGTTTCTCTGCACATACTGCTTAAAACCTTACATGTTGAACTGGAAACATTATCCATCCTAATTTGCAATAGAACAGAATTCAGGGAGCTGTGCTGACGATCTTGGACTGCTCCAAGTGGAAAGCACTTGGCCCGTGTTTGCTAGCACCTGTGTCCTTTCAAGCACCAGCAAATTTGGGACAGGGTAAAATCTATAATTTGCAAGAATATAATAACTGAACAATTTGATCATTTTTCCCATGTTGGGTTGGCACTGGAAGCAGGATATGTCCGACCTATCTGGGTGGCATATTGTAAATAATCTTGAAATTGATGGAATTAATGGAATTACATCCATGACCCCAAAATCTGGGATCATGGATGTACAGAGATTGTCATATAAGCTATATAATTAATGGGGTATAATTTGGAGATGGTCCATAATGAAAATGGGTCTCTCTGTGCAAACAATGATGGACAGGCACTGCTCAGCTGCCTTTCTGTCAAATCCAAACCATGTGGAAGAAAAGGGTATTTGAGGAACTGTGTTTGTAGTCTCTCATCTATAAAGGGGAAACATGCTGAGCGCATGCCCTCCCACTGCCTGCTTCATCTGATTGTCAGGAAATTAGGCAATGAACAGAATCTACAATTTGAGGCTGATTTGATACTTTGTTGTGTGTTGATTTCATTTCCCTTTCTGTCAGTCTTTCTTGCCTCCCTCCTTCCCTCTGTCCCTCAATCCCTTGCTCCCTGCCTACTGCCTTCTCTCACTTCTTCCTTGTCCTTTGGTATTTCTGTTTTTTACTTCAAATGTTACATTTGAAAATTTCCTTTTTTTTTGTTATTTCTAATAGCAACTTGCCACACACTTTATAAAAGAGGCATTTGAAAGGGGGACTTCGAGGTGCTTACTGGACCTCATTTGGTGACCATGAGAAGGGAAAACCCCAGTGTGGAGCACAAGGGCAGAACTGATGGTGGCTTGGGCTTGCCAAGGAGAAGCCTTCAAACATGACATCTTTCAGCCTAATAAAGAAAAATCACAAGCTGAAGATGCTAAAACCTATGATATATGTGCCATGCATATGTGCATATTTTGGAGTGATGCATATTGGAGGGAATAACAACAACAACAGAAAGAACTGACTGAAATGGTGAACCTCTGCTCGAAACAGTAAACTTCTGCATTGAGAATTTTGAGAGAGGTTGAGAAAAAGATGAAAAACATGTTTGGCAGAATGCATGAGCTCTGGTGGGGTGGGGTGGGGCCAGGGAGGGGGGCGCGGGTCTAGATTTGATTTGTAATTTTATATGAAATGCACAGAGCTTCAATAAAAAAATTGACTTTGAAAAAAAAAAGGGGGACTTTAACAATTGTCAAAACCCATAGATGCATATGAAATGTTGGTTTCCAATGCCTTCTTAGACATTTCATCATTAACATTTCACCAATGCTTGGAATTTTGTGAATGAAACCAAAGAAAACTTTGTGACTTGGATTATCAACTACTTCCTTATAGCAATAGTCTCTTTTTACTCATTTTCATGGCCTGAGTAAATGGTAAAATTTACTATGATGAAACTATATAATGTGTATATAGTGCATTGCTTTCATTTCTTAGAATGTTATGTAATGAATAAATTATTGCTCTTCTTTGTAGCCCTTTAAAATACTTTAACATTATTTTAATATCTCAAAATATACCTTATGGAGGTTAACTCAAAAAATGTTTACGGTTGTTTTTTTCACTCCCAATAAAAAACATTTAAAATGTCTTCGTTTTGGAAATTTTAATAAAATAGAAACTTTAAAAGAGAGCATCTTTAATATATTGGTATGTAGTGAAGTCATAAATAAAATCCAACCTCTATCTACCCCACTTTCATCCAGTACATTTTAATTAATTATATTATGCTATTAACAAAATGGAATAAGTCAATGCATTTATTGATGTTATTTAGGGCATTTTCACATATAGTTTCCTCTGAAGCTCAAAGTAGTTTTCAGCTTTTCACTGACTCTTCCTGCTTAGATTTCATGAATAGATAATTATTTGGATTTTGGAGAGGAAAAGAGCCTGAAGCAAACTTCAAGTGGATTACTTGCTGTGATACAACAGAGGGGAGGTTTTTCTGTGCAAGTGGAAGGTCTTAAACTTATTCTCCAAATGAGCTTTTATACCTGCATTTCATCTTGTAACCGATCCATCCTAAATTCTAAATAGCCTACTTGGTAATGATGTCTTTTATGAAGTTTGCAACTTCCTTTATGCCTGATTCACAAAGCCAAGGGTCAGTTAAAAGATCAACCTGGAAAGAGTCAGAGGACAGTATATGTCAGCAATTTCTGTTTCCCTAAAGTCTATTTTTTACTTATTTATTTATTTTTATGTGTATGAATGTATTGTCTGCATGCAGGTCTGTGCACCCGTGTCGTGCGATGCCGCGGAGGTCAGAAGAGGGTCTCGGATTCCCCTGGTGCTGGAGTTCTCCTGGAACCGGAGTCACAGATGGTTCTCAGCCTTTTTTTTTCTTCTTTTTTTGGTCTTTTTTTCGGTCTTTAGTACCAGCTGTCTTCGGGGTAGAGCTCACTCTGTACCACCAGGCTGGCCCTTGAACTCACAGAGATCTGCCTGGCCTCTGCCTCCCGAGCGCTGGGATTAAAGGNGTGTGCCACTAAAGTCTATTTTAAAAGTATCTATTAGCATTCGTCCATCAAATTTACCCCTCTGATAACACCACAGCTCTCTGAAGCAATCTGTGTAGGTGGAGATGAAGGCTCAGGAAAGCTCCTGGTCTCCAGGACTGCAGGTTTGCATGCTTCAGTTTTTCTGATTTCTCTGTCCTGTGTGTGTTTAGTAGACATTATTTTAAATTTCCCAGAAGGAAATCATCGACTTGTGTACAATAAGGAACAGCGTTTTTAGTTTTGCCTCTCTTGCTTGGATCATTAAGTCATGGAGGAAACACAACGGAAAGATGGGTAAGGAAAAGAAGAAATACAAGAAACTGAAACTCGTTAGTGTTAAAATTATCAGCGATTGTGGCAATAGTTCTATGGGAGGAGGGTTTGAACTTCGGCTTACAATCAAGGGTAAAACTATCCATATTTACTAGCATTTGTCTGCCAGTTAATCATGGTGGTTTTCCTTTAAAGGGCCAAGTTCTCTTCAGAATGAATTTCGTGGGTTCAAAATGGTGAAAATATTGCACAACTTTTAGATTTTATACTATGATGTTTTCCAAGATGGTGACATTCAGAGGTGGCTATAGAGTGAGAAAAGTCTCTGTGAGCATGATATCCATGCTGTTAGAGGAGCTGTTAGAGGAGCGGAGCGAGAGGGAAATCTGTGTCTTATCTTTATTGAAAATATTTGAGTTTCAGTATTTATTTTATAAAGCAGCTGGCCAGATCTTCTGGAGCTAAACTTGTAAAAATTTCCTGGAACTCTCTTTTTTGCGATGATTTAGGTCCTGAATTTCCTTTACCAGAGAGAGAGAGTGGGAGAAATGAGATTCAACCAGAAGCAACAATGGTTAGCACAAAGAAGGGACTTGAGAAGGCATGGTTACATTTTTCATGGAGTCGTTTCTGCACAGAAAATCATAGTGGATTAGCAGAACTGTGGCAGAGAATCTTGGCCTTCTGCATTGACACTATGGTTCAACTGCACAAGGTTCATGATCTGAGTACTTGGTTCCTAGCTGCTGGTGTTATTCTGGGAGGCTGTGGAGCGTTTGTGAGGTAGAACCTGACTCTAGGAAGTGGGTCACTGGGAGCTGGGCCTTCAGGTTCCTGACCTGTCTCTACTTCCTGTGCTTCTGATATGACCAGGTAAGAGCAAGCAGCCTCACGCTCTGTTACCACAGCTTGGATTCACATGGGGAGGTGAGATTATTGATACCATTCCTTCAAATAAGATAGATTCAAATTATACTGGTTTATAAAGAAACAGTTCTCCTATAATGCTTTCCCAGCCTAGATTGGCTAAACCTGAAACCAAGGGCCAAAGAAAATCCCTGCTTCCCTTAAGCTGCCTCTTGTCAGTGCTTAGTCACAGCAATGAAAAAAGTCACACAATTAGTAAACCAAGAAACCTGTTTAATATGTAGAGAATGCAACTAATATTTCATTTTTATAAAATTTTTTATTACTTTTATTTTATGCATTTGGGTATATTTTTTTGCATGTATGTAATTACACCCATGTCATGTAATGCCCGGAAAAGCCAGAGAGGGTGTTGGATTCCTTCGGAGCTGGAGTCACAGACAGCTGTTAGCTGTCATGTGGGTGCTGGGAATTGAACCTGGGTCCTCTGCAGGAGCAGCCAGTGCTCTTCACTGCTAAGCCATCTTGCCAGCCCCATAACTAATATTTTAAAGTAATATTTACATTATGACCTGTCATTTATCAGCATTGGTTAGTATAGCAGAAAGTAACAATTGTCTGCATTTTCAGAGAATAATATTATCAGTTATGTCTCATTGAAACCTTCAAGAAATGTTCATGAAACTTCGTCCCTCCTCCTGGGATGGCATTTTCAAATTTTTCAAAAGTCCAGATGATAAGATGGACTGGAATTACATGGATAAGCAAAGAAGCATTTCTGTCTGTTCCTTATGTAGAACACAAACGTTATCTACCATCTGAGCTTCTCCACACCATCCGAAGAAGAAAGACACCAGAAAGTCAGACCAGAAAGGCGAAGACCCAGTAGACAAGTCTAGGGTCAAAGCCAAAATGTGTTTAAAAGGCACGAAGTTCAGATACGACCAGTTCTATAGGAAAGTTCCCAACTATAAGCTGACTACCCCAGCTCAGGTCCATGAGTCCATGATTCTCAGTTCACTTGCTCAGGGCAGCCCTTCAGGAGCTGCATAGCTAAGGACTCGGGAAATGGGTATCTAAGCTCCGAGCTCATGTGATCTTATAGCAGACATACAAACGGTGGAGATGTGCTAATTGCTGGTGAAGTTGCAAAACAAATGTTCAAACTGTACATAAAAAATAAAACTTTACTAAACAAAAGCAAAAACGTCAGTTCTCGCTAAAGTCTTGTGGTTTGGAAAGTTTGTTCTCTGCTCATCTGGTCACATTATTTTATTCATAAAGAAACTAAGATATGAAGGAAATTACTTCTGATGTTGCTGTGAAGCAATTACTCAAAGATAAAGTTTTTATTAATTCAGTAGGCCATCAATGTAACTGATGTATATGTTTGACAATTCTGAAATTATTGGGTAAAGGTTCTTCTAAATCCTGAGTTCATATAAAGTATTCTATTTTTCTTCTAAATTGTACTTGAATATACTCATGGTCTTAGGATGATATCTACTTTTAAGCTATAATTCTTCAGAGTAGGACAGCTGCTCAGGCAGGCCATGGGGATCTAAGGATCATTTGAACCCGGCATTTTAGATGTCTTTGATTTGAAGTGTGCAGTTTGTCCCTCAATGGAAGCAAAATAAATGTAGCCTGCCTCACTCTGATTGACCTCAGCTTTTCCTCTCCAGGTCACTCTTGACATTTATATTTGAGGTCACACCCCCTCCAGGGAATCAATCCCAGCAGTGTTTTTCAGTGAAACCTGTGCACTTGACATTTTCAGAGCCAGTGTCTCCTGAACTCTGGTTCAGCCTCTCTTTTGTCACCTAGTAATCTTTGTTAGTGAATAACTTCTCTGTAGAGACTTGAGCAGTGGAGTCTCACCTGGCTGATGGGGCTTCGTGCAGCTTGATGCTGGCACTTCGGTCCCTCCGTACAGGTGCAGGCTCCAAGGTGGGCAGACCTGTGGCCGAGGTGGTGGTGGTCCAAGTTGAAGAAACTCGTCTCAACAGGCCTGGGGGCAAGCTTCTTCTCAGGCGCTAGGAAGAAATGTGAACTTTATTACCAACTGTATTTTAGCTCATTAACCTTTATGTAATATAATGTAAGGGAAATGAGTTAAATGGAAGTGAACTGATGAAACTATATTGGTTAAATATCATCTGTTAAAAAAACTGGGCATTTGGAAAGTCTGTGAATAGATATCTGGCCAAAAGCTATGAATATTATTAAAAAAAGAGCCTTATGGAGTATTTGTTTCAGTGCTTATGCAAATATAGGGTTATGAGGGATAAGAATCAATTATATCTGGGATCATTTCACACATCTGCTAACTCAGAAGAGTTTATACAGCCACCTGTATACAGGCTGTGTTCTATATTACAGCACGAGGGTTTTCACCTTAAGTCTTTGCTCAGAGCATGGCTTCATTTGCATCATCTTGTTTAAGAGTCTCAAGTGCTACTGGCTTATTTTACTATCTCAATTTATAGATGACAGCAGTTACGTGTAAGAATGTAATTGAGATATCCCATGGAGCACCCCTCTCTTCTGGTAAGCATGACTAATCAGAAACACTTAAGTTACCAGCATCCACTGCAATCAGAAGGCTCTACTGGCCCACCTGTTCATTGGCCCTTCTCTGCATCAATTCTCTTCCAACCACAGCAGACATGAGGCAAGTTTGTGTACCAGTACCCCAATGAGGGTCTAAACCCCCAAACTTGGACTAAAAGAATTTCTCTTACATAACTTCCATAATCACATAAGCCGAATTTTTCTCCATTTTTATTTATGGCTAACTACTCTGAGCTAAACAATTGTGTAATCAGAGTTGACAAAGATGCCATCTATCCTTCAGAGCATGGTCAGAAATATTTGAGCAGTGAAGTACATCACACCTTGGCATTCAAGAATAACTCAGAGGAAGGCTGAGGCAGGAGCAGTAAGAGTTCTGGGCCAGCCTGGACCACATGGGAGAACTTGTCTCATAAAAGAATAGCTCTGGTAATTAATAGTTTCCAGTATCTCCTGAAATCTGATTATGCATGGCCAACCACAAGTATCTATGAGAGGTCTTGCCTTAAATCTCTTTTGAGAGCTTAAGGAATCCATTAGTCTCTCCATTTTTTAGAATATTTTTAAAAAGCTAATTATCTAGCTATCTTTCTTCTTTACTTCATTTATTCATTTAGTGTGTTTGGCTTGGAGGGATCCCTTCTCTCCTTCCACCAGATGAAACCCCTAGGACTGCCCTCAGGTCCGCAGGCTTCTCAGCAAGTGCCTTTTCTATCTGAGCCACCTTGATAGCGATCTCTTCATTTCTTTAGTGATGTATAATGCTTGTATGCTTATCTCAGAGGAGTAGGGGTTTGAAGGAAACTATACAAATATCCAGTTGAGGGGCCGGAGAGATGGCCTAGCGGTTAAGAGCACCAACTGCTCTTGCAGAGGACCCGGGTTCGATCCCCAGCACCCACATGGCAGCTGAGGACCGTCTTTAACTCCAGTTCCAGGGGAAACTGAAACCCTCTTCTGACCTCCGCAGCACTGCATAACACAGGTGCACACACACAAAATATCCAGTTGATACCTAGGCGTGTTGGTGCACACCTTTAATCCTAGCACTCGAGGCAGAGGCAGGCAGATCTTTGTGAGTTCAAGGCCAGCCTGGTCTACAGAGTAAGTTTCAGGACAGCTGGGGCTACAGGGAGACCCTGTCTTGAAAAAGACCAAAAAAAATATATATATATCCAGTTGACAAGATCACTAGGGTCATATCTGGAGTGAAGAGAACCTATATCAGAATCACAGATGTTCATGGCCAGTAGCTCAAGGTCCAAGTTGCTTGTCTACTGAATCCTAACCACACTGCACTGAACAGAGATCACTGAAGTTCTGATGTGTAAAGTCTTTGATATAACATCTTTAGCAAGGATTGAAGTCTACACTGAGGACAGGATCCTCTTAATATTCGCTTGAGAAAAACTCTAATCTTATATAGGTTAAATATCACCTCACAAAAGAGTATCTCAGTACTATTTTACCTCAGTACTATTTTAATCATAGGATACTTGTCTGGACTGTACTGGTTCAGCACTCACAATGCAGAAATATAATACCCCAAAATATGAATTTTATGAGTGTTAAGTCAGTGGCCAAAATGTTTTAGATTAGGAATATTTTCAGCTGGGGATACTCAATCTCTAGGTAAAACAAAGGATCTTAATTTTTACATATAAAATATGAATTTATATAAATCAATACAATTATCATCTATTTTCAATAATCTATAGTTAGTGAAATCGGTTCTGAACTTTAAAATTGTCTTCATTTTCTTTCAGGCTTGCCTCAAACTCACTATATAGCTAAGAATGACCTCAAACTCCAGATCTCCCTGCTTCTACTTCCCAAATGCTGGGACTGCAGGCATGGGCCACCATACCTGGCTGCAGTATAAAACTTATGTTTGAGAAATTAATAAGAACAGCTTGAAGGGGTAGCTGGAGGTGGGAGGAGTTAGAGAGGTGGCTTAGTAGTTAAGAGCACTGGCTGCTCTTGCAGAGGACCCAGGTTTTGGTTCCCAGCACCTACCTGGCAGCTAACAACCATCTGTACCTCCAGTTCCAAGGGATCTGACACCCTCTTTGATCTCCTAGTTCTAAGATGCCATCTTCAACTTGACAAAATTTTGAGTCACTTGGAAGAAGCAAATCTCAATAGAAAAATCACCTTGCTCAGATGGGCCCGTGGCTGTGCCTTCCACAGACTGTCTCAATCGATGACTGATGTGGGAAAGCCTGGCCCACTGTGGGGAGCACCATCTCTATCTGGTTAGATGGGCCCAGTGTGGGAAGGTTCCCTGAGCATGTGCTGGCAAGCCAGCCAGTGAACAGCATTCTTCCATGGTTTCTGTTCCTGGTTCCTACTTAAATTCCTGCCTCAGCTTCCTGGGTGAGGGATTATAAGCAAGAAGTGTAAGCCAAATAAACTCTTTCCTCTCCTAAGGGACTTTTGGTCGGAGTGTTTTTATCATAGCAACTGAAAAGAAACTAGAGTATACGGTAAAGGAATTGAAACAAGTCACACTACTACATGAATAGAGATTTGTGGATCTGAGGCTGTTTTTGTTGTTTAGTTTTGGCTGCTGTAGCCTTATCACTTAGAAAACAGCCTGGCACTCTGAGACGAAGACATGAGAGTTTAAATGAAAAAGGCGACAGGAAAGTCAGGTGTGGTGTGGTGTGCACTGGGGAGTCTCAGGCAGGGAGTCTGAGGAATGAACCCCACTAATAGCCGGTACCAGCAGAGACAGGATTACATAAGAAGATCCTGTCCCTAACAACAACAACAACTAAGGCGGGTTTGAAGTGTCAGGAAGGAAAGTAAGAGACACGAAAAGACTAACATTGTAAAGAGCCTGCCAGTCACACCTACCTTGGGAATGGCGAGCTTGTCTTTCTCCGGGGTCTCCTCAGAATCTGAGCAGGTGTAGTTCTCACTGAAGCACACCGTGGGGGTCAGTCTGGGCTTGTGGATCGCCTGGAAGGTGAGCTGCGTGCTGAGCAGGTTGCTCACAGCCCTCAAGGATGTGCACACATTTGGCGGCAGAGAGGGGTCTGCCAGGAGGTCGGTGATGAGGCCGTGGGCCTCTCCCATCACAGCAATGTCCACGGTGATGCTGGTTCCTGAAGACTGAGGCACCAAAGACAAAGTGAGGGAGGAGAAGGCCCGAGTGGAGGCACAGTGAACAAGCTGGACTGCAAAACCAACGGAGATGTTGGTACCATGGGATGTTTGTAGATCCAGCACTCAGGTGGCCAAGGCAGGAGGATCATGAGTTCTAGGGCCAGCCTGGGCTACAAAGTTGGACCTTGTCTCACCTCTCCACCAAATTAGAAAGTAAATTGAATTGACCATTTCAGTACAAAAAAGGCAGATGTGTTGCTTTTTGAACATTGGCCAAAACTTGTCATGATTATTTTTGGATCTATATTTATAACAAGTCCACATTTTTAGAAATTTTAATTTGATCCATAAAGCTATACATGTTTAGAAGATACTACGGGAAGTTTCACTACATATACTTTGGCACATTTGTCTCTTAAAATATTCATCAGTTCTCTGCTTTGAAAATATTCAAAGTCCTTTCTTTCAGATTTTAAAAATACAAAGCCCAGGGAACAAACTGTGGGAGAGGAGGTGTGGTAGATTGTAAGGGCTGTGGAGAGATAGGGGTGAATCATGAGACTACAGGAATATAGTCTGGACTCCTGATTGATCAACATGCCTGTGCATACAAGCTTCTCCAACTGGTCTATGGGAACCTTGGGTTGTTCAAAATTTGGACATAGATACTTGCAAAATGCACCAATTACCTAATTGTATGACATAATGAGTAACATCAATGTTACTGCAAACAAATGTGTTATTGTATTGTGGAATCCTTTAAAAATAAAAAAAAATAAATTATAAAAAAATTACATACCACGGTATCATCACCTATGGTTACTTCTCAGTGCAATAGCACAGGGTAGCTTCTTTCTCCCACCTAACCTGTGTTTTCTCAGTGCTGGAACTTTAGAAAAAACTGGGCATATTTAAAAAGATTACAACAGGCTGACGGTTGTGGCTTAATGGTAGCATATTTGAGCTCTGGGTTTAATGCCAGTACCACATACACAAAATAGCCAAACAAAAAAAGCATTGAAATAAAAAACATTAGGTTTTAATATTTTATTTATTATCTTTATTTTATGTGTTTGAGTGTATTGCCTGCATGTATGTAAGTGCACCTGTATCATGCAATGCCCAGGGAGGACAAAAGAGGGCATCAGATTTCTGTGGAACTGTAGTTACAGACGGTTGTTAGTCGCCATGTGGGTGCTGGGAACAGAACCCATGTCTTCTGCAAGAGCAGCCAGTGCTCTTAACCAATGAGCCATCTCTCTAGCACCAACGGTAGGTTTTAAAAGGCAAAAAAGGCAAGACGTTTCTGAGATTTTGAGGAAAAAAGTCCTGTCAAGCATTCCTTGTGAAGAGTTCTACATTTTTACACACATATCATTTGGAAATTTCAGTTGGAAAGTAACATTAACATATAAGAAGATCTTGATTTTATTAAATTTGAATGTAATTCTCTAGTCTAGCATGTGCTAGCTACTCATCTAGTGCTACAGACAGACATGAAAAGACACCAAATTCCTGTTCAAGTTCACACTCTGTCTCTCCTGGATGAGAAAAGTAGATGTTAGTTTGGAATTCTGTGACTCATTTGTTACATTTTACCAAGGCACCCATCAGATCGGTGATGTTACTGTGCGCTCGCTGAAGAAGAGAGAGGGAATGAGGAGAAAGTGCTTCCCACACTGTTGGGCGTGGAGAGATTAAAGCTGAGATGCAGGCCATAAATGGCAGCAGAGGGCTACCAGGCCTGTGACGCAGTCAGGGTGCGGTATACCAGGAACCCATGGAAATTTAAACCATCACAATTAGGGAGGCAGGCTCTGGACCCAGGATATTTAGATCCAAGTATTGCCTGATATATCCACCACTTCACTAAATCCTTTACCTCTATCAAATTACTAAAATGTCTATGCTGCCAATTTTATCTACCTGTGATATAGGTACAATAATAATAGTGTCAGAGCTGGGCATTGGGTATAGGCCTGTATGCCCAATACTTAGGAGATAAGAAGGATCAGGACTACAAAGTCATTCTTAGTTAGTGAGTTTGAGGATAACCTGGGATAGAGGAGACACCGTCACAAAAAACAAAACCAAACCAGAAAAAGCAGAAAAAAAGTTAAAAATAATGTTAATCACAGAAGATGATTGTAAAAATTAAAAGGAACAATGATCGCAGTATAGTACTGTTCTAACAGTCATACATTTTCAGTAATTGTCATGCTATAATTAATAATAACAGCTATAATAAAGATGTTAATAAAAGTTAGTAACGTTTTCAATAAGAGCTATTGGAATTTTAGTAATTCTCTCACAATAGACTTAAATCCCAATGAGATGAAAAATTAACATACAAAGCATAAAATTAAAATTTAAAAGAATATTTTATAATCTTGCAAACAGAAACTTTTAAAACTATGAACTTCTGGGGTTGGAGAGATGGCTCAGTGGTTAAGAGCACTGACTATGCTTGCGGAGGACCCAGGTTCAATTCCCAGCACCCAGATGGCAGCTAAGAACCATCTTTAACTCCAGATCCAGGGGAATCTGACACCCTCTTCTTACCTCCGTGGTATTGCACGACATGGATGCACCAACCTACATGCAGACAGTATACTCATACACATAAAAAAATAAAAAAAACTATGAAATTCTAAGGAACCTCCTGAAAGAATTGTCCACATAAAGATACGAATATCTATGTAAGAAAACACACTATAAACAAAGGAAGCAGTCTGTGGGAAAACACCTACTACCCAGAGACACAACACAGTAAATAAAGAGCTTCTAAAAACTCAATGAAAAGAAAAAAGAGTAAAAAAGAACAAATAAATAATTCAAATAAGGGTAAATAAATGTGTGTACATATACAGATGCATGTTTGTGTGTGTACATGCATGTGCATGTGCATGTATGACTATTTGCAGTTAGACATGATGACAAATGGCCCTTATTCCAGTCAGGAAGACAAGTGGTTCAAGGTCACCCTCAGCTATGTAGACAGATCAAGGCTAGTCTGAATTATGAGATTCTCCCTGTCTCAAAAAACAAGCAAATAAACACACTAAAATAAAATAAACTGTGTTCTTCTCTAAGAGGTAAATTTAAATCAATACAGCAAAACCAAATACTATTACCAAACTGGTAAAATAATCAGAAAGATAATAGCAAGTTGTTCATAAGCCCATGTAAAAATTTCAGCACAATGTTAAAAGCTTTAGCCTAATTATGCAGATATCATATACATTTACATTACTTATCAAGAGTCACTAAACTGTCACTGAACTGGTCTAGCAAAATGTACTTTCAAGTTCACATACTATGCTTCTGGGGAAATCACCCAGTGCACTGCTCTGCACTGTTCTTCTAATCTAGTGAGCCACTGCTTGTGAAAATTTGAAATGTTAAGTCAAATTTAAGGGCATAAAAAATTAAGCCTTTTTGACAAGCCTTTATGAAATTAACAAAATCTAAAGAGAAAGAGCATGCCCACTCAGAATTAGGATTTAATTTTTTAAAAATAAATTATTTGTGAGAAGAAAAACCTTTTAAAAAATTCTCTACTTTCTTACTTTTAAAAAAGTTGGGTTTTTTTTTTTTTTTTTGGTTGTTGTTGTTGTCTTTTAGAGACAGTCTCTCCATATAGTTCCAGCTGGCTTGGAACTTGCTATGGAGGCCAGGCTGGGCTTGATCTCACAGAGATTCACTTGCCTCTGCCTCCTGAGCACTGGAATTAAAGGTGTGTGCCACCACACCCAGCTTTAAAAGAGTTTTTAAAATTACAATTTCTTTATATATCTGTGGACACACACACACACACACACACACACACACACACACACCACAGCTTATGTGTGGAGGTCAAAGAACCAGGATCAGTTCTGGCATTCACACGTGTCGGTTCCAGGAATCAAACACACGTAGTAAGGCTTGGTGGCAAGTGCTTTTACTCACTGAACCATCTTGTTAGCCCCTTATTTCTTTTAAAAATATGTATTAGCCAGGTGTGGTGGCACACACCTTTAATCCTAGCACTTGGGAGGCAGAGGCAGGTGGATCTTTGTGAGTTCAAGGCCAGCCTGGTCTATAGAGTGAGTTCCAGGACAGCTGGGGCTACAGGGAGACCCTGTCTTGAAAAGACAAAAAAAAAATATTACTTATATTTTTTGTTATAGTCAGCGATGTGTTTCTTACATAGAAAAAATAAATATTAAACTTTTACAAACTTTAGGAACATAAGAGAATTCATGTTTATTGGTCAAAGTCGATGTCATATAAAAATTTTTAAGGTTATATATTCGTGTGTTGGTGTGGTATGGCCTTTGAAGTTAAACTCAGTGGCATATAGGAGAAGAAAGCTAACAAAGTTAGGAGGGGCAGGGGAACTGGGAGAAGGGGTATATGATAGACCTAGGAGGGGCTGGGGGGAGAGTGGGGGGGTGGGGTGAATATTATCAAAGTGCATTTTATGCATGTATGAAATTCTCAGGGAATCAACCCAAAGATGATACTTTTTAAAACCTGTTGTTATAATACGATAGGTTCCACACATACTGTAGAGTTCCGTAGCGAAGTCCTTCAATGGAAGCAAAAGCAAAAAGCTCCACATGGAAGCTGGACTCCACCACTGAGGAGTCAACATGAACACAATGGAAATCAAAACAACAAGAGCAGCAGAACCCAAGGCCTACCGCCTACCGCCATGGAATCAGGCCCTGGCTTGACTTGAGTTTCCAATGTAAGAACAGAGTTGTGTAACACTTAAAAGTCTATTGTGTGTAAGACGTTATCTTTATCTTTTTGGCTCAAATAACTAAAAACCTCATTGAAGCCTGAAATGTGAAACTAACAATCAAATTTGTTTGCTGCAAACCTGCCAAGACTAACCACACACCAGATGCCAAAAAGCTGAGAGGTAGGCTGGCTGGATTTTCAAGAAACAGGAGACAACGTGAAAGGAAACCAGCATGGTGAGGGAGTAACTACTGAGGAATTTCAGGTAGCAGTGGCTTTGGTCATTGAGATGGTGTTTTTATTTTATTATTTATTTATTATTATTTTTTATGTGTATGAGTGTACTGTCTGCATGTAGGTTGGTGCACCTGTGTCGTACAATGCCACGGAGGTCAGAAGAGGGTGTTGGATTCCCCTGGAACTGGAGTTAAAGACGGTTCTTAGCCGCCATGTAGGTGCTGGTAATTGAACCCAGGTCCTCTGCAAGAGCAGTTGTTACTCTTAACCACTGAGCCATCTCTCCAGCCCCGAGATGGTGTTTTTAAATCACACAAGCAACACTAAATGGACTCAGATTATGGGTCTGTATACATATATACATGTATATGTGTGTATACATATATACATATATGTGTATATATATATATAATATGTAACAATAATAACTAAAGAAGAGGCTATCAAATTGAAAGAGTGGGAGAGGCATGGGAGGGGTTTGGAAGGGTGGAGAGGAGGGAGGGTTAGACCTGATATAAATATAGCACTCATGTATGAAATTCTTCCAAAAAAAATAAACAATTTAAATTATTTTAAAGAGCAAAGTGGGGATGGTTGGATGAATTTGTGTATTCAAATAAAATATCAAATTTCTAGTTATACCAAAAAAATCATATATTTTAGTTATCTAATAAAAAGTTAAGTGACAATGAAGTTTATACAAAACCACTTTAAAGGAAAGTCTTATACTGACAACGTGAAATTGTCCTTTGTGTGGGAATGAGTTACATCAGCCCCACAGCAGAGTGGAGTCTTGTTAAGGTGGAGGTGAACAAAGTCCTTTCCTTTTTTTTTTTTTTTTAAAAAAAAGCCCCAAGCAGCATAAAACATTCTACTTCACTTTCTTCCTTTATAAAGGAAATATTTATATTCAACATTTCAGAAAACGCAAGTGTAATTCCCAAGACACTGTTTAAATGAAAACCAAATTTGGATTCCCACCTTTAAATAGAAAATCTGGAATTTAACTCTGATAAACAGTGAGGGAAAGTACAGTTTTATATATCAAACCAAAAATAACAGATTCCCTTGGTACATCCACTGCTTTTCAAGCACTCCTTTGGTAACATCTCCTTCTCCTCCATGTCTTCACAGGGTCTATTTGGCCATCTCCAGATAGTCTATCTCAGCCTGGCCTTAGGCCTTGTCAGACATGAACAGCACCACGACACTAGGACCTAGGCTGTTTCTAATTCATTGTTCTCATGTTAAACCAGAGGTCTAAGGTGAGGGTTTGACTGTGAAATGTCTCCATCAGCTCATGTATTGGAAGGTTTGGTCCCTGGCTGGTGGTACTGTTTTGGAAGGCTCTGCTAACTTTAGGAGCTGTGACAGAGCTGGAGAAACTAGGTATCTGGGGGAGAGACAGGTCTTAGATGTTATAGCCCATTCCTAGACCTGGCCAAAACTCCCCCCCTCTTCTTCACCCTCCCCCTCCACTTCCCAATAGCCAACCCAATGTACTAGCTCCCTCCACTAGGGGCATATATTCCCCTCTGCATTGATGGAATAAACCCTTACAAACAGTAAACCATAATAAAGCTGTCCTCTTCCCTAAGTTGCTTCTTCAAAATATCTTATCACAGCAGCAAAAAAGTAACCTACCCAGCAAAAAAAAAAAAAAAAAAAAGACAGTGACCAATGGTGTTAAAATCAACTTAACTTTTAGGTTAGATATGTATATATCAACTCAACTATAGAAAATTAATTAATTAATTAATTAATTAATTTATTGGTATTTTTGAAACAGGGTCTCCCTTTAGTCCCAGGTGGCCTGGAACTCACTATGTAAACCAGGCTGGCCTTGAACTGACAGAGCTCCACCTGCCTCTGCCTCCCGAGTGCTAGGATTAAAGGCATGTGCCACCAGGCCTAGCTTAAAGACAGTTCTTAGCCGCCATGTGGGTGCTGGGAATTGAACCCAGGTCCTCTGCGAGAGCAGCCAGTGCTCTTAACTGCTGAGCCATCTCTCTAGACCTTTAATCTGAAAATTTTAATATAAACCCAACACAATGCTTTTGCAAATCACCTGACATATTATTTTAAAAGACATATTATTTTGCACTCTGTTGTGACTTGGTTACATGGACTTAGAATTTTTATAATTTGTAGCTTATAATAATAAAGATCCTGAGATGCTTTTTACAAGGAGTAAATTCTGTTTCCCATGTAGTTAAGGGTAATGATTACATTGATAACTTAAGGAATGAAACAAAAACAGGTTGGACTGCATCCCTGCCCAGAGACAGCATTCTCAAATCTGAGAATTCTCAAACCTTCCTACTCACTACATCACTTGTTTTAGAAATTATTTTATTGTAACTGGAGGAAAAGAGAGAAGTGACAGGAAGTTAGACTGTACAAGTCTACATGGAACTCCAAGTTGGGTCACACAGGCTATAACACTGGTGCTGAGAAACTAGCTAGACTAGGGAGAATGCAATAAGCCTTGCCTCTGCATACATATTTTCTAAACCTTTCCAAAACCAACCACAGGTTTTCTATAGATAACACTATGGACTTTGACCTCTCTTCTTAGAAAACTAAAGAAAGAGACTCAAGCTCTTGGTGGGCCCTTCCAATTCTAAATATTTAAATCAGATTTATTTATTTATTTATTTATTTATTTATTTATTTATTTATTTTTTTGGTCTTTTTTGAGACAGGGTCTCCCTGTAGCTCTGGCTGTCCTGGAACTCACTCTGTAGACCAGGCTGGCCTCGGACTCACAGAGATCCACGTGCCTCTGCCTCCCAAGTGCTAGGATTTAAAGGCGTGCGCCACCACGCCCAGCATTTATTTATTTCTGTATGTGTATCAATGTACTGTCTCCATGCAAGACTGTGCACCCGTGTCGTGCAATGCCACGGAGGTCAGAAGAGGGTTTCGGATTCCCCTGGAACTAGAGTTCTCCTGGAATTGGAGTTTCAGACAGTTCTCGGCCGCCATGTGGGTGCTGGGGATCAAACCCGGGTCCTCTGTAAGAGCGGTCGGCGCTCTTAACCGCTAGGCCATCTCTCCAGCCCCTAAATCAGATTTTTTTATATAACACATACTCAAGATCAAAGAAGGCAATGTTTTTTTAGCTATTCATTGGCATCATTAACATTTTATGTGCAAACATGTGTATACATTTTCCCATGTGTGTGCACGTGTGTGTATGAGCGTGGAGGCCACTGGATGATGCCGAGTATCTTCGTTGGTTACCCTACAATTTAGATACTGAGGCAGATTGTCTGAGCTTGCTGATCTGGCAAATCTCCCTAGGCATTTGCTCTAGGCTGCTCTGTTTCAGCATCCCAAGAACTGAGATTAAACATCATGCCTGCCCAACATCTGCCTGGGTGGTGAACATCCAAACTCCAATCTCTACACCTGTGTGGCAAGTATTTTACCCACTGAACCATCTCCCATCCCTGAACACTTAAAAAAAAATATTTTTTTAATGTGTATGAGTGTTTTGCCTGTATGCACGTTAAGTGCACCCATGTCATGAAATTCCTGAGGAGGCCAGAAGAGGGCATCAGGTCCCCTGGAAATGGACTTAAGGATGCTTGTTCCATACCATGTGGGTGCCGGAAACTGAATCCAGGTTCTCTGCAAGAGGAATTGTGCTCTTAACTGCTGAGCCACCCCTCCAGCCCAAGCCCTGAACATTTTAATGTTTTTAAAATTATTAGAAAGTTTAGTAAAGTCCTTGTTTTATTGACAACTAATCTTATCCCAACTCTACCTTAGTTTTTTTTTAATTTTATTTATTTTTACATGTATGAATGTACTGTCTGCATGTAGGTTTGTGCACCCGTGTCATGCAATGCCGCGGAGGTCAGAAGAGGGTGTCTGATTCCCCTGGAACTGGAGTTAAAGACAGTTCTTAGCTGCCATGTGGGTGCTGGGAATTGAACCCGGGTCCTCTGCAAGAGTAGGTCAGTGCTCTTAACCACTAGGCCATCTCTCCAGCCCCCAACTCTACCTTAGTTTATTAGAAACTCACTGACACTTTCTTTTCTTTTGCAAAATGCCTAGTGTACACTGGGCCTCACTAAGGACAGGCTACCATTTGGAGCCTTCAATTTCCACTTTGATCAAATGTCACTTTTGCTTGGTTCCAAGTCTATTTTCTATTCATCACTGTATATCATATATGTTAATAAAGTAGCAAGAAACTAATCAGGTGGGTGCAAATGGAATTCCTTTTCTTAGAAACTTACTTGAACTGATTTATGGTGCTTTGCATAGATTTTATAAGTAGTCTTCATAAAGATGGATTTCCACTGAACCAGCTAGGGTAGACACACCTTGAAAATTCAAAAATAAAACCATAACACACCTGAAGGACTTTCCACTAAAAATGCTTCCAAGTTCCTAGTTCATTTCCACTATAAAGAAAGTGAACCTGGCATTTGTGCAGTAAGGCTCTGGTGGGATTAAGAAAAGCAAGCTGGAACTTCAATTCATACTGTGGAATCCACCTCAGACGAGAGGTATTCTTGGCCCCTCATCAAAAGATGTGGGAAAGCATGCCTTCTTATATATTAAATGAAAATATATTACTAGAGATATGGAAATTTTATGAAATATTTTATGATTTTCTGCTTTAAAACCTTTTAAAATCCCCCAACCCCTGATCTTAGTTATGTCTGTTAATAGACCCTCACAATATTTTAAACTCAATGGTTCCTTTCAGTCGAAGACACATATTAAAATAGTATGACAAACTATTCATTATGATTTCTAGAACAGGAAATGCAAAGTGAAGTTCATTTAAGAATTAGCACCGGGGAGGAAACATGGTGTATATATTCCATATGCTGTGCCACATGGAAAATTAGAAGACAAAGTTATCAAGAGTTGGGATACAAGACCGAAACTTTTATTGATTTACTTGTGTCAAATGCCTAGTTTATGGAGTTGTTAGGGACATAGGATCTCAAGTAAGGGTGCCTGAGTTCACTTGACCTGAGATTACAGTTACCTCTTGCTTTCTTTGCTCTCAACCAGGATTAGTAATAAGACCTATTTGCTAAGGTTAAATGAAATTGTATACAAGAGCTCTGGGAAATTCTCAGAAATACAAATATGGGCATCTAAAATCATGTGTGTGTATGGGTAAAAGTAGGTGTGAATTGGTTGGGAGCGGGGGAGGAAAGGGAGGGTTGGAAGGTACAGGGATCTGCTCAAAGTATAATATTTACTTGTAAAAAAAAAAGTCTTTTTGTAACACAGTACCATGTACAACGAATACAGAAAATGAAAAAAGGAATAAAAAGGAATCTCAGTGAGGTCTTAGCCCAAAATATAGGCTTAATATATATGATATATTATCCAATATGATTGTTATCACATCAAAAAAGACTTTGTACAAAAGGAAGATTAATGCATGTGCATACATTTGCTTCTGAGACTGGTTCAGTGTGTGTATATGTGTATGTGTATGTTTGTGCATGCATGCGTATGCATGGGTGTAGTGTGTCCTGGCACATGTGTGAAGGTCAAAGGATAATTGGGGGGGGATCAGTTTCTTCCTTCCACTATGTGGGTTCTGGGGATCAAACAAAGGTCATCAGATTTGGTGACAAGTGCCTTTACTCACTGAGTCATCTCGTCTGTCCTGGTTATTTCTTTATAAATTAACACAGTGAAGAGATCTAATTTCTCTACCAAGAGAACTAAAGCAATAAAAACAAAATTCTTAATAGTTTCACTTCTTATTCTAGGCAAAAATAGTCATAAAACTGTATTCCCTAGTCCCAGTGTTCCATAATAGGTCTGAGATTAATTTTAGGCTGTTAAAAAGTAATTGTAGGAAATTCCTGGTTTCAGTTAACATGGTTGATTGCATTGGTGTAATTTATAACACACCCTGAAAAGAATTCTAAAAGCAAGTGTCTGAGCCCCATTGTTGGAAGTATTTTTCTTCTCTTTCTATTTAGTCATCTTGGGAGGCTCCCTGGGAGCCCAGTGCACCATGGGAAGAACACTCTCGGGGTAGAATGGGAGTCAGGGTAGGAGAAGGATAAACAGTAGCAAAAAAAACCAGGAGCATCTGGGACCTTTCTTATCTCACACTGGTCCTCAGTGCTGGGAAAAGAAGCCTGGTGTGTTTTGGGAGGCTGAAGTCTCCTACCTCTCTGTGGCACAGTGTCACCTCCTTCTTCCCAATCTTTCCCTGGGACTTTCTCTGTGATGCTTTGAAATACTATTTTAACTTTTAATATACTAAATTATTCTAGAAGATGAGTTGGATTCCATAGAAATTATCTTTGGTGTATTCTGGGTGCTGACCCCAGAGCCAACAAAAGCTGCATATGCGTTTATATTTTCATAGGACCCATTTATAATTTTAGACTTGAAATTGGTTGGGAAATTTTTAAAAAATGAAATCATGTGAAAAATTTCCCAGTAACTCAATGTAGGCTGAATCTTGGCGAATAGCCATCCCAAGGAAACAGATGTTTGCTTATTTTAAATTTCTGGCAGGGAATATGAGTTTACATTTGAAGTTTCTCTCTAAGATAATATATGTGTCCAGTAGAAGGAAATCATATAGGGCCTTTGTTAAAAGGCTGTCCAGTGACATCCCTGTGAGATGTCAGATGCAGTGAATGTCAGCAGTTACTAGAATTCCCACCATCTTTTGATGTTCTGAGAACATTCCAAGTTATCAAGTGGGAAGCAGCACATGTCCTGTCCTGGATGTGCTTTCTGGAATAATCTCTCTCTAAGTATTCTGCACCTTGTTCAAACATTCTGATTATATTGTGTGTTCTAAGTACCTTCCAGACACCAGAAAATTTACCCAATAACCCAAAATTCATCATTATGACAGAACCATATCATGTTATTTAGAAAATGAAACCTATTATATAGGTTTCATTATATGAATCATTTATTCTAGGAAACATCTACATCTTTGAGAATACAGCCTTAGCTGCCTTTGTTCTTCAGACTAGTTCTCTTTCTTCTTAGTCAGAAAAGCTGAGGCAGATAGCACAGATGTGGGCCACAATGAGCAGTCATGTGACCACTAGGCCCAATGAATATGGGAAGACTTGGAAACTATAAGTTGCCATGCAAATAAAAAATGATTGATTTTGTTAGTGGTTTCTTCCAGCAAACAAAAGTGTATTCTCTGATGTATGAGTTTTAAATATTATAGAAATAATTAAAGAATGTCTTAAGTATGCATTCTGAAAGTTGATGAGACTTAAGTAGTCATTTTTGTTCAGTTTTCTAGATTGTAATTTACCCTGGATTGGAAGCTTCTGTTTGTTTAGTCTACAGACAAAACAAGGCTGGTAAAAAAAACAGATGGCTGTGTTGTCTTTTGAGGAGACTCTGTTTGACCACCTCTTCAGGGATCACTGCTGTCTGCTCATCACAGGCAGACTTTGATGTATCTTATTTTTCCACAGAAAACAAAAACAATACATAGAGTGATTTCTATGAGATTATTGGTAGAAATTTTTAAAAAATAAGCTGGGCGTGGTGGCACACGCCTTTAATCCTAGCATTTGGGAGGCAGAGGCAGGTGGATCTTTGTGAGCTCAAGGCCAGCCTGGTCTACAGAGTGAGTTCCAGGACAGCTAGGGCTACAGAGAGACCCTGTCTCGAAAAGACAAAAAAAAAAAATAAAGTTATACCATATCTCTCACTACCATTGTTCAAATGAAATTATAACCACATGATTAATAATTTGGGGGGTGCTGAGGGTTGGATCTGGGGTCTTAAGCATGCCATGGGGGTGTTCTAATGCTTAGCTACTAAGCTGTAGCACCAGCCCCATACTTTCCCACATTGGAAGTATAATTTGTTTCTGGACATAATTTAATTGTTTCCACATGCAATTTGCTATTGGGATTAAGTATTCATAACACATATACAAAACACTAAAATGTGCATCTGAACACAGTTTTATAAAACTTCATTGACATTTAAAAATATTTTATTTATTTTCAGTGCCCACAAAGGCCAAAATAGAGCATTAGAACTTTTGGAACTGGAGATATAGATGGTTGTGAACCGCCACGTGGGTGCTGGGAACTGAACCTGGATCCTGGGCAAGAGCAGCCAATGCTCCTAAGCACTGAACCATCTCCCTGGACTGTTTTACCCTTATTGTACCATTACTGAACTCTTCCAATCTCACATGCAGGTGGATCTCACCTGCACTTCAGCTTTGCTCAGGTGCTCTTCCTAGAGTGTATTCCCTGTGGGGCTGTTCATCTCCATACGAAAGCCTGCGGGGTAGCGGTGGCCTTATTTCATATGGAAGAAGCTCCGAAACCCACAGCAAACAAACTAAATCCTGTGCGCTGTACTTTCCGAGGAAGAGCCATGCATCTCTGCTATCTCCCATGTGCACACGGACTCCCTCTGAGGAGTCATGCATCTCTGATCCTCTCCTACATGTATGCATAGGCTCTTTCTGCAACAGCAGCTGTCCCATTTCTCAAATCAACTTTGGCTGGATGATTATGTGTGGTGGTTTGAGGGAGAACACTTGGCCTGGTTGGTGGTGCTGATCATGGAGGTTTAAGAGTTGCAGCCTTGCTGGAGGAAGCGCGTCACTGGGGGCAGGCTTTGACAGTTCAGAGCCTTGCCTCACATCCAGCTCCACCTACTTGAAGATGTGAGCTGTGAACTCTCAGCTTTCTCCTCCAGTCCACCTCCTCTCATACCTCCCCACCATGATGGACTCTTACCCCTCTTGAACCTTAAGCTCAACAGACTCTTCCTTCTCAACAGACTCTTCCTTCTCTAAGTCATCTTGGCCATAGTGTTTCACTACAGCAACAGAAAAGCAACTAACACAGTAAGAAAGACCCTTTTCCTCCTTTAGGCTTTGAATTGTACAATAAAGGCTATGCTGGACTATTTGGCAGTCTAAACCCAGAGCCTAGGAGCTATTGAGAATACACAGGGACGGGTAATATGAGAAATGACAAAGGATGGATGAGTAAGAGGCTGTAAGACTGCTAAGATAAGGCCACTCTTGCCAATTCTGTACTTTAAGGAAACATGAAAAAGAGAAATTATGGTGCTCAATATAGTCCCTGGAAACAAATCACTGTAAGGATAGTTTCCAGTAAAACAAGTCACTTAGCATAATTTCATATCCTAAACTCCATTTTTTTTTATTGTTTAGCAACTGGAACCATTAGCGAAGCATACTCTTAACAATCTTATTCTAGAAAAAGGACTTTCCAGGCAGCAGACATGTCAATTTGGAAAAATAGTACTGAAAAGGAGACGACTCTATATTTTTATAACTTGATAATACATTGAAAGAGTAGGCAGAACATTAGTCTAATATGTACAATATTCTTTAAAAAAAGAGAAAGCAGAGAAGGCCTGTGGGCAGAGAAAGTAGCACTCTTTGACAAAGTTCTGGTGAACTCTGAGCACATCAGGGGAAAAGGAAGAGAGTGGAGAAGAGATCACAGAAGGAATCAGAATCATATCAAGGCCTTTGGTTAACTACCAGGGCAGTGAGGAACCACCCCCACCCCCCAGTGCAAAGGCAGGAACAGTGCACCTGGGAGAGGGGTCTGGCTGAGTTTAAAGCCAGGATTTGGAGAAGCAGTCAAGAATTCTCCACCAAGCCAGGAGTCTAAAGGAACCCACTTTGATGGAGCTTGTGAAGTACACATCTTTGAAGAAATATGTAGGGATGATAGGTGATTCAAGTCTTTTATCAGTAGCATGATGAGGACTATAAGCACACATTTGGGTCGTGATGACATAGATATGATCATCAATGGCTCCTAGGCCCTCATGGGAGCATGGTAAGGAGAAAGGAAACACAGATTGAGGCTGGGGTTGCAATCAATACCAACGTCTAGGAGCTGGGCAGAGGAGGCAGTCACAGATGAATGTGAGGGGCCAATAGAGAGCTAGGAGTTCATATCAAAATCGCTAAAGAAATTTTCAAGAAGAAAGGAGTAGTTGGCACTGACCAATGCTTGAGAAACCAGTGTATTCTGGAAAATGTCTACTAGTGTAGTATCTGGATGTGGCCATAGAGAGAAGAGTTCAGTTTAACATGGACTTTGTGGACCACAGTGTGGTCAGTTGAGCTATGAAACACAGGCAAGAAACTTTAGATGATACAGGAAGATCTCACAAAGACTGGCCCTGAGGTGAAGAAGGAGATATCAATATCCAGGGGATTAATGGGACCTGGTGGGGGGGGTTCTTGTGCACCTGAGCAAGCACAGATATTGGAGAGAGAGCTCAGAACAAAAACACAGTAAAGACAAGGTCATGGTATAAGGATATGGTCCCAAGAGAAGTGACCTGGAGGGGAAACAGCCCTTTCAGAAAGGGAGAAGCATTCTCCATGACGACAGGAGAAAAAGAATGTTTGAAGCTTCACAAGGAGAAGATGGACGTATTCTTTCATGAGGCTTTTAGATACCTGGTAAACCCTCCAGCTCAGAATATGAGGTGAGTGACATTGAGGTGAGAGGGCAAGAGAAGACAGAGAAGAGAAAGAAGAAAGAGCTGCTGAACACTCAGGCAATACTAAAAGCCCAGGTGAATTTTAGAGAACACAGATAACTAAATGTTGCTGTAGACTTCCCATGTTAATAAACATGACATTACAGATGAAGCGGTAAAAAGGAAAGCTAAAGACAGATCTTCTACATGTCCCAGCTATCCCACTCACTCCTGGACACCCAACCAAAGGACTTCAAGGCAACCTAGCACAGAGATACTTGGTCATCTGTGTTAGCGTAGCACTGTTCACAATAGCTAAGGTTTGGAACCCTCTAGATGTTCAGCAACAGAAGAAGGGACAAAGAACACGTGGTTCATATACACAATGGATTTTCTTTAGCCATAAGGAAGAACACAGTAGGTCATTTTTAGGAAAATGGATGCAGTTGGAGAACCTCGTATTAAGTGAGTTAAGCCAGTCTTAGAAAGACGAATATGTTTTCTCTCATTTGTGGTCCCTAGACTTTATATAGGTATGTAAAATCATATATGTACAAATGACATGAAAGTAGAAATAAAACTATTGAGGGGAACAGAAGAGACTAACAGATGGTGGGTATGAGAAAGGGGAACAGGAGATGAAGGGTATACTCAAAGTCTATACGTGTATGCAAATGTCCTCCATTACACAGTATAGTGATTTTTATGCCAATGAAAATAAAAATTTTTTGAAATTAAAAGAAGAGGCTGGAGACATGGTTCAGTGGTTCAGAGCACACAGTGTGCCTGCAGAGGGCCCACATTCAGATCCCAGCATTCCTGTTGGGTGGGATTATAACTGTAACTCCATCTCCAGGAGACCTGACACCCCCTTCTGGGTTCCACAGTCACCTGCATTTATGTGGAGACACACATAATTAAAACACTGTTTTAAAAATATTTTATCATTTTTATTTTATGTGTATGAGTGTATTGCATGCATGTGTGTAAGTGCACTCATTTCACATAATGCCTGCAGCGGCCAGAAGAGGACATCAGATTCCCTTGGAACTGGAGTTATACAGGGTTGATGGCAGCCCTGTGGGTGTTGGGAATAGAACCCAGGTCCTCTGCGAGAGCAGTCAGTGCTCTTAACTACTGAGCCATTTCTCCAGGCCCAAAATATTGTCTTTAAAAAAAATATCTAAAAGAAAAAGCGAGAAAGAGGAACACACATGCGTGAGGTCTTCTGGGGATGAAGGAAGATGACTGGTGGAGACCCCGGAGGTCTGGTGAAGTGGACCAAGTGCTGGCTGAGAAAGAACAGATGAGGGACAGAGCAGAAATGGGGAAGAAGAATGACATCAGAATGTGCACAAGAAAAATACAGGCTTCCCTTCACAGACACACCTCCCTGGCATGGAAGATTTCTGCTTTGTATGAACAGAAAATAGGCTTTAAAGGAACTCAGAGGTCAGATTTTAGAAGGCCGTGAGCAAAGCACAAAGTTTTCTATTTCTTGGAGTTGGTAATTAAATGATGAAGGCTGTCCCATAAAGAAAATGACATAATCAGAGAAGCCACAGTGCTTGCAAAAGATTATGCTGACCAGAGCTGCAAGAACATCAAGTATGGGAAGCCCTGACACTAAGAATCTACAGGAAATCAGCACGAAGAAGAATTATTGGGGAATCAATTAGATGTATAGACATGGAAAATTCAATGTATTTATTCCTGTAGCCCTTTTCTCTATTCTGTCTGTAATATTTTCTCAGTTCTGTCTTTTAGGAATATCTTCAGGAATCCTAAGCCTCACAAATTAATATGTGAAAAAGCATGCAATGTGCATATTGAGTCTGAACAAGTGTCTTTTTTTTTTTTTTTGGTCTTTCTGAGACAGGGTCTCCCTGTAGCTACAGCTGTCCTAGAACTCACTATGTAAACCAGGCTGGCCTTGAACTCACAGAGATCCACTTGCCTCTACCTCCCAAGTGCTAGGATTAAGGTGGCTTGACCAAGTGTTTTAATAACTGTTCCCTTTTGCTACTTCACGGTACTAGGGATAAAATGACAGAATCAGTTAAGAGTGGCTCGACTATAATGAAAATACTTGACAAATGTGCTAAAAAACAATCGATTCCATCTTAACAATTTCAAAACACATAGAACCCAGAATTTTTTTTCCTAATGGTAAATGATGTTGAGAAAGGTTAGTGGAAAGCTCATGTATGGCTTAGCGGTTAAGAGCGCCGACTGCTCTTGCAGAGGACCCAAGTTCGATCCCCAGCACCCACATGGCGGCTGAGAACTGCCTGTAACTCCAATTCCAGGAGAACTCCAGTTCCAGGGGAATCCGACGCCCTCTTCTGACATCCACGGCATTGCACGACACGGGTGCACAGACCTACATGCAGACAGTACGTTCAAATAAATAAATAAATAAATAAATAAATAAATAAATAAATATAAAATAATTTAAAGTATAACAGCACTTTGCTGTAGCCCATTGCAAATGCACACTGCTTCGACTTTGTTATAATATTTTAACAGGAAACATGCATTTAACTACTAATGAGCTCCAAAGAAGAAGACACTCAGGAAACACTCATTTCTGTGTTTTTGCTTAACAAAGATTCACTGAATATCTGTGGAGACCTATGCTGTCTACATCCTAGGTCTGAGGGGTGAGTGGAGTCCATGGGGCTGCTGCCTGCCTGCACCTTATTGTCTACTAGAGTTCAAGAGATGAAAAAGGCTGAAATAGAGAAAAGGAGGACAGAGGAAATGGCGGGCCCTGCAGAGGTATCAGCATTGGCTCTCTTTACTGGGAGCCAAAGAAGCTGTTTCTAAACAAAACAGCTGTTTCTCAAAATGCAGGTCTTAAAATACCTGGATCTGGTCAGGTGGTCCTTTTTGACAGGAACTTTGAAAATGGTCACCCAGAGTGAGTGCAGTCACTATTGTCATCAAGACCTCCTCTCAAAACAAACCAGTTGGCCAGAGAAGACAGCAGAAAGAAGGCTGATACCACAGCCCGTACTGGGAAGTGCGGACACAGAAGCCTTTCCTCAGAAGTATCTGTAAGACACATCCACAGCTTACCTGTGTACCTTCGAAGCCAGCCAGGCTATCAGACTTCTTGATCTTCTCATCTTTCTTAAGGGCTAGGGAACCCAAGTTCTTTTACCTCACATACTTAAGAGTTGGTAACAGCTTTTAAAGGATTAACTTAATCTGTGAAAAAGTTTTGCATATTAAGATGTGCCAGGAAAATATGAAAAGTTTGCAATATCTATTATCTTTTCTCAACTTTCCCAAATGTAACTCCCTGTTTAAAAAAAAATCAGGGCTGGAGAGATGGCCTAGTGGTTAAGAGTGCCGACTGCTCTTGCAGAGGACCTGGGTTCGATCCCCAGCACCCACATGGTGGCTGAGAACCGTCTTTAACTCCAGTTCCATGGGAATCCAACACCCTCTTCTGACCTCTGCAGCATTGCACAACAGGGGTGCACCAACCTACATGCAGACAGTACATTCATACACATAAAAAAATAAATAAAATTTAAAAAAATCAGGGCTGGAGAGATGGCCTAGTGGTTAAGAGTGCCGACTGCTCTTGCAGAGGACCTGGGTTCGATCCCCAGCACCCACATGGTGGCTGAGAACCGTCTTTAACTCCAGTTCCATGGGAATCCAACACCCTCTTCTGACCTCTGCAGCATTGCACAACAGGGGTGCACCAACCTACATGCAGACAGTACATTCATACACATAAAAAAATAAATAAAATTTTAGAAAAGATTAAAAAATCATTCTAAAGGTAATGACTTTCAAAACTTAAAGCTTGTGTACCACAAGTTAAGCAATGTACTGAAATTACTGAAGGTTTTATCTGTTGTGTAGCAATGAGAACATGTCAGTGCCAGTCTCATTGTAAATACTGTCTCTATGCACAGTTACCTGCCTTGGCAGAAGGGAAAATATCTCTGCCAATTTATTGCATGCTTTTTGGTAGACTCTTCTAGTTAATCTTCAGGAGCTTTGCTTCTCATTATCAACCTGTTAGCGTCATTAGTAAACTCCAAGATTTCACAGTATCCTCCCTTCCTTCACATCTCTGACAATGAAGGGTCAAAGCAGACTCTTCCCAGCACAGATTTGTAGGGAAGGCACCACTATTAATATTTCTCCATCGAGAGAAGTGATGTTTGTCCAGTGTTACTGCATAGCTAGAAATCCCTGCTTGTGGGAGGCAGAGGTAAGAGAACTGCCATGACTTAAGAATCCAGGCTAGGGGGGAGGGAGGGGGACGGGAGGGGATGGGACACAAGACTCTACCTCAAAAATCTGTAGAAAGAAAAATGGTGGGTGGGGGGGAAGAAAGGAAGGAAGGAAAGAAGGAAGGAGGCAAGATATTACTTCTCCCTTCTATTTTTCCTACTTAAGACAAACCTTTATACCATTTTTCCCTCAAAGCAAAAATGTTTGGTTTGTAGAGTCATCTGTGCCTCATAGAAGACATTTGTCTTCATTTTGCTCTTAGGTGGTAATGAAACTGAAATTCTATAATGTATCTGTCTACAAGTCTGAGTTAATTACTTCAGTTTAAGAAACTGGTTTCAGTTATAATCTTATTGTATTTGGAATGTTATGAGACAATTAAAAAATATGATTATCCTCGAGTCAGAAGACCTCAGTGGCTCACAAGAGGGTGACCAGGCAGAGCCAGGGCATCATCCTTCAGGTTTTACAGGGGAAGAATTTCGAAATAAGCTGTACTCCCCACATTTACCAATGATGACTCACCAAGTAAAAGGAACTCAGAGAAGTAAATAAGTCACTTGGTCGAAATGGTGAGCCAATAAGAATTCATGCCATAGATTCCTTTTCTTGTCATAGTCCTAATTATTAGTTAGGTCAATGCTTCCATAGGCACTGGCTAAGACAATAATAGGTGATTCAAGAAATACAGGGGGCTGGAGAGATAGCCTAGTGGTTAAGAGCGCCAACTGCTCTTGCAGAGGACCAGGGTTTGATCCCCAGCACCCACATGGAGGCTGAGAACCATCTTTAACTCCAGTTCCAGGGGAATCCATCACCCTCTTCTGACCTCCGCAGCATTGCACGACACGGGTGCATCAACCTACATGCAGACAGTACATTCATACACATAATAAAAAAAAATAAAAATAATTAAAAAAAAAAAGAAATACAGAAAGCCAGCAATTTGTAGTGAGTCCACCCAGGTTTTTTTTTTTTAAGACAAAAGTTAGTTTATGAGAAAATAACTTCTAAAGGAATCTTAAAAGGTTAACAAAATGGATATAAGTATTCTCTTTCTTGGGGATCAGATAGAAGGATATGAAGAAAAATGAGTTTTGAATTCTTTCCTAGCTATCATATTGGTCAGTTTTAGTTTTGTTTCATTTGAAAGAGACAAGAAATGAATGAATGAAGGAATAGATTGTTTAATTAGAATGTCATAAAAGCAATAGGGAAGCTTTTTGGAAAATCAAAACAGAAAAGAGGCTGCAGATCCATTGAGGCGCTGGCTTTGCCCACAGATCAGGATGAGAACCAGAAGTAGAAATTGGTAAAAAGACCCAAAAGAAAAGGGACCAGTTTCTTTCTTGGCTAAACTCGAAGTGTCCTTGCTCCTTGTTTTTGTCTGAGACCAGCAATGCCAGAAAGGTCTAGCCCAAAGATACCTCTGGCTCCATCATGGCTAGAGGCTGGGCATGTCAGGAAGGGGACTGGGTCGCCCTTATCTTCTCTAAAGTCTTGCTCCTGGAACACACTTCATACTGAGGATGTGATCAAAACCACGGGAATCGGGACACCTGGAACTGGACTGGACCGACCTGCTCATTTCCCCCTCTCCTCCTCCAACCAGTAAGGCCTATTAACACGAAGGCAGTAAGACTCTGCAATCCTACCTACCCCCAGGAACATCTGTTCTACAGGAACTCTCTTTCTCTCTCCTGACCTCCCTACAATAAAAACACTTCTTTCTAAGCTTCACCTTCTATGGTCCATGAATTTCATTCTTCAAAGTCTGGAGAGAAAAGCTCCAAAACCTTTGGCTTGAGGCGACTTTGGTGGCCCTTGAGTTTCTGGGAACCTAGCCTCTCAAGCTGAGCACAAGAGAGCTTAGAAAGGCACTGCTGCTCTCAAAGACACCATGATATTCCTGTATCAATTAGAGGTTATAAAATTTAATGTAGAGGGACATCTAACTCATATCATCTCCTGGCTACTTTAAACATCCTTGCTAGTTTCAATATTTCTCACAAACAATTTCAACTTAGTAGGTTGCCTCTATTACGAGCCATTCTTTATAGTGGTTCAAAAGACAATGGTTTCTCACCTTCCCATAAATGGAACCCGTGACTTTTGGAGTCACTGACAGCATCAATTGGCGTCTTATGAACTATGGTAACATCTGGATGAGATGAAAGTGTCTAAAGGCACACAGAAGTGCCCAGTTCTTACTTGTTCCTATTTTATACAACCGGTCTTAAATACTTTTACTATGATAAAATGCTCTGCTATGGGACTAGAGACATGGCTCCGCAGTTAATAATGCTTCCTATTCTTGCAGTTGACCTGGGTTTGGTCCCCAGTTCCCACACGGCAGCTCACAACAACCTAAGGAACTTGACACCCTCTTCTGGCCTCTGTAGGCACTTGCAGGCATGCAGTGCACATACATAAGAAAATATTCATGCATATAAAATAAAAAACAAATAATTAAAAGTAAAGAAACTTATCAATTACAGTCTCATAAAATTTTTAAGACAAAATGAAAATGGGGTCATCTTAGAGTCTGGAGACCCCAGTATCCCATTGAGAGTTAAAGAGCTGAGGGCCTAGGGGTGAAATCCTGTGACTGAGATCGTAGCTTGATATAAACATCTAAGTAGAGATAAGACTATACTATAGTCTTATAGAGAAGAGTATCTAGTGACAAAGTATTCTTTTTCCTTTTAAATATTAGCCTCCACCCCTGAACGTTCAGTCTCATTTTCTTTTCTTTTAGATTTTTTCAAATTATTTATTTATTTATGTGTATGAATGTACTGTCTGCATGTAGGTTTGTGTACCCCTGTCATGCAATGCTGCATTCACACAGGTCAGAAGAGGGTATCGGATTCCCCTGGAACTGGAGTTAAAGATGGTTCTCAGCAGCCATGTAGGTACTGGGGATCGAACCCCAGTCCTCTGCAAGAGCAGTCGGCCCTCTTAACCGCTAGGCCATCTCTCCAGCCCCTCAGCCTCATTTTCTAATACAGACAATATACTTTTAAGTGAATTAGCATTTGTCTTCACTGTTCTCTGTTCTCTCTCCCTTTTCCCTCCTCTCACCCTAAAACTTCTTACTGTTTACCAGGTAAGAAAGTTGCTCTTTGACCCAATAAAGTGCTACCCATTAAAAAAAAATTAGAATTTTGAACCCCTTGAATGAGAGCTCTTCTCTCACAAGTTCTCTACCAAATGCAATTGATACCTTAATGAAAATATCTTCTGACAGCACCCTGGCTCCGTCCTTCTTTCATACCAGGCATTGCTGAGGCCCAGCAGCCATGCAGCCTTACTTCTCCTCCGACTGTTTTCTCCATCTCTCTGAGAACATACTCTGTCTGCTTGGCTGGCTCCTCTTCTTTGATTGATGTTTCTATGTTTATCTTTCTTTCATCTGTGCCCTTCCCTGGGAGTTCACTGTACGTTGTAAGAAAGGCCTGTTCTGTAATTCCTTTACAGCCTCTACTTGTGACTTTTCTGTTACTGTGACCAATGCAACTTATAGGAGGAAGAGTTTCTTTGCTTTACAGTTCTAGGGGATGAGAATCCATCATGGCAGGGAGGCATGGCGGGAGGTGGCTAAACAGAAGGCTACGCTCTCACGTCTTAAAGCATGCACAGGAAGCAGAGAAAGGAAAGCAAGTTGGAAGTGGGCGGGGCTATGCACTTTCAAAGCCCATCCCCAGGGGACACATTTCCTCCTGCAAGGCCATGCTTCCTAAACGTTCCATGACTCTCCAAGCAGCACCATGAACTGGGGTCCAAATACAAATATTTCAGCCTTTTGGAGACATTTTCCATTCAAACCACCAGACTGCTCCTTCCTTCCAAACCCTCCACTTAGCCAGGCAGACCTACTTTAGAATCGACTTTCTAAGAGAGAATACCACACCTCCATCTCCTGAAATCTTTCCCTCTTGTATTTCCCATCCTAGCAAATAATATATCCCTCATCTACACAGAAGCAACTTGACTCTGACTCTAATTTGTCTTTTAACTTTTGTTCTCCCAGTTCTATCATTAAATCGGTCACCAGATGTATAATAGGACTTTCTAAAATCCCCTCGCTCCTTCCTTGAGAAAGCCATTAGTATTTCATATAAAGATGGCTGGATCTTTTGTCTTCCAGCTTCTTCCTGTTTCAAATTTAGTTTTCCCCCAGTACAGAGCATTCAACCCTTTGGCATGGCTTCAAGTGTATAAGCCTTTAACCTTTGTCCGTCACCCCCTGCCCCCCCATACATTGTCAACATCTCATCTCCCCAGGGGTCCTAGATTACCTTTTCAAATATGGTCTGTTGTGGTTTAAATGTGAAATGTTCCCCCAAGACTCTTTTGTTTGAATACTCATTCCCCAGCTGGTGGAGATGTCTGGATGGTTGTGGAACCTTGAGGTGGAGCCTCACTGGAGGAAGAGGACCCCATGCACTGGGCCTTGACGTCTGACAGCCATCTCTACTTCCTGTCTGGCTCCTGAGTGCTGACACCATATGACTGGCTCACACTTCTGCCACCATGCCTTCCACACTATGACACACTGTATCTCTTCAAACTGTGGGCCGAAATGACCCAATTCTCCCTCAAGTTGCTTCTTGGTAGGTATTTAATTGAAGAAATAAAAGAAGTAACTAATATCCAGTCCCAGGGCCCAGGCATCATAATTTACATATGGAGATTCATTTCCCTCTCACATGAGTATTCATGAGCACACTCCAATTTTAGAACATATGAGCATCTTAGCTTCATTTCCACATATACAACATCAATCATTTCCACCTCGATCCTCCATTGTACCCTGCTCAGGCTCCCATAGTCAGACTGCACTATTGCTAATCGTTGGTGACTATATTCCTTGCCATATTGTGAAGGTAAGAGTCAGAACAACTGATATCCATGTTTATGACCTCAGCACTAAGCATACTGTAAGAATGCAAAAGAATGGGCTGGAGAGATAGCCTAGCGGTTAAGAGCGCCGACCGCTCTTACAGAGGACGCCGGTTCGATCCCCAGCACCCACATGGCGGCTAAGAACCGTCTGAAACTCCAATTCCAGGAGAACTCCAGTTCCAGGGGAATCCGATACCCTCTTCTGACCTCCGCGGCCGTTGCACGACACGGGTGCACAACTTGCATGCAGACAGTACATTCATACAACATACAGAAATAAATAAAATTAAAAAAAAAAGAATGCAAAAGAACATAATTGTTTAAATAACAGCTCTACTCACCTTCTAACACAATATACTATTCTTATAAATAGTTCCTAAAAGCTTAGAGAATATAGCTTTTTAAAATATTATCCTCAGGCTGGAGAGATAGCCTAATGGTTAAGAGCACTGACTGCTCTTGCAGAGGACCGGGGTTCAATCCCCAGCACCCACATGGCGGCTAAGAACCGTCTGTAACTCCAATTCCAGGAGAACTCCAGTTCCAGGGGAATCCGAGACCCTCTTCTGACCTCCGTGGCATTGCACGACATGGGTGCACAGACATACATGCAGACAGTACACTCATACACATACAAATAAATAAATTAAAAAAAAATATTAGCCTCGAAAATAGTAAGATACCTGGGAACAAACTAACCAAAGATACCAAGACCTCCACAACAAAAAATTTAAACCCCTGAAGAAAGAGATTGAAAATGACATCAAAGATGGAAAGACCTCCACGCTCATGATTGGAAAAATTAACATAGTAAAAATGTCCATTTTACCCAAATGACATACAGATTCAATGCAATCCCAATCAAATCCCTATGAATTTCTTCACAGACTTGGAAAAAAAAATCTTTAAATTCATATGGAAAAACAAAAGACCCCGAATAGCTAAGGCAACCTTGAGTGAAAAATGAAATACCGGGGGCGGGGGGGGATTGCCCTATCATACTTCAAACTATATTACAGGGCCATAGTCATAAAGACAGCCTGGTACTGGCACAAAAACAGACCTGTTGACCAATGGAACAAAATTGAAGATCCAAACTTGAGCTCATACAACTTCAGCCACCTCATATTTGACAAAGGGGCAAAAAACCCTCAGTGGAGGAAGAATAGCCTCTTCAGCAAATGGTGCTGGCAAAATTGGATCACCATTTGTAGAAGAACAAAATTAAACCCCTACCTCTCACCCTGTACAAAAATCAACTCCAAGTGGATCAAAGATCTCAATGTGAAAGCCAAAACCCTGAAGCTGATAGAAGAAAAAGTTGGGAACAACCTACAAGACATAGGTGTAGGACAAGACTTTCTAAATCAGACAGTAGCTGCACAGGAAGTAAGGTCAATAATCGACAAATGAGACCTCATAAAACTCAAAAGCTTCTGTACAGCAAAAGAAACAATCAAGGAGGTGAAGAGAAAACCCACAGAATGGGAGGAAATCTTTACCAGTGATACATCTGACAGAGCATTGACATCAAGAATATGTAAACTACTCAGAAAACAAAGAAGTAAAATGACAAATGACTTACTCAAAAGATGGAGTAAAGAACTGAACAGAGACTTCACCACTAAGGAAGTAAAGATGGCTGAAAAACATCTTAAAAAGTGTTCAACATCATTAATAATTAAGGAAATGCAAATTAAAACCACTCTCAGATATCATCTCACTCCAATACAACTAGCTAAGATCAAGAAAACAAAAGACAACAGATGTTGGAGAGGTTGTGGGGAAAAGGGAATACTCATCCACTGCTGGTGGGAATGCAAACTTGTACAACTACTATGGAAAGAAGTGTGGAGAACCCTTAAGAGACTCTGTGAGCCTATCACCTAACCCAGTCATACCACTCCTGGGTATATACCCCCAAAACTCATCCAACTGCAAAGATACATGCATGTCCATGTTTATTGCAGCTCTCTTCACAATAGCAAAGAGCTGGAACAAACCCAAATGCCCCTCAACAGACGAGTGGATGACAAAAATGTGGTACATCTACACAATGGAGTACTATTCAGCAGTAAAGAAAGATGGCATTATGAAATTTGCAGGTAAATGGATGGAGCTTGAAGCCATTATGCTGAGTGAAGAAACACAGTCCCAGAAAGATAAACGGAGAATGGTTTCCTACATTTGTGGATGCTAGTACCAAATCTCCCAGACAAAAGGCAAGCTGAATGACATTATTGGTATATTTTTGTCTATCTGAAGGCAACTATGTTGGTATAATGTGAATCTCTCATTGGGCTCTAGAATCTACTCACCAATTATTCTCAAACTCTGTAATTACTGTAATATGGATGAAGACTATGTATCCGTATTTTATAGTAATATAAAATTAATGGAGGAAAATGTGAATTCCTAAGCATAAAAATAAAAGACTGAGAGAAAGATACAGGACAGTTATGGCAGACTGCATGGTCTGGGGTGGGGTGGGGTGAACTGAATTGAGAAATGATGTATGAAATACACAAAACATCAGTTAAAAATTCAAAAAAATATTTTACTGAAGTTTTGTGCATTTCATACATCATTTCTCATTCCAATTTAGACTCGTTTCCCTTTCCATGTCCCCCACCCCACCCGAGTTCATGTATTCTGCCATACATATCTTGTATCTTTCCCTGAGTCTTTTTAAAGTTTTTTAAAGCAGAGGATTATTGTTTGGGGGAGAACTTTACTGTTTCAGTTGGTTCTTTTTTCCACTTCTTTTGTTGTTGTTCTATCCAATTTGTATTGCTTCAACATATGATAAGTAATGGGTTAATTCTATAGCCTGTTAAGGGATTCACATTATAAGAGCACAGCTTTTTTAATAGTGCCGGGATTGAATCCATTATATTAAGCAGTCTATAAAATGCGTTATTTATTTATTTATTTATTTATTTATTTATTTATTTATTTATGGTTTTTCAAGATAGGGTCCCCTGTAGCCCCAGCTAGCCTGGAACTCCCTATGTAGATAAGGCTGGCTGTGTCATGTGTTTAAACAAAACCCCTCCAGGCCTCACAACTTCTTACTGAGTATCCTGTTACTTAAGGTAATAAACTCAGCACAAGCATAGATGCCAGAAGCAGAAATCCCAAACCAGGGTTGGAGCAGGGAGAGGGGAACACTCTGCCATTGGAGGGCCCTGATGCCCACTAGTCTCTGGTTACACTTTTTTTTTTTTTTTGGTCTTTTCGAGACAGGGTCTCCCTATAGCCCCAGCTGTCCTGGAACTCACTCTGTAGACCAGGCTGGCCTTGAACTCACAAAGATCTGCTTGCCTCTGCCTCCCAAGTGCTAGGATTAAAGGTGTGCACCACCACTCCCAGCCTGGCTACACTTTTTTATGATTAGAATTCAAACATTAAGTGCAGTTTGACAAAAGAGTCTTCTAGAAATGGCACACCTAAGTCACAAAGAGAAAAAAAAGTAAGAATGAAAGAGGTTGATTCATTGCAAACCTAGCAGTTGATGCTGTAGGCTTTTTCCCATAGAATAATTGTATAAAATGCTCAAATGTCTTTATCTGGGATATTGATACCTTCAGGACACAGTAACACTGCGGACCCAGTTAATCTCTCTGTACTCTGAAGAGCCTCCAACTGATCAGGATTTAAGCATTTTATATGCTCTTAAAAGACAATGTTCCCTTATCCTTCAGATTTGGAAAGTTGAAAACAAGCCCCCTCAAGTCAAAACTGACATCTTTAAATAGATGAAATTAACTGCTTTTCTGCAAAATAATCCAGCTATGAGTGTAAATTATTGAATTTCTGCTTAGGAGATGTCCTGGCATACATGCTGAGACTCTTTATGACATGTTGAAAGTGCTATAATGAAAATTATGTCAGTCATAAAGAACTTTTTGTGGTACACAGGTTTATTTATTTATTTATTTATTTATTTATTTTTTATCTAGTATTTCTAAGAGATAGTGGAACAGGACAGCTGGGAAAGGGTTTGTTTCAATGAAACTCTAATGTTCCTAATAGGCAGATGAGTTCTCAGAAAAAGCAGTCAGATGAAACTTGACATTGAGAAGGCCGCATTAAGCTAACGGCAACATGACAGTGAGCATTAAAATTATTTAGCTCTTTCCTCTGCAATTACAGTTCTGAAGCTAACTCTGACCCGAGGCCTTCCCGGCAGTCCACTCATTAATCTACACATTCATCTAGCCTTCCTTTTTAGGCTCCCTAACTTTTCTCCTTTGCAAGAATAGCCCCTTCTTTTTCTTTCCTTCATCTCTATCTTCTTATCAACTACTAACCAGTTCCTCTACCAGTTTAAAAACAAAAACAAAACCAGAATCCAGAGCCTTTATAATCCCTCCCATCTATAGACCAAGGCACCAAAGCCAGGCTTTTCATACCACCCTAGGGTGGTAGTTCTTTTTTATTTATTTATTTATTTATTTATTTATTTATTTATTTATTTATGTATTTATGTATTTATGTATTTATTTATTTATTTATTTATTTTTGTATGTGTACGAATGTACTGTCTGCATGCAGGTTTGTGCGCTCATGTCATGCAATTCCGCGGAGGTCAGAAGAGGGTGTCGGATTCTCCTGGAACTGGCGTTCTCCTGCAATTGGAGTTTCAGATGGGTTTTCGGCTACCATGTGGGTGCTGGGGATCGAACCCAGGTCCTCTGCAAGAGCGGTTGGCGCTCTTAACTGCTAGGCCATCTCTCCAGCCCATGGGTGGTAGTTCTTATGGGAATCACTGCTGTTTGTCTATCTATCTATCTATCTATCTATCTATCTATCTATCTATCTATCTATCTATCTATCTGGGGGTGCATGTGTGGAGATCAGAGAATAACTTGAAAGTCTTTCCAATGACCTGACCAAACTCAGGTCATTAGGCTTGATGAGAAGTAATTGTTCCCTGCTGATACTTACTGGTGGTATTTAACTCTAAAGTTCAAGCTATATTTTTCTAGGCTCTGTTTTACTGGACTTCTTCACAATATTTCACAATCAAGGTGGCACTCTTTTTCTGTAAACTTTCTTCTTTCCTCTGGTCACATGATATCAAATCCTTCTAGCTCTTTCCTGATCTTTCTGAACATTCTTTTCTTCCTTTCCCATCCCTCAAAGTTGTGTCTTCTGGTTTGACTTCTTAGCCCTCTCTTTTTCTCATTCCTTAGATTTCTTCCAATTGACTTTTAGGTGATTTATACATTATCCCTGCTGGCAAGTGATAAACTACATATCATCCCCCAAACTCTAGCCCAGTGAGTTAAAATATATGACCCATGGCCAAGATGGGCTGCCTATCTTCTCTAAGCAATGAATCAAATCCCTCGTTAAGGGATTTCCTCCATCGCTTTACTTGACCAACCCCTGGTTCTGCCCTGGATCATATTAACGCTTGAAAAATCAGCTTCTTTTCTTACCTGTTGCCAAGTCCTGTTGATTTTAGGATACCATTCTTTTCATTAGCTTCTGCTTCAATAACAACAAATTCTATTTTTATTCAAACACATCTTGACAAGTATAGTTACTTCTAACTGCAAGTTCAGCTTGCTCCAGCCTCTCTACCAATCACCTCACTAGCTGCCCTAGTTCTATTATTCTACAGCTTTTAATTCTTCTAAGAATACATTTTCTGACTTGCCACTCTAGCCATAACCGGGATGGAAACCCCTCCCTGGTCCTCCCAAATACCCTAACCATGTACACTGTTGTACTTAAATTTAAGTCATATGTTTCTTAACCATTGACAGTCTATTTCATGTAACCTGATCACCAGTATATGGCAGCGAGAAAACTCATAAACATATTTACTGAAGTTTACTGGGCATGGTGATGCATGCTTTTAATCCCAGCACTTGGGAGGCAGAGGCAGGCAGATCTCTGTGAGATCAAGGCCAGCCTGGTCTACATAAAGAGATGATATCTGTGAATAAATAAATGGCAAGATATGTTATCTTTAATTTACATTTGATCTGACACAATAGCCCTGGGCAGCCAAATGTAGGCAAGACTTGCATGCAATATGTGATTTTTTTTTTTAATAATCAAAACCTTATTTCACAGTTGGAGAAAGGAACGAACAGATGTTTTCTTCTCTAGACATTATTTTATTGTTTTAGGACTTTCATCATCTGCCAGAAAGGACAACGGCCTGGTTACACTCAAGAAATACACTATTTCAATTCCGGCGATGTTCAGGCAGACCTTAGCATGTTAGTCTGGTGAGAATGAATGGTTGCTCTTATCCAGTCAACAGTAGCACCATTGGAGTCTCATAAAAATGGTCTGTACTTTCAGAGTGGATAGGAAGCCAGGACATGGACAGGAGGTCACTGTCTTTGACATGGTAGCTTTCCTAAGGTTTCTTCTTGAGGACACATGAGACATGTCCCATGCCCACTATGACTAGAATTCTCTTGAGATTCAGGCCCCGTGCCCTGTGACATATTCAGGAATGTACTCTGGTCTCCACTCGCCTGCAATGCCTGGGGTGGGAATAACTTTAAAGTGTTTTTGCCTGAATTCCCTTCACCCCACCCATTTTGATGATTTCCTTGCAGCCTCCTTTCTCCTTGGGACTATTCTGTGATGTGTATAGTTTACGTTTCTTGATGGCAACCTCATCATGCTACCTTGTGGATCTGGTTCTCATTCAAGCATAACACACGTGCTTCTCCATAGGCTCCTGTCCCTTGTGGCTGAGAGAGGGAAAAGGGTCAGAGGGAAGTGAAAGGTGCTCTTGCGTGCACCGTCTCCTCCTAAATGGTCCCCAAACCCTGAAGCACTCAAATTTGAATGAAACAAGCACCCTAGAGGTCTGTGTTTGGAAGCGAACTCACCACAGAGCCAGTAAGCACAGGGCAGGGCACAGTAGAAGAATGGTATTTATCTATTTCATCTGGCGCATTATAGAACCCCTAGAACACAATCTGAGCTTCATCCATCACCCAAGCAAGTGGGGTTTTTTTGACATTCATGTAGTGTGTTGACATTAATGCAACAGCAAAAGATCTTTCACTAAACAGAGACAGTAAGGACCCTATGATGACTATGTCAGCCTAATGCTGAAATTAGACGATACATAAAAGAATTTTGTTTGTGCATACCCATGTGCATGTTTATATGGCTATGTAGGTTCGTGTGTGTGTGTGTGTGTGTGTGTGTGTGTGTGTGTGTGTACGCATGTGGAGGCCACAGGTCAACCCTGAGTGTACTTCCTCAGGAGCTAGAGTTTTGCTTTTTGAGACAGAGCCTTTCAGCCTGGAGGTCACCAATTAGGCTGCATGAGCTGGCCAGTGAGGCCCAGGACTACAAACACGCACCACGGGCTCCGCTTTCTTAACATGAGGAATCAAACTCAAGTCCTCACTGCTTGCAGGGCAAACCCCTAACCAGGTGAGCTATCTCCCCAGCCTCATGTAAGGAAACATTTAAGCCTTTCTATTCTTTAGACCATCAGTGCCCTTAGACCTTAGTGTTTCTTATTTTGGCACAACCCACAGAATTACTGTCTCCATCACTGGTAAATGAGATGTGTCTCAGATCACTGACTTCAGGTAACAATGGAAGAAAACATGAACTCACATCAGACTGAGTATGTCAAATGGTTTACCGTGAAAAATACAAGTTGTAATAACGACAGGAAATATTGCCTAGTATAAGTATTTTATACTGCTTTCTTTCTTTTTTTTTTCTTCTCAGTAGTGTCAGACATACTGCTTTCTAATTTCAAATTGGCACTAGAAATCAATTTATCGAACTAACCGAAATTGGATATATATATATCCAAACCAAAGACACTTGAAAACCAAGTGAATGAAAAACTTGACAAATTCCAGATTAGAACATAAAGAAAAACATGAGGATTTCTGGCAGTGGGCTAGGATGAATGTTACAGAGGATGGGTCAGCCTGGCTTGCAAGTGTGACCAGGGGTCAGTCTCTGAGAGGAGTCTCTACCATTTCAAAGCCCTGTTCCTTCTACACATGGATCCCCATATTTTGCAAAAGCCCCATATTTTTCCTTCTCCCAAATTGAGAGAGGGCAGCAGGGGTCAAGCCGTTGGGACAGAGGTTTCTGTCAGCAACCTCGCAGCTGCTGCACATATGGTAGTAGGCTGTCCTAGAATCATAGCACAGACCAAGTCCTGCAGCCCTCTGATGTCACCGTCAGCTCTTCAGGTGCCACCAAGTGTGCCTCTGAGGCCGCTGGGATCCACAAAAGCCTTTCTGAAAAGTGTGTTTTCTGAATGGTCACATTCTAGTCCTAATTGGAACCGAGCACTTCACGGCCCTCAGAAGCTGACAGTGAAACATGACATTCTCTGAGCACGTGTCCCTTATCAGAGCCACTTAAGGTAGAAACATCCTATGAAAGGGCCCTCTGGGTCTGGGAAGGTACAGAGCCCCTTGTTACTCCCACAGGAAGGGCCAGCTTCAGACCACTTCTGGGAATGCGAACGAATGAAAGCTGTGTGACAGCTGTAATAAAAGGCTCCTGTCTTTTCGCAAAGCATTCAAATGCCATCTGGCAATTTCGTTGACGTCAGCAGGCACAGAAAAACAAGTGCCTCCGCTGCCTTCTTCATTCCCCTCCACCCCCAATGCTGCTCCCTCCTCCTCCTCCCAGGCAAAAACCTCCAGTTCTGAGCTAAAGAAGAGAGCAGTGGAGTATCCCGTGAGAAAGACTTTTCTCTATTTCTGTCTTGTGTGTTTTAAGAAAAAGCTTTAGCATAAGACCCTCAGTGGCATTTAGCCTTAGCTCTCTGAAGTCCAGTTAAAGAAAACATAGATTATTACATGGAAAATAAATTTTAAAGGGTTTTTTTTTATTTGTGTATGAGGATTCAAAGTATATACACTGGAAGAGCAGAGGTGTTAAGGAAAACTATTAACTTTTGACCCCATACGTTCTTTCTTTGATCATTATAAACAATCAGTTCTCAGCGGACCCAGAGCAAGTCTGTAGCCCCAGCTCAATACATTGGGTTGTAACTTACACACTGTAGACACTTAACTGCCAGGAACTTAGGATCTGTTTTATGGTGTCAAGGTCCATATGATACACGATTTTTTTCTTAAACACAGTCCATAAAAAACATTTTTGACATTATCAGTCAAAATCAAAGAGATCAATTAAATATTTGAACAAAGAGGCAAATGGTGGAAGAAACGCCATCAAATGCAAATTCTAAATTGTCCTAGCATTTGCCTATCGTGTGGAAGGGAATGAGAGAGCGGAGATAGTGTTGTCTGAGTGGCTCTTTAGTTCTGAAGGGGAGGTGGATATTCACAGTCAGATGGCCTCATTGAAAGCTGATGCAAGTTGGAAGAGATCAGATAGATAGATAGATAGATAGATAGATAGATAGATAGATAGACACATACATACATACATACATACATACATACATACATACGTACATACATACATACATACATATCTCCCTGGTCCTTACTGCTTAGTCAGACCTTTATCAGGAGAAACAGGGTTTGGAAAACAATATTAGATGTTAAATTAAGGACAAGGCTAACCAGGATTTGCCCATTTTGGGGTTGCCTGCACACTTTGCTGTAATGCTTGGCCTTTTCTAAGTTCTGCATCACCACCACCTTTAGAAAGCTTTTTAAACATTCTAAAGCTGAAAATCACGTCAAACACTATTTTTCACAACTTCTCATGAAGTTCCATTGGCCACAAAGTTAGGTGATTGGGTTTTTAAAGTTCAGTTATACCTATGTCATTTCTATGCTACTTTTTCTTCAGCTCATCTCATTTAATAAAAGTGTAAAAAAAACAAAAAGAAAAAAAATAATAATGGTAATCTTTTAATGTTATTACCATTTACTTGAAGGCTATCACGTAGTCATCTCAATTTGGTTTTTTGGTTTTTTTTTTTTTTTTTTTGGGTCTGAGGACCCCTTACCCCCAGCTGGCCTGGAACTCACTATGTAAAACCGTGCTAGCCTTGAACTACAGAGATCCACCAGTCTCTGCCTCTTGAGTGTTGGAATTAAAGGCCTGTGCCACCACCCAGGCTTTATTTGCTTTTTCTTTTTTTTTTTTTTTTAAGATTTGTTTGATGTTTAATTATGTATATATTTACATATGAAAGTGGGTGTTAGCAGAGCCCAGAAGAGGGCGATAGAGCCCCTGAAGCCAGATTTACAGGCAGTAGTAAACTGCTAGTTGTGGGAGCTGGCAACCGAACTTGAGTCCTCTGCAAGAGCAGTGAACTTTCTTAACCACTGAGCCAACTCCCTAGGCCCCCATGGGCATTGAAGTGACAGCATCTGTCATTCTCTTTTAAAAATGCTGGTATTTGGGCCAGGCGTAGTGGCCCACGCCTTTAATCCTAGCACTTGGGAGGCAGAGGCAGGCGGATCTTTGTGCGTTCAATGCCAGCCTGGTCCAGCGTGAGTTCCAGGACGGCTGCGGCTACAGGGAGACCCTTCTCAAAAAGACCAACAAAAAAAAAAAAAAAAAAGACTATACATAAAAATGCAGGTATTGCTCTTCTCCTCATTGAGTTCTTTCCTGCCATTTCCTCCCTTTATGTAGACACATGTGCTTGCTGGGCTCCTTCGTATTCATCCCTGAAGGTTTAGTTTAGCACTTCCTCCTCAAGAAGGTCTTGGCTCACCCAGGGCCCCTCTATTCTGGAAGGCCTATTGTGTGTGTGTGTGTGTGTGTGTGTGTGTGTGTGTGTGTGTGTACTCATTTAATTTCTACTGCTGCATCTGGTTTTCTATTTGCATATGAAACTATGGATTCTACTGAGATAGAAACAGTATTCCTCATCTTTGCAGCCTCACTGCTTAGTATGGTATTGTTATATACTTGTCTATGGAGAAATGAAAGAAGAAAGGGCTTGGTAAACATAGCAAAGAAACAGAAAGGAAAGGAAAGGCCCAAGTAGAAACTGAACCATCATTATTAAATAAACAAAGAGACAGGGCTAGAGAGACGGCTCAGAGGTTAAGAGCACTGGCTGTTCTTGCAGAGGACCTGGGTTTGTCTCCACCCACAAGGCACCTAACAACTGTAACTCCAGTTCCAGGGGGATCCGAGTTCCTCCTCTGACCTCCACAGGTATTGCACAGCACAGCTGCAGTTAAATACATGCAGTGAATACACTCATACACATAAAATAAAAAAATTGAAAATAAGTAAGGGAAGGAGAGAAGGCAAAATTCAGCTACAGGACACACAGGAGGACTTGCCAGCCATGTGCTGTATGCCTGTGGCATATGAGATAATGTCCATATACAGTCCCTTTTATAATCAGCCCAAATCAGAGAAGTGGGGATTTTATTTCATTCACATTCAGAGAGGTTTTATACCTCAGTGGCCAAACAGCAGGGACAGAATAGAATGTAGGGCTGGTGACATTTGGCCTTTCAAGACATTCAATAGCTTAGGCAGTTTTCATCAAAATAAAGTGTAAGAATGGGAGAAGTGAGAGAAATGCAAGAACAAAGCAAGAAAAAAGTAAACCGGGTTCTTGTTGAAGTTGGGATGACTCTTCACAATTCCAAGAGCAAATACATTAGGGCAACAAACAAAAACTCAACAAGATCCATTTGGAGAATACCACTGTAGGCTCCTCTATGCTCTATTCCAGGATACCAGCTGGGTTTCTCACAGTTCCCTGGAACAAAAGGTCAATAGTAGCTGCTGATTTAGAGGCAACATCTTCACTGAACTATAAACTAAGTGAGCTCTTCAAAAAATACCTGTCACTTGGTAACTACTGTATTTTATGAGCTGTGCGTGTTGGTTTACGGATGGAAAGTATGGCATCCAGGAGGCAATGACATAATAAGCAGAGGGAAATGTCAATTTAGAAACAAGAGAAAGAACAAGATTGAGGGACTATTAATAGCTTTGCGTGTTTAAGCTTTTGATGAGCAAAGAGTTTTTTTTTAACAATTTTTAGATTGTGTCAAGGACTGACTTTAATTACCTTTGTGTGAAAACCTTTTGCTTCTAAAATAGCAGAGAAATCACGAGAATGACACTAAGACTATCTGGCTTCAGGGGATGGGACTCAAAGATGTGAAGAGTTAAAACTCACCAGGAAAAGAAAAAAAAGGTTTCTATTATATTTATTTATTTTCCATTAGGGATATTAGGTTAAGAATGCAATGTTCATAATCTGCCAAGAAACAATTGATATGTGATAATCATTTCAAAGTCAAGATTAAGTTCTGATATTAAGTTGCTGCTCCATCTTATAGAGCTGAAAACATTCCTGAGACATAAGGAAGTTTTCTAAGTTTTTTTTTAAAATTTTTAATTATGCGTCTGATGTGGCTATGTGCTCTTAAGTGCAGGAGCTAACAGGGGCAGGAAGAAGCTATCAGATCCTCTGAAGCCAGTGTTATAAGAGGCTTTGAGTTTCATGATGTGGGTGCTAGGAACTGAACCTGGGTCCTTCACCTGAGCAGTACCTGCTCATAAACCTTGAGCTATCTCTCCAGTCCCCTACTACAGAAATTTAATATTCGATACTTGCTGATTACATTGGGTTTCTGAGTAGTGTCATGAGCTACCTTATAAAATGTCTTGGGCAGTTATGGAATCTCATGATTTGCTAAGTCTATAGTTGGGTTTTTTTCCTCTTGATCAGAACCTATAGTTTCTTAGCAAAATCCTCCTAAATCTTTGGGTTGGTTAATTCTCACCCTACCCTATGCAGTTCTCTAGAGTTATCTGTGAGTTTGATTCTCACATAGAAAATGCCTTTCTAGACCTGAAAAATCAAGGGTCTAAGTCTCTGGGAGGAGATACCCCATGAGGAACCTAGCTAAAGAGCAGACCTCCTTCTTCAGACTCTTGTTCAAAACAACCAGGAATTCACATGCCCTGGGGTGATTCCTCTGTCCATTGGAGGGCATGGTCTCTATGAACCAGACTCAAGGCCTGCCTCTACCAGCCAGCTCAAGGTTTGTCTATCAGGAGGTCCTTTCTAGTCCTTCTCAATTCTGTCCTGTTCTACCTAAAACAATCAATAAATATCCCCCATAATTTGTGTTTCTTTATATGAAGTATAGTCTATAGAGACAAAAGATGATTTTTATAGGATCATTAGTGGTATCTTAAAATTATTTGCCATCAGTCAACAAGAAGAAAAGACAATGAATAGCAAGCTGAGTAAAAAAAATAATGCATGTACAAAGGTTGTATCTTATGTCAGAGACTGGTCCATATACTTGTGTAGATGATGAAATATCTTCCTTATATTACCCTGGCAGGGAGGGATTAACTTTATACACATTTTACATATGTATATAAAGTTAAAGCCATTTGCCTAAAGTCTTATCTCTAGTAAGCAATGGGGCCCAGAATGTGATCTGAGGCAACTTCTGACTCTGCAGCCTGTGCCTTTAACCACTAGTTTCTAGTCTGTCTTGTTAATGAAATTCAATTTAAAGAGATTCATATCATTCCAGGAGGAGTTAAGGTAACACAAAGAAAGTAAGCCCTTGGAGACAGCCTAGAAAAGATGGGGAAAATTATATATCCACACGTCATGGTATTTAAACTCAGAGAACTTATTTGTTTTATCTATAGAAACTGTATCAGCCTTAGATGGCATAGGAGTCCAGGGGAGTACTTCAGAATCTGAATTCTGAGGGAAAACTCATAAGCCAGGATTCTGATTTGGTTTAAATCTGCTTAAGTGGGGATATTTGGAAATATTACTAATATTACTAATGAAAGCAGGTTCACAGACAGTGACGGGAAAGAAAAAGAAAAGTTCCAGGGAATAAGTCGGTTGTTTTTAAACTGTACCGCAGAATTTAGGAGGTCTGGGACTTGGGGGTAATATTTCGAGAGTTAAGTTTAATGATTTCTAAAATTAGCTTTTCAATCCTTCCACATAGAAATGACTGTGAGAGACTATTATTTCAAATGCAGTTCCTTTAAATCTTTTATCTTTATATTATATCATGAACTGCTATACAATAATTCCATTGTTTTTTTAAAAGATTTATTTTTTATTCTATGTATAGGTATTTGTCAGCCTGTGCATGTGGGGACCTCAGAGCCCAGAAAAGGGCAGCGGGGCCTCTGGAACTGGAATTAAGGACAATTGTTAGCCACCATTTGGGTACTGGGAACTGAATCCAGGTCCTCCTTAAGAGTAGCTAGTGCTCTTAACCACTGAGTCATCTTTCCAGTCCTTAGTACAATTGTTTTAATGCAATTGAGAATCATATTAAAATAAATATTTCCTCTTACATATCCACAAAAGCAAGACAAAAAAAAAAAAAGACAAATGTCTATGATCTCAAGAGTATTGCCATAAACATCAATGTTTTATAGTCATGAATATTGACTGATTCAGATGCCAGCCTGGGGCAATCATGACAAACCATTTGGGGGTTATTATATACTTATAATAAATCTATTGCTTCAATATTTTGTCATATTTTATTTATTTATTTATTTTTTATTTTTGCCTTTTTGAGACAGGATCTCCCTATAGCCTCAGTTGGCCTGGAACTCACTCTATAGACCAGGTTGGCCTTGAACTCACAGAGATCCACCTGCCTCTGCCTCCAGAGTGCTGGGATTAAAGGCGTGTGCCACCACACCCTGCTTAAAGATGGTTCTTTTTTTTTTCCTTTTTTTCACTTTTTAAAATTTACTTATTTTTAATTTTTTAATTTTTTTTCTTTGTTTATTTTTAAAGGTTTCTACAATATAAGAGCACACTTGTTTTCAGATCACATTGATGTTGCTCAGTTTGCCATTCAATTAGGTAATTGGTGCTAGCATCCACAGATGAGAGATACCATTCGTCATTTTCTTTTCTGGGACTGTGTTACTTCACTCAGCATATCTTCTAGCTCCAGCCATTTACCTGCAAAGTTCATGATGTCATCTTTCTTTACTGCTGCATAGAACTCCATTGTGTAGATGTACCACATTTTCTCTATCTACTCCTCAGTTGAGGGGCATTTGGGTTGGTTTCAGCTCCTTGCTATTGTGAAGAGAGCTGAAATAAACATGGCTGTGCATGTATCTCTGGGGTGGGATGAGTCTTGTGGGCACATGCCCAGGAGTGGTATGGCTGTGTCGGGTGGCAAGTTCATTCCAAGTCTTCCAAGGGTTCTCCACACTGCTTTCCATAGTGGCTGTACGAGTTTACATTCCCACCAGCAGTGGATGAGTGCTCCTCTTTCCCCACAACCTCTCCAGCACTTGGTATCATTTGTTTTCTTGATCCTAGCCAGTCTTATTGGAGTAAGATGAGATCTTAGAGTGGTTTTGATTTGCATTTCCTTAATGATTAGTGATGTTGAACACTTCTTAAGATGTTTCTCAGCCATCTCTAATTCCTCACTTGTGAAGTCTCTGTTCAGCTCTATGCCCCATCTATTGAGTGGGTCATTTGTTTTCTTTCTTCTTTGTATTTGAGTAGTTTATATATTCTGGAAATGAATGCTTTGTCAGATATTTCTGTGGTGAAGGTTTCCTCCCACTCTGTGGGATTTCTCGTCACTTCCTTCATTGTTTCTTTTGATGTACAGAAACTTTTGAGTTTAATGAGGTCCCATTTGTCAATTGTTGATCTTAATTCTTGCGCAGCTGCTGTCTGATTTAGGAAGTCTTTTCCTATGCCTATGTCTTGTAGTCTGCGATCTCTACTGCCAGGAAAGATGGTTCTTAGCCGCCACATGGATGCTGGGAATCGAACCCAGGTCCTCTGCAAGAGCAGTTGATGCTCTTAACCACTGAGCCATCTCTCCAGCCCCTGTGGTACTTGAAATTATAGTTTAATGATTAATAGCTTAGAATATATTATTTATAAAATAGCAACAACATGAAAATAGCCTGCTATAGTAGTGCACATCTTTGATTATAGCACTCAGAGGCAGAAGCAAGTAGATCTTTGTCAAATAAAGGCCAGCCCGGTCTCCATAGTGAGTCCAGGCCAGCTGGAGCAACAGGGACACTCTGTCTCAAAAGGACCAAAACAAACAAACAAAAAGGTAGGGGTAGTTATACTAACAGGAAAATAGCTTTCTTTTAAATATGTTTTTTTTTTTTTCAAATCTAAAGTGTGTGTGTGTGGGGGGGTCATAATCTCTGTTCCAGTGGTCAATATTTAAATTTTGTGATGAAGTCTAAGGGAATAGAAGCAAATGGATGATTAGGAAGTAGACCATATTAAAAGGTGATGATGATGTATTTCCCACTTGGTTACTTTCATAACTTTCTTATGCTGTAACTTGTGTCCGTATCACAAACCCTTCTTTTTGATAACTCTGTAACAAAACCAAATGCAAAACATTGACAATACTAGAATTTTACTTGAAACCCATAAAATTCTGAAAATTTTCATCAAGAAGGGTTCCATTTGGCTTTAAATGTCTACCTGCTGTCCTGGCTACATTGACTATGCCTGTCATGGTAAGAAACTATTTCTAGCTTGCCTTTGTTCTGCGGGCAATCATGTGCAATATTCTATGTTCTTTTCATAATTTTAAAAGGAAATTTAGACAGATCAGTCTTCTGCTATTTTTTCCCAATCCCAAATTAGTTCATTGTAAAGAAGATTGTTTGAAAATCTCAGTAATAAACAAACCTAGAAGCTATAATTTTCTTGATAGCGAAACTTTCCATTTGCTTCTGGAAGCAGCAGGGAACCCTAGTTTTATTCTTCTCATCGACATTCATATTTTGAAATTATCTTTTATATGTGACAGTAGTTTTGCAAAAGCCAGAACTGAATTCAAGAGGTTAATTTGTCCCATTTGCTTTTACTTTTAGGAAATACTTGCATTTTTGGATATCTGCCAGGAAACTAACAGAGTATATAGCCAAAGAGTGGGGGAGTGTTAGGTGAATGGTAGGCAGTACATTTACCACTGCCCCTGAGTATACCCTATTACTTATGGTGTCACAATAAATACATAGCAAAACATAATCTGCAGTAATTTGCCTAGACCAGTGTTCAATCAAAATAGCAACAGACAAGAATCCTAAGACTCAGGCTTGTTCACTCTGATCACAGCTCTGAACTGACTAAATGCTTTTGAACCTTAGGATACTTTCAATATTGCCAGTGTGGTTACAGAATTGAATTCCAACATGTTCGGTTTTCCTTTCTCATCTCAATCAACTTTCATCATCCTTCAAAACGGCCAAGGTCTATGGAATTGCCTCTAAAGAGTTCACCTTTAGAGATTGCCCTGGACAGTTTTCATCCACTAGGGTCACTGGAGTCACTAAAATGCTGTATTCTGTCCTGCCTCTGAGGTATGCCCTACTCCCCTTTTATTTTGAGATAGGGTCTCCCCTATAACCCCCCCCCGCCATAGACCAGGCTGCCTTTGAACTCACAGAGATCCACCTGCCTCTGCCTCCTTAGTGCTACAATTAAAGGTGTGTGCTACCACACCCAGCCCACCCCTCCCCCTTTTTAATTCAAGACTTTTAAAGAATACTTTATTATTTTGTATTTTATGTTTTATGTTTTTTGCTCACCCATGTCCCGCAAGGCTCATGGAGGCCAAAAGAGGGCATTATATCCCTGGGAACTGGAGTTCTAGAAGGTTGTTAGTCTTCATGTGAATGCTGTGAATTAAACCCGGGTCCTCTGTAAGAGCTGCCACTGCTTGTAACCACTGGAGCATCTCTCTAGCCCCTTAATCCAAGATTTAAGGAAAGGAGTCATGTCCTTGAATCCTAGAGGACTCGCCCACCTAGTCTACTCCCTCTTCACAATCCTCAAACGTTAAGTCAGGAGATTTATGATGTGACACAGAAGTCTCAAGTGGTGACTTATTTCATAAATATGAAGTAGAATCATTGTACCTTTTGTGTTGCCATTACAGAATACCCATTACCGGACAATTTATGAAGAACAGGTATTTCTTTATTTATTATAGTTCTAAAGGGCAGGAAACTAGACTTTAAGGTCCCAAGTCTGAATACAGCCTTTGAATTGCATCATCCCAGGGCAGAATAGAGAATGTCTCAAGAATATGGATGAGGGAAAAGAGGAGGTGCAGGGACCCAACTCACTTTTATATGAGGAACCTGCTCCTAAAGTAACTAATATACTCATGAGGGCAGAGCTTTGGGGCTTAATAACTTTCGAGAGACTGGCCTTGAGTTTGCCATGCAGCTAGAGACCAACCTTCAACACTGGGTACTAAGTTCTCAACATGTAAGCTTTGCCCATGTGAAATGAGAACACACAGGAGATGTGAGTTAGATTTGCTTAAAGAAAAACTTCTCTGATACTAATTACATATTATACACACTTCTATGCCTATACATACACAAAGAGAGTCTTATATACACATTTTGTTGTTGTTCCTGTTGGTAGTAGTGATGATAAGGTCTCACAAGTCCCATGTTCACCTTGAACTTTCTATGGAGCCAAAGACCAGCTCTTCTGCCTCAACCTCAGCCAAATTCTGGGACTACAGGTGGGTGCTATCATGCCTGGTAAATGCACTGCTGGGCATGGGACCCAGGATTTTGTGCATATTAGGTAAGTACTTTACTAAACATCACCAGACCTTAATCATATAATTTTAATGAGCTATATTTTGATGATATATTTATTAGGTTTTGATCTAATTTGCATGGGCTCATTTCTACATCCTTAATTGTAGGCTATTTTCCAAAGCTTTTGCAATTTCTTTTATGAAGGGTGACATCTTGACTATGATGCTTTCCTTGCTGTTAAAAACACCCACATCATCTTCGTGTCTTGTAGTGTTTTTCTCTCCACTTCAGATTGAGTCCAAGAACCTCGTCTTGATATTTAACAAAACTCTACCTATGATAAGGTTTGAATCATTCATATATACCTCTACAGATACATAAATAAAAAATATATAACCAAATGAATAAGAGAAAGACATTCAGAGCTGTGGTAGAGCCTAGTGGGAAAGTCTGTACTTCATAAGCATGAGGCCCTAGCTTTGAACACCAGCACCATGAAAACTACAGCAACGACAGAATGAAAATATTTAGACACTCACACCAGGAAGCACAGTATGATTATTCAAAAATAAATGAACGGAGGGAGGGAGGGAGGGAGGAAGGAAGGAAGACACGTGGTTGGAGCATGCTGTATATGGCTAGAAAGAGGCGGGCCATGTAACATGCATGGGGTAGGAACACATGAGGCTGCTGCACAGTGTGATGCTTGACCTTCATTAGAATCATCCTGGAAATACATTTCTGGATTTCCCTAAGTTTCCAGAAACTTTAAACTGCAGCCCTATTGTATGTGTGAGCAACCACAATTCATGAGCTGGGGCTCGAAACCAAATAAAAAAGAGGCTATCTGAACATCAGCTTTTCTCTGTTGACTGTGGGTGCAAGGTGACCAGCTGTTTTATGCATGGAACATCTGTCTCTTATAGCTCTCAGGAGGACTCTAGGGGGTCCCCTGATCTTGGACTTCCAGCTGCAGAATAGGGAGACAAGTTTATACATGGAAACCAACCAAATGAAGATGCCGAGTTGCTGTAAGCCCTGGCAAACTAATGGACTGCCTTCCCAGGATGGAAGCTTATTTGTAATACCGCGGCAGTTGAACCCAACTTTTTGAGTGTCTGTCTTGAGAAGAATCCAAGTTCTGAGATGGTTTGACTGGGGAATGACCCCTATGGGCTGTGTATTTGAACACTTGGCCGGGCAAAGATAATGTTTGGAGGGTTGTGGAAACTTTGGAGTTGGATTCTCACTAGAAGTGCGGAGTTTCTGGAGCCCGGCCCCACTTCCTGTCCTGTCTCTGCTTCTGATCTATGGAGACATGAGCAGGTAACTGCTGCAAGTTCCTTCCGCCATCTTGTATTTGGTCAGTGACAGAAGAAAAAGTGGTTTCTTTTACTATGGAGAAAATGGCAAATAGACGCAGCTGGCATTAGTGGCTCTTTGAAAAAAACATTTCTGTAGATGATATATATATATAATAAATATATATATATATATATATATATATATTTACAGTGCATGTGGTGTGAGAGAGAAGAGAGAGAGAGCGAGAGATCATAACGATAGAGCAGCGAGAGCATTGTGGTGCATGTTTCGTCGTTTATTCTTCCCCACGCGGCCCACAAACAACCACAATTGCCATTTCCCATAGGCCATCCCCCTCTATTTTTAGGATTGAGTTAGAAACTCTTGATGCCAATGAGCTTCAGGACCTGCCTGTCTCTGCTTCACAGCACATAAATTACAAATCACCCACAACATCTGGCTCTTTACATAGGGTCCTCATATGTGTGTGAGCTCCCTTCTTTCTGAGCACATTTGAGGAGACCAACTGGCCAGTTCATCTGTGGTACGGTGGTATCATCTCACATGTTACAAATAGTAAGTTACAAGGACAAATGATATTCACTAGTCCCAGAATATGGCATTGAACTAACTATCCATGTGAGACCAGCCACTCTTTCCCTACATCACTCTGGAGCAGGGGACTAGCAGACAGCACAGGCCAGAGAACAAGCCAAAACAGAACACATAACGCAATGAACCAAGAATAAACCTCCTGATTTCAAAAGCTGGAGTCTGCTTATTACTGCAGTAACCCCTTGTTGATCTTGACCTTGAACTGAAAATCAAGTTCACAAGGAATGTAGCTTATCTAGAAAGGCTTCATCAGGGAGCATATTAGATTAATACTTCCTTCTGCTTCCTTGAAACATCATGAAACTCTCAGAGATGAAGTGTAAACGAAGGCATAAATAATCTTTAGGAATTTCTTTTGACTCCATTAGTGCTGGGTATTTAGTTTCTCCTTGGAACTGACAGGGACACAAGGAGAATTCTTATGAGATGGTCCTCTTCACTCTAGTAAAAACTTTTCAAACCTACATTTTTTTAAACTAATTTGTTTCTAAATTCTCACTACTTTTTGCCCCTCTTTGCAAAACCATTGTTCCAATTCTCCTTAGACTTTCAAAACTAGCTTTCTCTTAGGTATAAAAAAGAAATCAAAGACTTCTGCTGATTCTTATTTTTTTTTTGCTAAGCAAAATGAATACACATTCCCATGTTCCATCACTACGCCATATAATATAATCAGAAAATTTCAAAAAAGGAAGGAATAGTAGAACTGACCCAGTAAGAACTCATTATTTTTTTAGATGAACAAAGCTTGAATATAAAGAGCATGTTTTATTGATAAACAAGGTAGGAGCTATTTTCACATCTCCTGATTTCCAGTCTTGTGAAAATTATATAAAGAATATACAATGAACTATACATACATAGATCAACAAAGTACAGTGTCCTTGACAAATGGTGAGAAGGTGGTTGTTAAATGTGGACAATCTTCTTTTTTTAATTAATTTATTTTATTATTTTTTAATGTGTATAGTGTACTGTCGGCAATGTAGGTTGGTGCACTGTGTCGTGCAATGCCTCAGAGGTCAGAAGAGGATGTCGGATTCCCCTGGAACTGGAGTTAAAGACGGTTCCTTAGGCACCATCTGGTGCTGGGAATCGAACCAGGGTCCTCTGCAAGAGCAGTCAGTCAGTCTCTTAACCCCTGAGCCATGTGGTCCAAGGTCCCTTCGAACCTACAATATACTGGAGGACCTTGAATTCCGTATCCTCCTGCCTCTGACTCCAGATGCTGAGGATTACACGCACCATTATGTGGGGGTAAAGGACTGAACCAGCTGAGCTTCACCCCTTGCCTCTTGAGATGGCCATTGCTTGCCAGCTGCATTCCACCCCAAGTCAGGTAAACTAGGTCTGCTGGGTAGTTTCACCTAATTCTCTACTCTATCCCATGTCAGGATTTACTGCACACTGGCTGTGTGGCTGAGATCACTGCTCTATTACCACGTTCATCAGGCTGGCAACTTAATCCAATTTCACATCGATCCATGAGGCTTTGCTGTAAACTTGTGCCTGAGAACTGGGAAAATGCTCTGTGATCCCTTGTTTGGGTGGTTCATGGGAAGTTTCTGAAGTCCCCATTCTGTTCCTCCCAGAGACACAGTGAACATGAACATCCTCCCTCTCTGAAGTCCATCTGGGAATGTGTACTAGTCTGGGCTGCCACCACGCTACACAGTGCCATTTCCTGACCCTTGTCCTTTCATGGGATTTGAGTGACTTAATCGAGTTAAAAAAAAGTTCAACTCAATATTAGTAGTCTATAAATTCAATAATCATATGTGAAATTGTGATTTGAATTTCTATTCCCCCCCCACCCTGCTAGCCGAAACATGATGTTATACCACACTNGTTTTTGTTGCTTAAATCCTTCAGCTCTGGCCACTGAGTACTTTTTGAGGTCAATTCCTAAGGCCTGTGATACATCTCTTTTTTTTGAGCATTTCTTACTTTCTGACACTACAAGATTCCCCAAGATCATCTTGTATATCTCTTGCCTGGCTTCTAAGAGTCCTGGTTCCATTTTCTATAGATTTGCATTAAAAGTCAAGATCTAGATTTTAGGTGTGTTTACTGCTACTGGTGTATAATAAATTTTAGGCCCTTTCAGCTGATAGAGGAAGGAAACATGTATAGCCTTATATACATTCCTAAATATTCTATCCAAAATCATTTATATTTATATCAAGGTAAACATAAGATGTCACTGATGTTTCAAGTCTAATCTTTTTCCCAAAGTATCACTAATAATCCATATTGTTCATTCGAGATTTGTGCCTTTACCTCTCTGTAATTTTTGCTGCAACAGGGAAAAACTTGTTTTCTAATATCTGCCACCTACTTAAGTGTTTAACTCTAGTATATATGTATAGCAGTATCAAAATTATTAACCTAGGGGCTGGAGAGATGGCCTAGCAGTTAAGAGCGCCGACTGCTCTTGCAGAGGACGGGGTTCGATCCCCACCACCCACATGGCGGCTGAGAACCGTCTTTAACTCCAGTTCCAGGGGAATCTGACACCCTCTTCTGACCTCCGTGGCAATCGCACGACAGGGGTGCACAGACCTGCATGCAGACAGTACATTCATACACATAAAGAATAAATAAAATTAAAAAAATTATTAACCTATAATTTCATGGGTAACAACTTTATCAAAGTTGAGTACTTAGGTACAATTTACTTTACCTTTAGTCTTACAGACTCCATTTGTCTCACAAGTTAGGCAAGTTAGTACCTTTCTTCCTACACTCTTCAATGAAATTTTACACTACATTGTGCATGTGTATGTGTGTGAGAGAGAGAGAGAGAGAGAGAGAGAGAGAGAGAGAGAGAGAGAGAGAGAGAGAGCATTGGGTGCATGTGTGCATGTATGCTGCGGCCACAGGACAACCACAAGTGCCATTCCTCAGGAGCCATCCCCCTCGATTTTTAGGATTGAGTTAGAAAGGCTGACTGGCCAATGAGCTTCAGGGACCTGCCTGGCTCTGCCTTCACAGCACAGAAATTACAAGCACCCACCACATCTGGCTCTTTACATAGGGTCCTCATATGTGTGTGAGCTCCCTTCTTTCTGAGCACATTTGAGGAGACCAACTGGCCAGTTCATCTGTGGTACGGTGGTATCATCTCACATGTTACAAATAGTAAGTTACAAGGACAAATGATATTCACTAGTCCCAGAATATGGCATTGAACTAACTATCCATGTGAGACCAGCCACTCTTTCCCTACATCACTCTGGAGCAGGGGACTAGCAGACAGCACAGGCCAGAGAACAAGCCAAAACAGAACACATAACGCAATGAACCAAGAATAAACCTCCTGATTTCAAAAGCTGGAGTCTGCTTATTACTGCAGTAACCCCTTGTTGATCTTGACCTTGAACTGAAAATCAAGTTCACAAGGAATGTAGCTTATCTAGAAAGGCTTCATCAGGGAGCATATTAGATTAATACTTCCTTCTGCTTCCTTGAAACATCATGAAACTCTCAGAGATGAAGTGTAAACGAAGGCATAAATAATCTTTAGGAATTTCTTTTGACTCCATTAGTGCTGGGTTATTTAGTTTCTCCTTGGAACTGACAGGGACACAAGGAGAATTCTTATGAGATGGTCCTCTTCACTCTAGTAAAAACTTTTCAAACCTACATTTTTTTTAAACTAATTTGTTTCTAAATTCTCACTACTTTTTGCCCCTCTTTGCAAAACCATTGTTCCAATTCTCCTTAGACTTTCAAAACTAGCTTTCTCTTAGGTATAAAAAAGAAATCAAAGACTTCTGCTGATTCTTATTTTTTTTTGCTAAGCAAAATGAATACACATTCCCATGTTCCATCACTACGCCATATAATATAATCAGAAAATTTCAAAAAAGGAAGGAATAGTAGAACTGACCCAGTAAGAACTCATTATTTTTTTAGATGAACAAAGCTTGAATATAAAGAGCATGTTTTATTGATAAACAAGGTAGGAGCTATTTTCACATCTCCTGATTTCCAGTCTTGTGAAAATTATATAAAGAATATACAATGAACTATACATACATAGATCAACAAAGTACAGTTCCTTGACAATGGTGAGAAGGTGGTTTTAAATGTGGACAATCTTTCTTTTTTAATTAATTTATTTTATTATATTTTATGTGTATGAGTGTACTGTCTGCATGTAGGTTGGTGCACCTGTGTCGTGCAATGCCTCAGAGGTCAGAAGAGGATGTCGGATTCCCCTGGAACTGGAGTTAAAGACGGTTCTTAGCCACCATCTGGGTGCTGGGAATCGAACCAGGGTCCTCTGCAAGAGCAGTCAGTGCTCTTAACCCCTGAGCCATGTGGTCCAAGGTCCCTTCGAACCTACAATATACTGGAGGACCTTGAATTCCGTATCCTCCTGCCTCTGACTCCAGAATGCTGGGATTACACGCACCATTATGTGGGGTAAAGGACTGAACCAGCTGAGCTTCACCCCTGCCTCTTGAGATGGCCATTGCTTGCCAGCTGCATTCCACCCCAAGTCAGGTAAACTAGGTCTGCTGGGTAGTTTCACCTAATTCTCTACTCTATCCCATGTCAGGATTTACTGCACACTGGCTGTGTGGCTGAGATCACTGCTCTATTACCACGTTCATCAGGCTGGCAACTTAATCCAATTTCACATCGATCCATGAGGCTTTGCTGTAAACTTGTGCCTGAGAACTGGGAAAATGCTCTGTGATCCCTTGTTTGGGTGGTTCATGGGAAGTTTCTGAAGTCCCCATTCTGTTCCTCCCAGAGACACAGTGAACATGAACATCCTCCCTCTCTGAAGTCCATCTGGGAATGTGTACTAGTCTGGGCTGCCACCACGCTACACAGTGCCATTTCCTGACCCTTGTCCTTTCATGGGATTTGAGTGACTTAATCGAGTTAAAAAAAAGTTCAACTCAATATTAGTAGTCTATAAATTCAATAATCATATGTGAAATTGTGATTTGAATTTCTATCCCCCCCACCCTGCTATGCTATGTCTACCACACTTTCCATTATAGTGACTGGTTGGGAGGTGGACCTCCTTACCTCAGTTAGCGAAGAGCTTATCCTTTATCTGTCTGACTCTCATATATATGTACACTTAACCTGTTTGGCTGCTATGCACCTGGTACTTTGCTGTGATCAAAGCACACATGGGTTGAGCCTACCTGCATAGAAAAATCATTACACACTATTGTAATTATCATAAAAGAAGGGGAGACTGTGGCAGTTGATAGCGTGGTGTGCAGGGAGGGGTGGGTGGAGGAAGGCGCCTCTGAGGGTGTGGCATGTCAGGGCTTCCACTGGACCACAATAGCACTAGTCCCGCCCACATTTTCCATCTTACTGCCACTGTCTTACTGCCACTGTCCTCCAGCCTATGTCTCGATTCACCTCTTGCCTTTAGCTGATCAGTTATGTACGCGCTATGACCCAAAAGCCTTTGGAACATGTCCATCAATCTATCATCTGGTTATTGTGTTATGAGAATGAACTTCTCAAATTGTAGCTCTAATTATGTGAGCTTCCAACTCAAGCTTTCCAAAGGTGCTGTTATAAGGTCCTGGAATATGTGGTCAACTATAGTCTTGACACACCTGTCCAATGCTCTGGGGCCATGCTTAATTCAACTCTGAAGCTACTCAGCTTTGACTGCATATATTCTGCCTCGGTCTGAGAAGTCCTCCAAACCACTTCCCTTGGCTGAATTCTCACCATCTCTCAAGAGTCCACTCAAGTATGCTAGGTGTTCTCAGAGTTGTCTATCAATACCTCCTAAGTTCTTCATTTTTAGAGTATCCTGACAAAATACCAATCCTTGCTGCATTGCAACTGCCTTACCTATTAGGCTCATAAGAAGGTTGGATTGTTCTACCAGGTGGATGTTGGCCAGGGGATCCAAGGCCCCACAAAAGGTAAGGGCTCCTTGCCTCTAGGTTGGGATACCTACAGGAGGAGAGGCAATAAGACCCTGCTGCCGAAGACCTGACGTTAACATGGGAGGGATGTATTGAGACCACACATGCAAGTGTACAGATGGCCTCTGGAATGCCAGAGAGTGTTACCAAAGGCCACTAAACCAATAAAGCAAATATGGGTCTCCCTGAGTCAAGCAAGACTCCACCGTCAGCACCAGCTACACCTCACCTGCCTGGAAATACTGTGCAGCAGAGGCAGCCATGTGCCTGTATATCCCAAATCTAATTGGCTATTGGCTCTCCCCTTGGAGAAATAACCCATGGCTGATGCCACAAGCTTACATCCTCTACAGGTTAGGAGAAGTTATAAGCCACAGTAAGACCCTGTCATATTTAACAGGGGGGAAAATTGTAATTCATGGATTAACATATCCAAACATGTGTCTATGCTAAAGTAACCTACCATAACTATTAGTGCTGCTTAAATACCTATATATCTAATTGCTTGTTCTTCATTAGTAGGATCGAAAGGTTATTCCTGGACAAACTGTCAGCCCATGAAAGGAAACAGCCAGAATTGAAACAGCTCCAGAGAGAGTGGACTGTTTTACCTCTCATCCACCTGTGCCCCTTTTCTAAGCCTAGGGAACAACCTGCGGAAGAGGGGGCGTGGTAGAATGGGCGATTGGGGTGAATGGTGAAACTACAGCAATGTAGTCTGGACACTCATTTGATCAACTTGATTGAACAAACAACCTGTCACCCCCCACTGGATGGTGGGGCTGTAGGTGTTTGGGCACAACAGCCTGCAGATTGGTTTTACATGAAGGATGCTTGTACTCATGGATTATCACTTATAGCTAAAAATGAAAAAAAAAACTGAGAGAAAGATGCAGGACAGTTATGGCAGAATGCATGATCTGGGATGGGGTGGGGGTGGGGGGGAGGGAAAGGGAAATAAGCCTGAACTGAATTGGAAAAAATGTATGAAATGCACAAAGCATCAATAAAAACTAATTAAAAAAAAAAAAAGAAGGTAGACCTTTTCACCAATGCATAGTATAGTATCTCTCACACAGAACAGACACAGTGTGGAATGACCAACTTCATGGATAAATGATGTGAGTTTTTCATATGTGCAAGATTCATGTTCAATTCATCTTGTATTGTAGCACATAACACAAAAGAGACACCGAGAGATTACTTTTTACCCAAATACTCACAAAAGTACTGTTACTTGTGTGCCATAATGCTTCTGCAAAAGAGAAGTATTAAAAAGTATAAAATAAATATAGTAAAGTTATAAATAATTATAAACTTATGGGGTTGAGGATATAACTCAGTGGTAGAATGCTTAACCGGCATGCATTAAGCCTTGCTTTAATCTACAGAATTGAAAATAAAAGAATTCTGAATCACTCGAAAATTTAAAGATTGGGGGCTAGAGAGATGGCTCAGCAGTTAAGCGTGGTCGGTATATCACAGAGAAGCTAGGATCAGTTCTCAGTACCACATGCTTCACCATTTGCCTCTAACTCCAGTTCCAAGGAACCCGATAACATCTTTGGGGCTTTGTGACCCCTGAATACATGTAGTACACATAAACTCATGCAGGTATACACAAATACAAACAAATCTTTAAAAAACTCAAAGATGATAGCTGGGCATAGTGGCACACATCTTTAATTCCTGTATTTGGGAGGCAGGGCAGGCAGATCTCTATAAGTTCAAGGGCAGCCTGGTCTACATACAGAATTCCAGTCCAGCTAGGGACTAAAGGGAGACCCTGTCTTAAAAAACAACAAGAATGACAACAACAACAACAACAACAACAAACCTCAAAGATCAAAAAGTTGAAACTGAAAAACATCCAACCATCCAACTTTTGCTAACGTAACCTTTATTCATTTCTTTGCATAATTCCATGTTTTACTTTCTGAGTGGTTGAGTACTCTGTTCTAATGAGTGGACAAATTCTATATGAAAAGTGAAAAAGCCAACAGGTACCCTAACAGCATGCTAGGAGAGAGTAGGTCATGTTCTCCCTGTGCGGTATCTTTAGCTGACTGACAAGAAATGTTTTTTTTTTTTTTGATAAATTGTACTTTTGTGAATTTCCTAAAATTAAGCATGCTTTAATGAAGACTGTATAATCTCATTTCCAATGCCAAATCACTGCCACATGCTGAGTCAGTCCCACTTTTCTGTTTATTGTTAGTAAAAGAGGGCAGTATTTCACATTATGTGAGGCCAAGAGAACCCTGGTTTCCTGTTTTCCAGATAGCTCAGTGCTGGGCCAAGGCACTCATCCCTCTGTTTTCAATTAGTTTATATACAGTGCTGTATTTCAGGATGTTCACATCTTTATTCCGCTTGGTTTTTCTGTCTATTTCCTGCTAATCTAACATTTAGTAGTTTAGTGCAAAAATTATAACATGAAATAGTTCCCACAATTCATTTAACATTTGAGACAAAATTTGTTCCAAAATTCTTTGCTTCAGAAAGGGAGGCAATATTTCACTCCAAAATTACATTTAAAAATTTTAAAGATAATGAAATTTAAACAAATTTCTCCATATGATTCATTCATTATTGTTATCATAATAAAACTTTAAGTTAGTTTGTGGCAGTTTCTTCCAGGTATAAATTTGTGAATGGTGACCCTCCCTCCCTCCCTCCCTCCCTTCCTCCCTCCCTCCCTTCCTTCCTTCCTTCCCTTCTGTCTTTCTTTCTGAGACAGGGTCACATGTAGTTCGGGCTGGTTTTGAACTTTCTATGGAACTAAAGGAGCTAATGATGACCTTGAACTTGAACTCCTGATCTTACATACTTTTACTTCCCCAGTAGGAGAACCACTGTGCCCAGCTTTGCATTTTTTTAAAGTGATGTTGTTTTGTTTGTTGCATGGTTTGTTGTTTTATTTGTGATTTTCATGGTACATTAAAATAAAGCAATATCCTTCTCTTCAATTCATATGTGTAAGAAACTAAGTGAAAATATCTATTTGTAATTTGCAATTAAAGCTTATTTGCCAAGTCAAAGAAGCGTTTAGAGCTTAGAAATGTTAAGAAGGGGAGGGTATTGGGGATGGGGCTCACTGATAGAACACTTGCTTATCTAACACCCAGGAAGCTCTAGGCTCTACTGCCAGCACTATACAATAGATAGACAGAGAAATAGATGATAGTTAGATGATAGACAAATAGTAGATAGATTATAGATAGATTATAGATAGATTATAGAGATAGATATATGATGGATAGATGGATAGATAAATGATAGATGATAGACAAATAGATTATAGAGATAGATACATGATGGATAGATGGATAAATGATAGGTGATAGATAGATATAAAAGACAGATATAAAAGTCTGTCCCCCTGTGAAAATTACATAAACAAATACAAGAGGACCTTTGTACCCTCAAGTAGAAAAGGGTTGTATTTCACAAGGATTTTAGAAGACTATAGATGACCTGAAAGAAGCTGAGAGAGTAATTATGAGGTATACATTAAATTGTGTAATTTACCTAATAGACCAGATTCCCAATGCACATCTGTGAAGCTGCAGTGTTTCCAGTAGCAACCAGGGGATGGCTTTTGAGGTGGCCTACATAATCAGCCAAAATGTAAATTGTACAGCAAAACCAACTTGGAGACTTATAAATTTACCTTTCTGTAGTTAAAGTAAGATTCATCTTTAAACAATTGTTTAATCAGAACCTTACTTTTCCCCCTTCTATTTTTTTTTTTTTTTTTTTTTTTTTTGTATTTTTTTGAGACAGGCTGTCTCTTTAGTTAAAGTCCCCGCCTGGCCTGGAGGCTCACTCTGTGACCGGCTGGCCCTTGAACTCACAGATATACGCCTGCCTCTGGCGTCCAGTCCTGGGATTAAAGGCTGTGCCACCACACCCAGCATTCCCCTCTACTTTTAATAGACATATTAAAAGCTCAATCATAATTGTTTGTAGTTAAAGCTTAATGCACTAGTCCTAATGAAAGTTGTAAGAAAGTAATTAATAATAAAGAACTGTACTAACATTTTGTTTCCTGAATATTCAATTTAAGATAATCAATAAAATTCAATTTAACTTTAGTGTAGGCTGCCCGTTCTCGTATTGGTTTGAAAAAATATAAGGCATTGCAATTAATGTTCTATTGAAAATTCTCAAGAAGTATTTTACAGATGATATTATGTTTATCTTCATAAGTTAAGAAGCAGATATTCCATTTCAGACAAATCACTTATCTTGCTCATGTAATCAGAGCTGGGTCAATAAATAAGATGCTAAGTGACATTTATAAAAGTTGGAAGGAAGATTTTTCCAGTCTGTCGCTTGGTCAGGTCAGGGCATTGCTTTTCAATTACCACCAAAGTTAGGGCAATAGAGGGCACCTGATGGTGATTCAGTGGCGAACTGCCTCACAGAGAGAAATCCTTCTTTAATGAGATGATACCAACATTTTGCCAGTTCGTGTAGAGAAAGATGTAAGGAAAACACTTCAGACCTCTGTAGTTTTCATTTCATTATCTATTTTAGTATTTTTTTAGATTCTTATTTTTATTTTTTGGCTATGTGTTGTGTATATGTGGACCGGTGCCTGTGTGAGGGGGATTGGTCATGGGGGGGGGTGGTCATGGTGGGGGTGGTCATGTGGGGGTGGTCATGTGGGGGTGGTCATGGGGGGGGTGGTCATGTGGGGGTGGTCATGTGGGGGTGGTCATGGTGGGGGGGCAGGTGGGGTGGGGTGTGGTCAATGTGGGGGTGGTCAGTGTGGGGGTGGTCCATGTTGGGGTTGTCATGTGGGGGTGGTTCATGGTGGGGTGCATGGGTGGGGGTGTCGTGTGGGGGGGTCATGTGGGGGTGGTCATGTGGGGGTGGTCATGGTGGGGGTGGTCATGGAGGGCGTGGTCATGGTGGGTGTGCTCATGGTGGGGGGTGGTCATGGAGGGCGTGGTCATGGTGGGTGTGGTCATGGTAGGGGGGTGGTCAATGGTGGGGGGTGGTCATGGGGGGCATGGTGGGGGTGGTCATATGGGGGTGGTCATGTGGGGATGATCATGTGGGGGTGGTTATGGTGGGCCCGGGTGGTCATGGTGGTGGTGGTCATGGTGGGGGTGGTCAGGTGGGGTGGTCATGGTGGGGGTTGGTCACATGGGGTGGTCATGGTGGGGGTGGTCACATGGGGTGGTCATGGTGGGGGTTGGTCACATGGGGTGGTCATGGTGGGGGTGGTCATATGGGGGTGGTCATGGTGGGGTGGTCATGTGGGGGTGGTCATGTGGGGGGGGTCATGGTGGGGGTGATCATGTGGGGGTGGTCATGATGGGGGTGGTCATGGTGGGGGTTGGTCACATGGGGTGGTCATGGTGGGGGTGGTCACATGGGGTGGTCATGGTGGGGGTGGTCATATGGGGGTGGTCATGGTGGGGTGCATGGTGGGGGTGGTCATGGTGGGGGTGATCATATGGGGGTGGTCATGGTGGGGTGCATGGTAGGGGTGGTCATGGTGGGGATGTTCACGTGGGGTGGTCACGTGGGAGTGGTCACGTGGGGTGGTCATGTGGGGGGTGGTCATGTGGGGGTGGTCATGTGGGCTTGGTCATGGTGGACAGAGAAGGACACTGAATCCTGGAACTGGAGTTCCCAGCAGCTGTCTACCACCTGAAATGACTGCTGGGAATTGAACTCTGTTTCTCTTCAGGAGCAGCAGGAATTCAACTGTTGAGCCATCTCTCTAGCCGTAAGATGGATGTAAATTTACACAGATGGCCTTGTTTTGACCGACCAGCTCTGCTGTTCAGAATACTTACAAGACAGTAGACGGAGAAGGATGGTGGAGACGGAAGCACGATGATGAAAATCATGATGCTGAGACTTTCCTGAGGCTATAAAGCTGGGTACACACCTGGAGCCCCAGTACTCAGAAGCTGAAGCAAAAACATCACCAAGACTTCATGGCCAGCCTGGGTTCCATAATGAGTCTGAGGCTAGACTTGGCTATAGAATGGGATCTTACCCCCCATCCCAAAGCAAAAGACAGTATTTATTCCATACATTCTGATTTAAGACTTCCCAACATACTATATATAAAGACTCAATGTGGATGTAATTTCATTTTATAGAGGAGAGAACTTTAATTTGGAAAGGTTCAGCTTCTCATGTAAGGTCATATTCATGCCTAAGGGTGAGCTGGGGCTTGTGACTGCTTCTAAGACGATGTTCTTCCTGCCATGTCCTTCTGCATTTCGTTGTTCTCTATGTCGAATCCTTCGGTACTAAACTTTAAAGCATGCAGTTTCACAAAATTCTACAAAAACTTAATTATAAGCTTTTGCTTCTCTAGATGTGTGGCTTAAAGATGGGGTGTAGTAAATTTTATGCTAGCTGACTACTACTGACTACATTTAAGGAGGTCACACTTTCAGAGGCAATTCAGAAGTAATTTGAGCTCCATTATAAACTGCCTTCCTTAGTAACGCCCACTGCACTCAGTAAAAAGTGAAACCTATGGATCTTCATGTTCTATATATTATAAATTTCATTTAGGGAATGCAGGTTTGGCAGTAGAAGTCACAAAGGTGCATTCCTGTTAGCTGAAATCACCTTTTTTATCATAAGTAAAGATATTCCCAAATTTTGTTTCCTACCTATTTATAACACTGGGTGATAGAGAGATGGATCAGTGGTTAAGAATACTTGCTGCTCCTCCAGAGGACCAGATAAGTGTGTGTGTGTGTGTGTGTGTGTGTGTGTGTACACCACCACACACACCACACACACATAATAAATATATAGTATAATATAATATAAATATATTATATATATAATTAGTACAAGTAAATCTTAAAAGAAGACTTGATCTTGGAGGCTGGAGACATGGCCTGGCAGTTAAGAGTATTTTTTTTAATTCTATTTATTTTTATGTGTATGAATGTACTGTCTGCATGTAGGTTTGTGCACCCATGTCGTGCAATGCTGCAGAGGTCAGAAGAGGGTGTCCGATTCCCCTGGAACTGGAGTTCTCCTGGAAATGGAGTTAGAGACGGTTCTCAGCCACCATGTGGGTGCTGGGGATCAAACCCGGGTCCTCTGCAAGAGCAGTCGGTGCTCTTAACCGCTAGGCTATCTCTCCAGCCCAGCAGTTAAGAATATTTATTGCACGATCAGGAAGAGCAGAATTGGGAATCCAGCACCACATAACAAGCCAAGCAGTTTTCTGTTACTCACGTTCTGAAGGATATTAAGCGCACTTCGGGCTCCAAGTGGGAAGGCACATAGGCCAACACACACACGTGTGTACACTCACACTGACATACAGACCAGTACACACACGTGTGCACACTCACACTGACACAGGCCAGCACACACACATGTGCATACACTCACACTGACACAGACCAGTACACACACGTGTGCACACTCACACTGACACATACAGACCAGCACACACACACTCATACTGACACAGACCAGCACACACACATGTATGTACAATCACACTGACACATACATACCAGCACACACACACTCATACTGACACATACAGACCAGCACACACACATGTACATACACTCACACTGACACATACAAACCAGCGCACACACATGTGTGCACACTCACTCTGACACATACAGACCAGCACACACACGTGTGCACACTCACTCTGACACATACAGACCAGCACATACACATGTGTGCACACACACTCTGACACATACAGACCACACACACATGTGCGCACACTCACACTGACACATACTCATATACAAATAAATAAATGAGTAAATAAATAAAAGAATGGGTTTTTCAGATATTTAAATTTCTGTGAATTTAAATCTTTAATCTCTATCACAAAATAGGCCTTGTGTTTCTAGTTAAGACTTAAAAAATCATAAAGTAAAAACAGTTTTACAGAATGACCAAGGTTTGATTTCTATCTAGTATGTGGCTTTGAGATCTTCATGATGAATCAGTCTTGGACTATATCTTGGGGACAGTTCATCCATCCATAGAGAACGGCAACCACCACCTTTGGAACAGACAGACGGGTTTGGATACAACCTGACCTCTTTTTAAAAAGTGTTCACATCCAACTCTTCAGTGGTAAGGATAATATCCAGAGTTCTAGAATATCAACTTCAAGAAGGGCAAAGTTCATTTGTCTCTTTTCCCATGGAACCAGTTTATACCAACACAGTACCCATAAACCTTAGCTGACTGAATTATCTGTCTTCAAGAATGATTTTGTAGATTGAAGCAGATCATGTTAGTAAGTTTTTTTTGCTAGTGAAAAAAATCAGCATGTGTTGTTTTTCTTTTGGTTAACTCAAGGTATACCTTAAATGTGTTATGTTAAATATTATTCTATTTTGTTCCATGAAGCACTAAGGAGCTACTTATCAAACAAGGAAAAGTTCCCATCCATGTCCAGACAAAAGCCACAGGGAGTTTTCAGCTCTGCAGTCAGAAGCATGGAAGCTGGGCAAGTGCAGTACGGTTAGACATTTAAGATCTGGCTGCTGATGACTGTTAGTGCGACCAACAGAATATTGTTTATATTGGGAAAATGCATTATAACTGACACTTCTGAATTTTATATTTCATATATTGACAAAGATAACTTCTAAGTGATGGCAGAAATACATACTTACTCTACAGAATTAGAGTGTCTACACTAGTGAATTAACTTTCCCCAACACCAAAATCACTTGCATCATTTGTATCTATGTTTGACAAGTGACATTTCTGTGCAGAGGTATCCTTTTAACAGCTATGTATTTCTCTTATTATTGTGACCATATTTTTAAAGACTTGTTCTAAAAAAATAAAGACTTGTTTTTATTTTTCAGTTATGTATATATGTATGTGGTTATGTATACATGTATGTGGTTATGTATACATGTATGTGGTTATGTGCATGTGTGAACTCAGGTGCCTGTGGAGGCCAGAAGGGAATGTTGGATACCCAGAAGCTGGCATTTGAAGTGGTCGTAAGCTGCGTGATGTGGGTGCTGAGAACTGAACTTGGATTTTCTGGAAGAGCAGGTCTTCTTAATCTTGGAGCCATCATTCAAGTGCCCTGTAACCACATTTTATTCTTCCATAAAGTTTACTGAAAATTTTCAAAAGTTCTAACTATGCAATTAATGCAAAGAGAAAATGGAGAAGGAAGGGCAGTGTGAACTTTCAATAAATGGCAAACTGGTAATGGATAATGATTATAAAGTCTCCTAATTTTTGGTAAAAGTTTGATTTTTATTTGAGTTCGTTCAAGAGTTATGAAGTAATAAAACATGTTTAACATTTTGAGATAGCTCTGTAACTTCTTTTTTAAAATTTTTTTATTTATTTCTGAATGTGTATGAATGTACTGTCTGCATGCAAGTCTGTGCACCCATGTTGTGCAATGCCGTGGAGGTCAGAAGAGGGTGTCGGATTCCCCTGGAACTGGAGTTCTCCTGGAATTGGAGTTTCAGATGGTTCTTGGCCACCATGTGGGTGCTGGGGATAGAACCCGGGTCCTCTGTAAGAGCAGTCGGCGCTCTTAACTGCTAGGCCATCTCTCCAGCCCCAAGCTCTGTAACTTCTTAAAGACCATGTTAACCCTTTAGGGAGGCTTCCTCTGCTGGGTTGTATTCTTTGCTTCATTAATAAGCTGAACAAGTTTATTGTAAATATGGCTTATGTTGCTTTCTGCAATATGAAAATTTTCAGCTACCCTTCTTTCATTGAAAAGGATTATAAGACACAATGTTTGCTCATATAATTTAATATAATTTGGAGCATAGTCTCACCATGCATCATCCATAATAAGGTGATTGTTAAAGTTAAGATCTTATTAGAATGAATCTCATCTTTTAAATGATTCAGAAATATGACTGGAACTGTAGCCATCTTCCTAATAGAGCGAGGCCATATCACAGGCAACTTGTAAAACAGATTAAAGTTCTAGGTGTCCAACTGTTCATTCATTCATTCATTCATTCATTCATTCATTCATTCATTCATTCATTTCTTGAAGAACCCCAGAGTGCCAGTCACTCTAAGAGATTCAAACAAGACTATTCATAGATCTGAGAAGCTTGAAGTCTGCAGAGAAATTCTGCATAGTCTTTTGAGTTCCTTGGTGAATGAAAGATGCAAAACACAGAGGCTTAAACCAGAGTCGGGGGCTCAGACATCTGAGCTGCATTGAAGACAGACTTAAGAAGATAAAGAAGAAAAAAAGCATTTATTATGGGACAGAAAACATGCTTGTAAAACTACAAAGGAGTGAAATCATTTGATGGTATCTAGAGTCAGGAAATTTGATCTATTTTGGATACAGGGTTGTTGGGGGGAAAAAACAGAAAGAAAAAAACTTAGGACTAAAAAAGTAACAGGACTATCCTCCTGAGGCTAACTGAAGTGGTATAACTATGTTAGATTTTAGGATAGTTTTTCTAAGCATAGAAGGAGATGAAATGGCTCAAAAGGATCATGCATATTACTGCTTGCAGTGCAAATTGCACAACTCTAGGAGGCGCCATTGATTACGATGGAGATGGCTCTCCTGAGTTATGAAAAACCGCTTTGATAATACAAGTTGCAAGAAAAGAATCCTGTATCAACCTCCATCGTGATTCCTCAGTCTCATCCTTTTGTGGGATGCCACTGTCTTCATTTGGCTAAGGAAGAGGTGTGTGATGTCAATCTAAAATGCAAGCTTCCCCCTCAACGTGTAGAACTAGCGTGGGTTATGAAGGACTTCCACCTCTTACCACAGAACTTCTTATGAAGTCCATTATGTTAGGTACCATGATCGAGTCACATCTGGTCATCTTTTTATTTCATACAATATTTTATTGATGTTTTGTATATTTCATATATCATTTCTCAGTCCAATTTAGACACATTCCCCTTTCCATACTCACCACCCCATCCCAGTTCATGATTCTGCCATACATGTCTTGCATCTTTTCTTGGTCTTTTTAAAGTTTTTCTATGTCGAGGTTTATTGTCTTGGGCAGAAGTTAAGTATTTCAGCCAGTTATCTGACCCAGTCCTTTTGTCATTGTTGTTCCTTCCCACTTCTATTGTTCCAACATATGCCTGTATGTACATCACATGTATAATGAAATTATGATCTCTGAAAATGAACTGTATGCTAATTCCAAAATATGTTTAGGAATTCACATTATTTCCTTTAATTTTATATTACTTTAAAATATGAATACATACCCTCCACCCATATACTGCAATTACAAAATCTGAAAATAAGTGGTAAGTTAATTGTAGAACCCGTTAAGGGATTCACATTATAACAGCACAGTTGCTTTCAGATAAAAAAGAAATATAATATTAGCCTTGCTCAGCTTGACTTTCAACTAGGGATTTGGTGCTAGCATCCACAAATGAGGGATATCATTCCTTGTTTGTTTTTCTGGGACTGTGTTACTTCACTTAGCATAATGGTTCCATCCATTTACCTGCAAAGTTCACGATGTCATCTTTCTTTACTGCTGCATTGAACTCCATTGTGTAGATGTACCACATTTTTGTTATCCACCTGTCAGTTGAGGGGCACTTGGGTTGCTTCCAGCTCTTTGCTATTGTGAAGAGAGCTGCAATAAACATAGATGTGCATGTATCTTTGTGGTAGGATGAGTCCTGTGGGTATATACCCAGGTGTGGTATGACTGGGTCAGGTGGTAGGCTCATTTTGAGTCTTTTAAGGGCTCTCCACACTGCTTTCCATAGTGGTTGTACGAGTTTACATTCCCAACAGCAGTGGATGAGTGTTCCCATTTCACCACTCCAGCATTTGGTGTCTTTTGTTTTCTTGATCCTAGCCAATCTTATAGGAGTGAGATGATATCTTAGAGTGGTTTTAATTTGCATTTCCTTAATTATTATCAATGTTGAACACTTTTTAAGATGTTTCTCGGCTATCTCTATTTCCTCACTAGTGAAGTCTCAGTTCAGCTCTTTACTCCATCTTTTGAGTGGTTCATTTGTTATCTTACTTCTTTGTTTTTTAAGTAGTTTATATATTCTGGATGTGAATGCTCTGTCAGATGTATCAGTGGTGAAGGTTTCCTCCCACTCTGTGGGTTTTCTCTTCACTTCCTTGATTGTTTCTTTTGCTGTACAGAAGCTTTTGAGTTTAATGAGGTCCCACTTGTCTGCTGTTGACCTTATTTCCTGCACAGCCACTGTTTGATTTAGAAAGTCTTTTCCTATGCCTATGACATCTGGTCATCTTTAGTGACATAGCTGTCATCTGTGAAACTTAAGATGAAGCTGTGCTCACTGCACCTCGGACCTTGTCAGTCTAGTCAGCTCCATGGGTGATGCTAAGTGGACCCATAGGTCTAAGAGAATACCCAATCTAATTTAGCTCTGTGAGGAATGCAGCTGAGATTCTGAGGTTTTGGGCTTTGCCTACATTCAAAAGTTTTTATCAAGGCAAGGAGAAAGTTACAGGACTCTCCACTGAAGGACTCTGAGGTACAGATTAATACTGGTTTAGGTTTCAGTATTTTAGACTGCCCATCACTGTACGAAAATGGCAATAAAATTCACCTTCTAAAAGCAGTTCATTAGGACTCACAGAATCTACCCTGTGAAGCTAATTTTCACAAATGGCAGTACATTAAGTGATAGAATGTGTTTTAAATGTTTTGAAACCACAGACTGTATTTATATCTGTACTCCTTATTAATAGTTGATAGAAATTCACTTCAGAAAAAATAATGCTTTAAATCAGCCAACAATGCCCACAATGCATTACTGACAGGACATAGCCCTGTGAGCTCTCTCTTTTATTAAAGGCAAAACTTAATAATTTTCTATGATGCTAAAAATATTATCAAGATGAAGCAGCATCTATGATAAAATGAATGTGTTCTCCATGCACAGGTCAGAAATTGGGTGAATACAAAGAAGTCACAATGAGGCAATGATTAGAGAAAAATATTTAAACCTATACTGTTATCTAAACAACACAGTTACTTGATTTTTGTTTCAAACTCAATGAGGAGTAATCTTTATGGTAATATAAAAAAGTGAACAAATACTTTTGAGGAAATCTCATTTTGATATGATTATTTATCCTCCAGAGTTAAAATAATGCTTTCCTCTCCTATCTTTTTCCATAAACAAAAGCCTCAAGGCCAAGACTCAACATCAGAAATGGCAAAATTATATATGTCTCTTCTTTTTGAACAGAAATAGCAATGCCAAGTTCACTTTGTTCCACTGATTTTAAGCCAAAGACAGCAAAAAATAGTGAAAGCCTGGACCCATCATATGTCATAGGTTTTTATTAAAGTCCTTATGTAAATTTCAGCTCCTTCAGTAGCAGGGACAAGTTACTCCTGTGCTTAAAAATTCCACTCAAGCAGAGGGGGAGGGCATGTTTTGGGAATGAGAGCCCATGTTCCTATTTTTAAAAAAATATTTATTTTAATGTTATGTGCATGAGAGTTACACCTCCACGATGTGAGTGCGCCTGTGTCGTGCAATGCCCATGAGGCCAGAAGAGGGCGCCACATCTCTTGGAACTGTTGTTATGGATGGTAGTCAGCTCCTGTGTGAGTGCCAGGAACTGAATTCAGGTCCTCTGCAAGAGCATCCGGTGCTCTTGACCACTGACCCATCTCTCAAGCCCCCATTTTCTTATTTAAAAATAGAGTTAGCATTGCCCCCCCCCTTCCCCAAGCACTTGGGAGACAAAGGCGGGCAGACCTCTATGAGATCGAGGCCATCTTTGTCTACCTAGGGAGTTCCAGGCCAGCTGGAGCTACAGGGAGACCCTGTCTCAAACAATGACAAAAGATTTAAATACTATCTTAAATTTTTTATTACATTTGTATGTGTATGTATGTGTATATGTGTCCATGTGTGTATATGTATGTGGGTGAGTACACATGGGGGGTGTATGTTGGAGGTCCTCATGGGCTTGTGGAGGTCAGAAAACACTTGCTGGGGTTGGTTCTCCTACCACGTGGTTCCCAGGGCTTGAGCTCAGGCCATCCGATTCCAGCGGCAGGCACCTTTACCCACTGAGCCATCTATCTCATCTGTTACAATTCCTTCCTAGATAGAGTCTGGCTATATAGAGCAGACTAATGTTGAGCTATGTCCTGTGATTATAGGCAGGCACTGCCACCCCAGGTCTGGAATACTATTTTCTCACATCAACATGATCAGTTCTTACTCCTACCAAGATGTAAGTTTACAGAGTAATGAAACAGTATGCTGTACAGCCTCACAGACGCTAAGATTGAGGAAACCTCAGCTCCCTGAATGCTTTAGAAACAGAAGACCAAAAGCATAGGGACAGTACAAAAATGCATGACTTCCCAGCCTTCGTCTTTATGCTTTAAAATTAACCACCAGGACAAGAGAGACAGCACAGTAGTTAAGATCACTGGCTACACTTGCAGAGGACTAGTTCCCAGCACTCACATGGTAGAGCACAACCATTTGTAACTCTATTTCCAGGGGATCTGATGCCCTCTTCTGGCCTCCTCTGGTACTGCTCACACATGTGTGCTTATATACATGCAATCAAAACACTCGCACATACTGAACAAAAATAAAACAACCTTCACGAAATACTAGAGTTGCTTCATTTTATTATTTATAAATAGGTATTTCTTTAACATACCAGTTGAATACAACTTACCTGAACCAACTCTAATTTTATTCTTATAGCACATAGTCATTTATTTTAGAACTCTTTACTCAAAATCCACTGTGTGCTGGATTGCAATCAACAGTATGAAGTTTGGCTGACTTCTGTAATTGTACTTTGGAGCAAAATGGATTTAAACTCTGCTATATATTTCTGTATGAAAAAGGGAAGCTAAACTCCCTTGGATTACATGTTGGTAATTTACAAGGTTTATCGGAATAAATAAACATCATACTGTCACAAGTTTGAGCTATAAGAAGGGAACTGCTGGCAGGGCCTGGCACCAAGTCACTGTAAATCTGACAAGAGACAAGCAGTGGTAAAAGTGGGTTAAGACTCACCAGCCTCCCAAATCACTGTTTCAGAATGTAGGGCATGTGTGGGTATCTAACTTCCCACTTGGTTAGATCATTTATTGGTCTTTCTTCTTTTGGGTCACTTCTGTACACCTCTCTCTTTTCTCCTCTTTCTGACACCCCCTCCTCCTCCTTTCCCCCAGCCCCCTCTTCTCCCCTCCCCTCCCCCTTCCCCTCCTCTCTCCTGAAACAGATCTCACTGTGTAGCCCAGACTGGCCTTACTGCTGCTGTACCCTTCCTGCCTTTCCCTTCTGAATTCTTACAGCCCTGTACCACCACACCTAGCTACATCATCTCTATCTATTTATTCATCCATTTATATGTTATCTGTATGAGTGTTTTGCCTGAATGTAGGTGAGTGCATGATATGCACACTATGGGCGTGGAGGGCATCGGATTCCCTTGAACTGGAATTACTGATGGTTGTTTGCCACCAAATAGGTGCTGGATCCAAACTCACATCTTCTGCAGGAGCAGCCAATGCTCCTAACTGCTGAGTCATCTCTCTTTCTCCATCTATCATCTTTGATAGACAACTTTTTCTTCCGTGCTCCTAAGGCTTTGAGAGGCTGAGCTTTCTGACGTGTTTGCACTTCCTCCTGACTCATTCTGTAGCTTCCTTTCCAAGTCATGCACCTCAAACAACTGCCCCCCAAGAGTCTATTTCCCTTCAATCCTGTTGTTTTTAAGTTGCTCTCTAAGTACATACCACTGGCACTATATAAACAACTTTCTCTAAATTCAGTATTAACATGATTGGAAAAGAAAAGAACTTGGCTACACAGGTTTAAAATAAAATGGAAGTAGTTGCAGAGAGCCATGTGTGAAATGTTACCCAGAATAACTCAGCCGTGAAGCCACATGACCAGTCAGCACATTATTTTGATTTGAGTTTGATAACCTGAAGATTTCCAAGAAGAACAAACTAACTTGTAACATTCTAGAGTTTGCCAGGAATTTGCCATTGCATAGTACATCTTCATCATCATCATCATCATCATCATCATCAACAACACACACACACACACACACACACACACACACACACACACTTCAAAATCTCCAAAACTGTGACCTAGAAAACTCCAAACTGTCAGGAAGCTTCATTCTTATGACTCACAAAATGACTCCAGTATTAACTAATGTTTTTTTGGTCTTCTGTCAGTGTTACCCTAGTTCCCTTCCCTGGTTTGTGTTTACAGGGTGACTGCTATCACAGAAACTGAGAGAAGTTTCGAATATCAAAACCAGAACCAAACAATCTGCAGCAACCTAATGTAACACTTCTTAAAATAATGAGTACATTTGATGATGGTATAAAATGATGAGGCAAATGCTGTTAAATGTTCTGTAGTTTTTCCCCTACAAGGAGGACAAAGGAAAACTCCTATGTCATAACTAAGACTGTAATACTGTTAGAAATACCTAATTATTCATGAAATTGGCTATGTGTTAATAAGAGATTAAATAAAAACATTCACTATCTTCAAAAAAATTTTTAAAGCATATCATAAATGCAATAACATCCTATCATTGATCTTTTTTGATTAGTGTAACAAAACATGTTCCTGTTCCCCTTAGAAATCAGACACTTCCCACCCCCCACCCCCGCATCAAGTCACTCTCTCTAGCAAACCTGTTTTCTATCTGCTACAAGACTTCCCCCCATACCCTCTTCCTCTTTCTCCTACATTTCTAGCTATGATTTATTTATGACACCTGATCCTAGGTTTTCGTCTTCTATAAGAATGTGCAGCCATTAAAGAGTCATGAGTTTGAAGAGTTGGGTAGGGGACAGGGAAGGCCTTAGGGAGGGGAGAAAGGGGTGGGCATGACATAGAGTGTTCATATATGAAATTCTCAAAAAAATCATGAATTCGCATTTTAGAGTATTTGTGTTTGTCAGACATTGAAAGACAAACATAAACTGAACTTCCTAAAGTTACCGTATTTTTCTCTTGTTCTTCTAGCAGATGGAATTGAAACTTGAAACATGAAAAATTCATTTGCAGAATGTGTACATTTTCTTTAGAGGATCTTACATGCAAAAATGGCCACCTTAACTCATTTTCTTATTGTTATGGTATTTGGGGAAAGATTTAGAGTGGTCAAGAACTGAGATTAGAAGCTACTAGTGATTTTTTTTATTTTTGCCTGCTTAGTAAATTTAAGAACTGCTTGCAGTGTTCACAGCTCCTGAAGAGGATATCTGTTATCAATGTCTGCTAGTCTCACTAAACTTTTGGATGTCATATAAGGTCCCATGAGGCTGCTGTTTAGCCAAACATTTATAAAGCACTGCATGTGTCATGGGAATTATGTCCTCGGTCCTCAAGATAAAAAGGTCATTCGATAAGTATTAAATGACATGTCCGCTATCAATAAACACAGGGCAAATACAAGTTAAAATGCCAGTGGCAATGCTCCCTTTTATTTCTGTGGAGTCATTTGATTCCTGTTTATTGATGCTCTCGGCAAGGGACCAGGGCTTTTTGTAAAGAGCAGTGGATTCAAGGTCGTCCATCAATTTCCAGAAGGACATATTCCACGCAGCCACTGCATAGCAGTCTCTCCCGAGGGGTTCTATAAGTTGCTTGAATGCCTCAGTAAAGGAATAATTCCTTTTCATCCTAGTTTCAGAGGGCACAACTCTACTATGAGCAAAATACTTCACAGGGAAGTGAATGCACTCACCCAACCGCACCATGCCAGTTACAGGTGGAGCCATAGGTTCGCATCTATGGGTGCCAACAGAGTGCTTCCTATTTTCCTATACTAAATGCCCAAATCAATCAGTTGGTATTTACCCAGTGCTTTCTGTGTGCAGAGCAAAGAAATTGTGCTGTAATGTCCATAGTTCTCAACCAGAAGCAATTTTGCTTCCCAGGGGACATTTAGCCATGTCTGGAGACAATTTCCATTATTACAATTGGGAAGAGAGGATTGCCTTTGAATTCATCTGATGTGTCAATACAAAGATAACACAAACTGCTCTAAGCTTACCACCATTTTCCCTTGTTTTCCTAGTTAAAAAAAAAAAGGCAAAATATCAGACCTACAAAATTAGTTATCCAGAATATGCATATTTATTTTAAAGTAATTTGCATGTAAAATATTTGCATTAATTCATTTACTTTCTCATTCCAGAGAACAAAGGAAGGACATGTCTGCACCCTTTTGAACACCATGGATGCTTAGTCCTTATACTAAGGCAAAATTTCCAAGACTATGTCTTACAATTGCCAATGTAAATTGAAGGCATAACATTAAACTAGATAAAAACAACTTCAAAGAATGAACTCTTCAGAAAAAGAGGTCCCAAATGGTATAAGCTCTAACTAAAAGAGGCCACATACAGGATACACAAGTTGCTTCTTGACACTATTGCATGAGACATCGAAGTCACAACTAAAGCACAGGAAGCCCAGGGAAGTATCTGTGGCAATGTCTCTCCACAGAAGCAAAACTTAAACAAATTTCACAAGGCAGCAAACAAATAACAACAATAAAAACCAAAATTAGGTGCTACAAAGACGGTTAAGAGCACTTGTTGCTCTTCCAGAGAACCCCAGTTTGATTCCCAGCACTCATATCAGGCAGCTCATGACCACCTATAACTCCAATTCCAGGAGATACAACGCCCCCATGACCACTGTACTCACATGACATATACACACAGACATACACACGCATAGCAAATTAATTAATCTTCATTGGAGAAATATTCCAAGAGAAACAATTATTTGGACAACTTCTAACCTATTATTAAGTTGTTAGATTCATGAAAAAATGAAGAAGAAAACTAATGCAAGTGAAAGACACTGAATTTGTAGAAAAAATAACTCCAGCACTGAGCTCTACCTAGGGCATAGTATGCTAATGACTAACAGTACCATGGGCATCCAGAAGATGGAATAATAGGCTCCTGATCTGGTCAACTAATCCCTCAGAATTAATGCCTGGGAAATATGGCTTGGCATCTTTCTAAAATGTATTAAGAGGAATTAACTTTAATAAATTTACATGGCCTTATTCCAGAGAGATCTGGTAGACATTTATATTGCTCTTCAGGTTCTCTTATCGAAAGCAAATTAATCCTGAAAGGAAATGCCCTGTACTGAATTAGCATTCATTGGCAGAGGATTAAGTCAGCGAGCTCTTCCCTTGAATACCCAGATAGACAGAAAAGTGAAGCCCGATGCACTCCCAGTGAATTAATTCAGCAAGACTTAAACCAGCTAAGGCTAATCACTCTATCACTTTTGTAGGTTGTTATCTCCAGTATGTGGTGGACAATTAAAGGCATAAAACTAACATAGTTAACAGATTAAGTATACCAATAGCTTATCACGTTTCAATACATTTCCCTACCAGTCTATTCAAATCAATTTTTTGCATTGCACATTGACAAACTCAATTGCCTATGAACATGGAAACCAGAAATTCTTCATCTAAACAACTAATTTTAATACTAGACATATCACACCAACACCAATTCTTTTAGGTCATAGACTTGAGTCTAGCCGACAAAGACTGTCTGCTGGTGAGAAAGGAACAACATGTTAAAGGACAAAATAACTTGCTAATTCTATGGATAAATAAAAATCTGCTAGTTCTCAATATATCAAAATAAAATACTAGTTAGTTCACCAACTTACAAGCTAAAGTGATCGTTCCCATCTGGGCTCACCAAAAGATAAGTAAATCTTTGTCCTTGGAATCCCTTTCTAGTTTGGTGCTTTTCATAGGATAGTGATTTTCTATTGCTTTTCTTAACTTTCCACTGGAAAACTTTGCATCATGAATTTGAGGGAAAAGATAAAACTAATTGCCTTCTGAGAATGTCATCCCCTGACTTCATTTGGTATTACTGGGAACATTGCCACATGAAAGGGCTCTGCATGCTTCTAGATGTTTATCATTTAGCATTTTTCCTATATTGGGTTGAGATTAGATGCTTATAAAAGCAGAAAGTGGGCTGGAAAGATGGCCTAGCAGTTAAGAGCACTGATTGCTCTTGCAGAGGACCCAGGTTCAATCCCCAGCACCCACATGGTGGCTGAAAACCGTCTTTAACTCCAGTTCCAGGGGAATCTGACACCCTCTTCTGACCTCCACAGCACTGCACGACATGGCTGTACCAACCTGCGTGCAGACAGTACATTCATACACATTAAAAATAAATAAAAAATTAAAAAAAGCAGAAAGTAGACAAAAGAATGTAAGAAGGGAAAGAAAGGATCAAAAGGAAGAAAAACCAACCATAAACATGAAACAAAGCTAGTGAATTGAGTCAGAGAATTATTGTCAATAACATAAAAAAAGCAAATCTGAATGAAATTCTTGGAGAATCTGAAGAATTATACGCAATCAGATGCTGGAATTTGTTTGAAAGCAAGCTGGCATTTTTCCCCTGTATGACAAGGATTTAAATAAATGGCACATGTGAAGGCCAGCGTGTTGATGGCTTGTGAAATAAGAGCACTCACCATTGTAGCAGGGGACCTGGGTTCAGTTCCCAGGACAAATATGGCAGCTCACAACAGTCTGTAACTCCAGTTCTAGGGGTTCTACTGCCCTCTTCTGGCCTCTGCAGGCATTGCACACACATGGTACACATACATATATATATAGGCAACACACACACATAAAATAAAATGAAGTAAAATATTTTGAAACAAAAAGCACGTGCTTTTTAAATTTTGCACTGATGCATATATAATTTATTGAGATAAGGTCTTGCTATGTAGCCCAGGCTGGCCTCAAACTCACTGTGATCCTTTTGTTTCAATAGCCTAACCCTCTGCTTCCATTAGGGGTTTTGATACTCAGACACCAGGCCAATCCTCATTTTAGAGATCTATAATAACATTTATTACACACATCTTCACCATAGTACATCACAAATGTATCCACATGTCTCTCTCAAGAAAAAGTGAAATCCTTCGGTTCTCAATATACTGTACTGATGAGATTGTAGGGTCCACCCCATCCTTCCCCCTTGCTGTGGGTCCATATTTCATTATGCTTCCAAAGCTTTTTCATCTTCACTTTTACAAACAGTATTTTATTATCTTTTACATACTTGTTTTTTTGATTTATGTGTATGAGTATATTTCCCCCATGTATGTAAGTGCACCCATATCATGCAATGATCATGGAAGTCAGAAGAGGGCATTGGATCCCCTGGAACTTGAGTTGCAGATGGTTGTTAGTTGTCATGTGGGTGCTGGGACTTGAACCCCAGTCCTCTATAAGAACATCCAGTGCTCTTAAGCACTGTTATCTCTCCAGCCTATTTATTATTATTATTATTATTATTATTATTATTATTATTATATGTGTATGAGTGTATTGCCTGCATGTAAGCATACTGTGTCATGCAATGATCATGAAGGTCAAAAGAGTTCATTGGATCCCCTGGAACTGGAGTTACTGATGGTTGTTAGGCACCATGTGGGAACTGGAAACTGAACCCAGGTCCTCTGCAAGAGCAGCCAGTGCTCTTAACTGCTGAGCCATCTTTCCAGTCCCAAATGTGGTATTTTAAAGCCTTGTTTTTATGCATATGTATGTATGTGTGCTTTCATGAGTGTTATGTGCACCACCTTTGTGAACCTGGAAGTTGTAGTTTGGGGTGGGTTTCTCCTATAAGGAGTTTATGTGAGAATATGGACAGTTTTGCTGACATGGTGTGAATGGCTGGGACCCAGTAGCAGTGGGTGGGTGGTGTCAAAGGAAAGCTCGCACACTAGAGCCAATGGGACCTCAATTAGACAACAGTGTGCTCCGCCCCATGAACTGCACCATCTTCTCTGTCCTTAGTTCTTTCAGTGTACGGCTCTATCAGCCTGTGCCTTCCCACGACTTTTTCTTTTTGTCTGCTGGTAATTCTGAATACCCACCTCTCACGTAAGCCAAATGTCACTCATTCCCATTGTCCCCATTTTCTGCAATCCCTCCTTCCTTTCAGAAAGCCCAGGAGAAATCTAGAATCTCTTTAACTTCGAGTTTCTCTGTTCTACCACAACTCTATGGTCACAACCCAACTTGCCTGGTTCACTAGCATCCTAATCACTCAACTGCCAATTGCAAGATTCTTTCTGCGATTTTCATTGAGTCTGTGATCTCAGCCTTCCTCACATAATTCGCCAGCACACTGCTTGACTCTAAGTCTCTTCTCCAGCCTTGTGAGACCATGTGCAAACAGTAACTCTGCCTCCTGGCTCCTCTTAGCTGTACCAGTGAGCATTTCCCAAGAACCAGCCTCCTCTGCTTTTTCTCTTCAACCATTATTCTTCAGGGAGTCTGTCTGCTGGTGTAATTAAATTATCACATGGACACTTGCATTTCCAGTTTGACATTTGCTCTCTTCCCGCCACAGAACAACCAGAATGGCCACTTAAGTATTTGTCTGAAGCTTCAATTTGGACTTGTCATCTTCGCTTCTCCTTCACTCCTGCTTACGCTGAAGTTACCATGTTCCTTCTTAAGGTCTTTGTTTATGGCACTGATTCTTCAGGGCTCAGACTCTTAAGCTTACTTACTTTCTCTTCTGTCTCAGCAACTGTATGGCATTCTCAGGAGACCTTCCTGCAACAGCCTCAAATCAACAGGTTTTATAAAGCCAAAAGAAGACTCACATACACTGAGACGCATCCCAGGTCAGATTGTTACTCAAATGTTTTCAGTCATCTTCCCCTCTTTGGGCCCATCTCTGCTACCATCATTTCTAGAAATCATTTCCACTAGACAGAAAGAACTACACTGTATATTTGTTCATATACAGGGAATTAGAAAGAAAACAACTGTTCTATTTTGCCTTAAGATCTATTTTATATGTATGGGTTTTGTATGTGGATATGTACACAATCTGGCCCTGCCTGATGGAGGTGCTGGAAATTGAACCTGAGCCCTCTGTAAGAGCAGTACTCACTCTTAACCCCTGAGCCATCTCTCCAACCCCCAGCTGTTCTATTTCTAACCATAATTTCTGAGCTCTAAGAAAGTAGTAATCATGCCATTAAGTAGTTCTTCCATGTCAGACCCACCATAGATTTACATAGAGTAAGTGATTAAGAAACATTACAAATTAAATCCAACTAAGAGGGGATTTACACAAAGCCTTGAGTGTTAGTAAAATATTAAGATCTGTGTTCAGATGAGACCTGCTTGAAATTCCCTGTGAAAGGTTGAACTCTTTGTGTTATATCACATGTCTATCTAAAAGACAACAAGATGCACAGGGATTAATACTGTAAATGTTATCTTTGTACAGCATCACAGTGAGAAATTAGAATGAGGTCATTACCTAATGTTTAATTTATCTCTCTAGAATTTCTTAAGGATAAATGTTTCATTATTGTTAACTGTTCTGACTTCTTGGCATGCACTTTTTACTTTGACCATTTTCACCTAATTTGAAGACTCAGTATGGAACAAAGGTGTACTGTATTTAGGAGAGCTGTTCTGCTACTTGAAGGTATAAGAAAGTTCTTGCAGCTCATGATACAGCTCCCTGAACATGTGCTAAGTCCTTTGCTTTTCAGAAATACCCCAGGCTTTCAAAGAATATCCAACTTTTTCATGATTTATGAAAACTTTTGTGTGTATACTTCTAAACTTACATACAATATCCATAACATATTGTTCCAATGAGTTTTCTTTTATGCTTAAAGCTAATGGAGTTTTACACTCATGAATTTGTCTTTTTACAACTTGCATGCAGAGTGACCAGTCCCAAATTTAAGATAAATTCTAACCAACTGTGGCAAAGGAGTTGGAGAGTTGGAACAGTGGTTAAGAGCATATACTGCTCTTCCAGAAGACCTGAGTTTGATTTCTTCACCTCTTCTAAGTCCAGCTCCAGCAAATCCCACTCCTTGTGCTGGCCTCCAGGGTCACCTACACACCCTCGACAGGTTTCTTGGTGGAAATGATCAGAAACTCTGGTCTTATTTGTATGTATGCTGTTTATTTTGATTATTGGTGGGCAACCATAAAGATCTTACGCTAATCATTTCAACCCTTCAGCAATCACCTTACAGCTCCTAGAGATTACTGATAATGTAGACCTGAGCAGAAGGAGAAGTCCCACAGGAAAGGAAGGAGGGACGTGGGAGTTAAAGAATGAAAAGATAACATTTTTGGATAATCTTGATTAAATAAAATACATTTTATTGCATTTTCATTAATCAAATTGATAACAGATGTAAAGAATTGCAGTTTCAGAGGATGGAGAGGTGGCTCAGTGATTAAGAGTGTTGGTTGCTCTTGCAGAGGACCCGTGGTTTATTCTCAGCACCCACATGGTGACTAACAACCACCTGTAACTCCAGTTCCAGGGGATTCAATACCCTCTTTTGACCTCTGTGGGCATTCTGCAACATGGGTGTACTTACATATATGTGGGCAATATACTCATACACATAGAATATAAGTAATGAATAACATGTAAAAAGAATTACAGCTTCTATAAAAACAGATTCACATTATTGCTTTATCCAGGCAATACACTCATACATGTAGAATACAAATAATAAATAAAATATTAAAAAAAGAATTACAGCTTCTGTGAAAAAAAGATTCACGTTATTGCCCTAATTATTATTTTTCATGAAATCGCTGCATTTAAGACTGTAAACTCAAGATGTTTTACCTAATTGTGCCCAACAGAAATCCTTAATGAAAGTTTTTGTTGGATTAAAATATTTAATAAATGTTGGTTGAAGACAGTCAAAGAATCACATCTTATAAAAGTTCAACTAGAGCTACTCAGTGACTTGGTTTCATTTTCCTAGTGACTTAAATTAATAGTTATCCATATAAACAGTGTCAGCATGGTACAGGCAGTAGCTTCACGAGATGCACAGAGGAGCAGCCTGCGTTTGTTAATGAACCTTACCCATGTTGCGCTGCACGATCAAATACCAAACATGAACAAAAAGCTGACCGTTTCCACCTACTTAATTTTTAATTATCATGTTTAGAGTCAGGTAAACAGAATTCTATGAAAACAATAGTTTTATATGTCTTTGAAAAATACCCTGGGAGGAAAGATAATTTTTCTGAGCATAAAACCCAGCCTTTATTCTGTCAGGCGATGTAATTATGGAAGCAAAACAAATCCACATTGTCTAATTAGGTCATTAAAAAGCATAAATGCGTCATGGAAGATTTGCTCTTTGCCTAAGACCTAAAGCGAGGAATGAAAGCAGTCTGGAAATATAGAAAGGTTTAGAATTTGTTTCTTTTCAAAAAATAATAGGTCCTTTCATCTTTTTATTTCCCTTCGATGAAGACAGCTAATTTAGAGACAAAAATCTTCTAATTAGCTCAGAGCTTACCCTTGATTTTATTTCAAAATATTTAACCAGAAACAGGAAGATAGGAGAAAAGGAAAATACATGGAAAATTAGCAAATCAAGACAGTGGGTTGTTGATCAAAATGCCTTCTGCAGAGATTAGATGAATATAAAAATTCACATTCACATAAACACGAAGCAAGCTGGGAGAGCAGGTCCCAGGAGGCAGACACTGGCATCTGCCTTTGAGGTTTGAAATCCAGACTTTAATTACAGCTAACTTAAATACAAACAAATGGCATGGTTATTTTGCCTCTTCCTGTGTCTACTGATTACTATTTCTTGAATTTCATAAAACTCAAGACTCAAAGAATTAGGAGACAAAATGTGAATAAAAAAAAAAAAGGACATTTACCTGTGATCCTCGCGGTCTTTTGTGGTCCCATTCTGAATGTCCCATGAGCTGTGGACAAGGGGATAATTATAGTAAATTAAACACATACTTTACATGGGAAATATTGTTATTCTTGCTTTGAAAGTGTAAGTAAGCTGACAAAATCTCTGTTCTTATACTAGTGGTATTAAAGAGCACGGATAAATTAATGGGAAGAAATAAGCTTGTTTAATAGAAAGTGTTTGAAACTGTACTTACATTGAAGGTAATTTAATGCTAATTTATAGCCAAAATAATCTGCCAGTGTGCAGTGTTTTCTGTCAGGAAAATGCTAGATCAGTATCAAATTGTGCAAAGCTTTATTTTCATACAAGTAAGCTTCCAGTTAGTGAGGGAAATAAATATTCTAGGCAACGCACCCAATGGTGAATAAGAACCATCTTTAAGCCAGGAGCGGTGTTGCACACCTTTAATCCTAACACTCCTGGAGGCAGAGGCAGGTGGAACACTGAGAGATCAAGCCTAACTTGGTCTACACAGTAAGTAGTTCCAAGTCAGTTGGAACTAAAGGGAAACCCTGTCTCAAACAAACTACACACACACACACACACACACACACACACACACACGCACACACCACACACACACACACACACACACACTCTAAAATATAATCTCCAACACGCTATTGTCAGTAAGAGCAAAAGGGATAAACTATTTTAGTAAGTTTTAGTTCTCTTTTGAGAATATCACAAAAAGAGACAAATTCAAAGAGTAAATTTAAGAGTCTGGTACAGTACCACATACAGGTAACATAGTAATCAAGAGGCCGAAGTAGGATCAATAATTCAAAACCAGCCTTGGCTATATAACAAGTTTAATATAAGCCTGGGCTACATGAGACCCTGTCTCACAAAACAAATTAAGGAAAAAAACACCTTGGGTAAGTTTATTTAATATGAAATATGCCCAAAGTCACAAAACATAATTTTTTTCATAACCCAAAACTATAAAATACTATGAAGTCCTTCCCTCAAATCAGAATAGCTCTGAGCAACGTTGCTTACAAAGCAGACTATTTATTTAATGGAAAGCAAAACGTTTTTTCAAGAAGAAAAAAGTCTTCAGATTGAATCTATACATTGATCAAGTGTTCTGTTCTATCCATCAAATTTATAGGCTTAAGTGAATTTCTAACAAAGTACTTTAAATAAAAGAGAAAAAAACCCACATAAATCTCATTAAGATAACAGAGGCCTATCAGAAGATGAAATCTAAGAATGGAACATGTGGAAGGAGAAGTATAGTGAGTAATGTGCTTCATGACAGAAATTTGGGAAGAAGGTTAAATTTTAAGATATTTTTATCACAAAAAAAGAAGTAGCAGTGACTATCTCTTGAGATACCCTGCCAACGGTCTTAGGCTGTATTCCCTTCCTAAGTGCACCTCTTTCTGCTGACTCTTTGCTTAAATCTATGATAAAAATCTATGATAAAACTACAACTTTGCTTTAGAAACAAAATGTAGTATACAAGAAAATGGCTACTTCTATTTATTTGCCTATAGTAATTACTTCATCATACATATCAAAATATATTGCACACGTTAAATATATGTAATAACTTAGAAAATATCAGAAAGTATGAAAATAAAATTTCTTTTATTAAAAATATGTTGTAGGGGGCTGGAGAGTTGGCTCAGAGGTTAACAGTGCTGACTGCTCTTGCAGAGGACCCAGGTTCGATTCCCAGCACCCAATGGCGAATAAGAACCATCTTTAAGCCAGGAGCGGTGTTGCACACCTTTAATCCTAACACTCCTGGAGGCAGAGGCAGGTGGAACACTGAGAGATCAAGCCTAACTTGGTCTACACAGTAAGTAGTTCCAAGTCAGTTGGAACTAAAGGGAAACCTTGTCTCAAACAAACTACACACACACACACACACACACACACACACGCACACACCACACACATACACACACACACACTCTAAAATATAATCTCAATATGAAATAATTACTTTAACAATTAGCATAGAAATGAGATGTAGTGTGTTTGAAATAGAGGTACATATAACAATAAAATATGAACAAATAAAACTTAAAATCAATATTGGATAAGTTATTCAATAAATAAAAAAACTAGAATTTTGGGGAAAAAACATAGCTTAACCTTGAGATAACTACTAACATTAAATCAATATTTAAGAAATTTAAATAAAGATTAAATCACAGGTAAAAATATGGCAAAAATCATAGCAAATATTTAACCCATTTCAGCCAAATAAAAAATTCAAGGAAATTTAAATCTTAAGATTTATTTTATCCTTCTCTCTCTCCGTCTTTTTCTCCCTCTCCCTCCTGTGCATGTGTCTGTGAGTGTCTTTTAATCCCAATAGGATCAAGTGATGGTCAAGAGTGTCTGAATATCATCAAATATTGCCAATAAATTATAGGAAGAAGATGATTTTTTTCTGTATTTTAAGACTGCTTACAAATTTGATAAAAACAACCTCAGCAGAAAAACTGAGGAAAATTATAAAATGAATACAAAGGAATTGGGACTAGCTCAGTAGTAGAGTGCTAGGTTTGATTCTAACACTGATTAGAAAAGGGCAAAATAAATTCAACACTATGAGAAAATATGGATTTTATTGAAACTGAAAGAAGCTCAGTAAAACAATAAGCTACCATTGCTGTCTATCAAATTAGTCAATCATGGGGAATATTTGGTAGAAAGTCAGGGAGACAAGTAATCATACATATCACTAGTTTTCAACAGATATCTGCACATGTATAAATAATTATTACATACTGTATTTACACGTGTGACATATGGTTATAAGCATGCTGTGGCAGGTTGAAGGAGACTATCTCCCACAGAGTCAAATATTGGAATGCTTAGTTTGTAGATGGTAGCACTGTTTGCAGAGTTCAGGAGATGCTGCCTTCCTAGATGCAGCATGTACTGAGGCTGGGCTCAGTCCCACTCTCCATTGGGTTCCTCTGCTTCCTGTTTACCATTAGAGATGTGAGCTCTCAGCTTCCTGTGCTGCCAGCCTCCCCACCAAGATGGACTCTTATAGGTCTAGAACCTTAAGCCCAAATAAACTCTTCCTTCTCTAAGTCGCCTTGGTTATGGTCTTCTAGTATAAGCAACAAAAAGGAATTAATACTGGTAAATAACTAAAACTTAAAAACTTAGACCATTACACGAAGTAATGATGTGTTAAACACCATGATAGCCAAAAGAAGAAAAAGCATCAAATAATTTACAGTACACAAATGAATAGATAGGGCAATTGAAATTCGGCTTTCAAATCTTTAATAAGTACTGCCTGAGAAATCTTTGTATATGATGAATGGACAACATGGTAAGGTAATTTATGCTAATTTTCAACAAGACACAGTCAAATATGGTAAGCAGATTTACTGCAATGATTTAATTATATTTTGGCTAGCACACAATTGGGGGAAAATTAACCTAAATAATCATTATATAAAATTAAATGCTTACATAGTTGATACTTTTTTAATGGTTTAATTTTTAAGTGATTTATGGCCATTACCTTTTTTGATAAGTACTCATTAATTCTAATTTAAAGTTGATGAGGTTCACAAATACTGATCAATCAATAAAATAATTACTATGATTTAGAGATATTTAAATTAAAAGCATTTCATTACTTGTTCTCTAAAAATATCAAAAACAAGTCTTGATACATTTCAAGCATTATGCTTACTGTGCCTTGGGAGTAGCTTACATTAAAAGCAGGAAGATGAGATGCTATGTTTGGAAACATTAATAGCGTGATAAACATGTGCACTAGGCTGCTGAAATGATTTATGAAAGTGTTCTGAAAAGTGTACTTCATAGGAAGCTGACTACTGTGATGATTACTAATGAGTTCAAACTATCAGGCTTAGAATAACTTGGTAGAGTCTGCTATCCAACAATACCAAAGTAAAAGAGTCTTACTAATGCAAATTGCTATCTGTAATGCACTGACTTAAGAGAGAATATTTCAGAATGACATCAGGTCAAGAAGCCATGTATTTCTTAGACCAGAACTAAAATAAAAGCAACATGGGATCCCTGGCACCCAGTCCTAATGTCTTAAAGGTGATGACTGCTTGTTGTTGTTGTTGATTTCATGAACAAAGTCATCTCCAATACATACATATTTGAGTCATCAGTTATTACAAAAGAAAAGAACTAACTAGTTTACAAATTAAAGCATCCAAATATTTCTGCAAAACTCCATTGTCTAAATTTGACTTTTTCTATAATGTAAAAAACAATACAGGCCCTTATAGGTGCTGGGTCCTCTGCAAGAGAAGCCAGCACAGGCTGGAGAGATGGCTTAGTGGTTAAGAGTGCTGACTGCTCTTGCAGAGGACTTGGGTTCGATCCCCAGCACCCACATGGTGGCTGAGAACCATCTTTAACTCCAGTTCCAGGGGAATCCAACACCCTCTTCTGACCTCCACGGCATTGCATGACATGGGTGCACAAACCTACAAGGAGACAGTACACTTATACGCATAAAAAGTAAAAACTTTAAAAAGGAGAAGCCAGTGCTCTTAACCACTAAACCATCTCTCCAGCCCCAAATGTGGTATTTTAAAGCTTTAATTCTATGTGCATATATGTGTGCCTGCATGAGTTTATGTGTACCACATGTGTGAAACTAGAAGTTGCAGGCATGTGAGTTTCCATGTGGGTACTGGAAACAGAACCCAATTCTTCTGTAAGACCAGCAAGGGCTCTTAATCAATGAGTCATCTCTTCAGCCCCTTAATATAGTATAGATTTTGAATATATACTAACGATAGCTACTATTTTAAAATTAATGAAAGATTACACGTAGAAATCAATGTGTTAAGTACAAATACAAAGGAATAAACTCTGAATATAATAAAGCAGATATTGCAATACTCTCTAAATAAGTTTATTATTGCAATATTTAATTCATGGGTTTATTGTACTCTATGTGACTTTAAAAATATTTTTATTTATTAGTTTTTATTTATAATAACATATAATTTGTACACATGTGTATTGCCTGCTTGTATGTAAGTCCACCCCATATCATACAGTGCCCATAGAGATCAGAAGAGGGCATCAGAGCCCTGGAACTGGAGTTACAAATGGTTGTTAGCTGCCATGTAGGTGTTGGGACTTGATCCTGGGTCTTCTGGGAAAGCAGCCAGTGTTCTTAAACACTGAGCCATCTCTCCAGCCCCTATGTAATATTTTTAATGCAGAAAGGTCATGGTAAATCCTCTGAAAAAACAGAGCTGGAAGGCTAGTGGTTTTAGAAAGCACTCAAATGCTTTCCCATTTTACTCTCTTGCCTAGTGGTTGCGAATAAAAAAAATAATTAAAATAAACAGTAACAAAGACAGTTTGCAAGATAAAGCCAATGGATTTCAGAATTAAATGGGAGATGTTGATAGTCTCTCAAGAAAATCAAAACATCTTTCAGTCAATCCAAGGGATTTAATGCTATGTTGCAGATGGCTAAATCAGTCATGGTATTAAGGGGAAAAAGCATTTATGGGCCAAGGACAATGAGAAACAGAGGTAGAAACCAGAAAACTTTCTTCTTTCAATTTAATCCATATGAACCAAACCTTCAAGATAAATGGAGAGCAGCGTGATACCTGAAGTCTGAGATGACTGTTGGAAAGTTTATTCATATGATATGATACTCTTGTGAAAGAAGAATGCTTGAGGTTTTTAAGATGACTTAGAAACATAACAGGGAGTGAGACTGGCCCTAAGAATGCAAAAGAATAGGAGGGCAGGAATATTCTAGCTCAGAGCACAGGGCTGCTTAATTCAGAAAGAGACAAATATTTGTCTCTCATTTATTTCAAAAATCCCATTGGCCATTTACCGTGATTACTCCGTGGGGGCTGACATTTCAGTAAGTATCTTACCAGAAGGTCTGGAGAGATATAGGTCATCAAAGCAAAGCCTGACACACATGACAGGCAGGATCTTCCCACAGGATGAAGAAGAAGGAGAGGGAGGGGGAGAGGGAAAGACGACAATCCTGTCTTTCCTGGGTTCTCATGAGCCAAGATAGGCAAAATCAAGACCCTTCAAATTTATTCCTGGTGAACAAACTGCACTTTCCTGAAGAGAAGCAATCTATTACATGAAGCATTTCATAAGTCCTTGCCCTTTGACACCAAGTCATTTTCCTCCTTATGGAATAAATTCTTTCTACTCCCTGTCTTATTTTCAATAATAAATTTCTACATCCCAGCTTTCAGCTAACAGTACGCTACACAGCACTGACTTCCAAGGAAAACAACACAGCTGCCAAACACAGAATTCAGAAAGTTCACAGGAGTCACAAAGAAATCTGCATGGAGGCAACAAGGTTTTATCCAAGCACAGGGGTGTCTAATAATGCTTGAGAACTGGGGGAAGCTGAAGGGAAAGCAAGCTGTAGGCAAGATACTTTCATTTAATGCTGATATACTTCCCTACATCCTCTTCTCATACAAGCTTGTTTATATAGGATTAATGCCTTTCGGGGGGGGGGTGTTCTCTGTGAGAACAATTTACCACAGCTACAAGAGAACCATGTTTAGATAAAAAAATATATTATTTCTGTTTCCTAAAAAGGATATGAAAGAAGGTAATTTGCTGGGCCTGGTGGTGCAGGCCTGTAATGTCACCTATTCAGGAGTCTGAGGCAGGAGGATTTCAAGTCGAAGCCCTCCCTAGACAATTTAATAAGACCATATCTCGAAATAAAAGACCAGAAAGGGCTGGGATATAACTTAGTGGAAAAGTACTTGTCTCTAATGTGGCTGGGATGACAGCCTCATTAGAGATATCAGAGATACCACCTCTGGCTTTAAGAAAACCACTCCTTTTCCTTGGTGAAAATTACTAAAAGATATTTTCAAAACATAAAAGTAATTTACATAGGAATAAGATAAAGTTGCTATAGAGCTTACTTTTTACCTCTTTAATTACTAAACAATTATTTATTATATGTCTGGGTCCCGCACAGCACTGTTCTACCATAGCTTATGTGGCAATGAACAAAACAAAATCCCCTTTTGCTCCCCTGCCCCTTGAACTCTAGTGAAGAAGGAAACAGGCACACACAGAAGCGTCTACTCTCTATGATGCTGATGCAATTGAAGAGGCAGGAGACTTGAGGGACATGGGTGGCCGTGACAGAGCTGGGAACAGAGCTCTGCTCCATTTATATAGAGATAGAAAGGTAGCTAGAAAGATCAGGGAAGTCCCCTTTAAAGGTGGCATTTCAAACTTAAAGGAACAGTGCTCAAGACAGGAAGCAGGTGCTGTAAGGTCCTTGAGGGAAGAACCATAATGTGACCTAGGAAGAGCAGCCATGGATCCCTAAGCCACACTTTAACTGGCATCAGATCTAGGCAATCACTGACTCCATTCTGATAGCGAGAAATTTTTCCAAAGGTCAGCCACCAACTCCAAAGGGTGCAACGGAGGCACTAGGACTTCTTCTTGCCCTAATTCTACCCTATATAGGGAAAATGCACAGAACCACCTTCTGAGGGTTGCCGTCCTTAGCACTTTTTTTTTTGTCCTTTTACACGTGTTTTGTTTTCAAGAGTCATAAAAACATGGGCTGGGGTAGAGCACCTGCTTCACGCAGGCAAGTCTTTGGATCTTTCAGCACTGCAGGACATGGGAGGTGGGAAACACTAGATATAATAAAATAAAGAGGGGTGGAAGTGACATTCTAACTACATTTAGTATGATGGGCATGGTGTTTTCAATGTGATAAGTTCAAAGTTCTTCTTTAGCCTTGGCATGTGGCCACAGGATCTTCCTATAGCACATACTTCAATTTCTTTGTATGTCCTGGGTATCCTCCTTCCAGAATAGTGAGAAGATGGTCACCCTCTCGTTCCGTGCCCACAGGCATTGCAAGACATAAGTTCCCTAGATTGGGAAAATCTACAACAGAGTTCAGGCCAGGTTGGCCCTGTCGAGTCCCTGGGAACTGCCCTTGTTCCTTACTGTTCTTTCTTTGGCTCCTGGTTATCAACAGAGTAAAGATGTCAAGACTACACTGTGCCCTTTAAAAAGCGACAAATGAGGTTTGCTTTTCATCTGTCCGGGTCAGATAAAAGCTAACATAATCATTGAGACTCCCAAACTTTGTCACTCAGACCTCCAGGGCAGTACACCCGGGGCCTGATGACCAACAAGATATAATACACATGGTGTGGAAAACGATTCACCCTTCTTTATAACTGACTATATAAACTTAGAGACCACATCAGCCATCTTTTGGGGAGCCACATATGACTAGCACCCATCTCATAAACAGCCTACATTATGGCTCATTCATCACCATGTCCACCCCCAAATCAGTTCCACTTAACAAGGCATTATCTGGAATGTTGACTTTACTGAAGTTTTTATATGGAAGTTTGGTTACATTATGCAGAACGTAGCCAAGAGCACTGGGAATAACTACTGGGTATCCTACAACTCCTTCTGCCCCAATGGCCATCAAAGCCCTTTACTCTGGGGGCAAGGCAAAAGAAGTGAGTCTTTTTTATGTGTATGAGTATACTGTCTGCACGTAGGTTGGTGCACCCGTGTCGTGCAATGCTGTGGAGGTCAGAAGAGGGTGTCGGATTCCCCTGGAACTGGAGATAAAGACGGTTCTTAGCTGCCATGTGGGTGCTGGGAATCGAACCCGGGTCCTCTGCAGGAGCAGTCGGCACTCTTAACCACTGAGCCATCTCTCCAGCCCCATGAAGTGAGTTTTTTGATGCACTAGTCTCTGCTTTTCTTGTCTTTAGACTCTTTTCCAAGATCTAAGTCCCTTTGTTATCAATGTTAAGGGTAATTTAGCTGTCTCCTATTTTCACCATCTTAAAGCTTTAGAAAAAATAGTCAGAATAATGGCTTTTTTCAAATGATTGTTTTATTTGATGATGATGATGATGATGAAGAATGTGTGTGAATGGCTGGATATTCATCTGTGAACAAGGTTGTATAGAGACCAGAGATCAACCTTGGGTATTCTTCTCCAGGGCTATCCATCATTATTTTTTTTTTAATTTTAATTTTAATTATTTAATTATTTAATTATTTAATTATTTAATTATTTATTTATTTATTTATTTATTTATTTATTTATTTATTTATTTATATGAATGTACTATCTGCATGTAGGTTTGTGCACCCATGTCGTGCAATGCCGTGGAGGTCAGAAGAGGGTGTCGGATTCCCCTGGAACTGGAATTCTCCTGGAATTGGAGTTACAGACGGTTCTCAGCCGGCCATATGGGTGCTGGGGATCAAACCTGGGTCCTCTGCAAGAGTAGTCGGCGCTCTTAACCGCTAGGCCATCTCTCCAGCCCCCTGTCATTAGTTTTTGAGACAGGGTCTCTTGCTGGCCTGAAACTCATCCACATCTTAGGCTGACTCACCAGCCAGCTCTAGGGATCCCCCTATCTTTTTCTCTCTCTAGCACCAGAATTAGTATATGTCTCCACATTGTGGATTTTTTATATGGGTTCTAAAGATTGAGCCCAGGTCCTTCTGCTTGTGTGGCAAGCTCTTTGCCAACTGAATTATCTCCCTAGTCCAGAATAACTCTTTTTCAGAAAGCATTACTAATCTGAAAATATATGACTGAAAGACTAAAATTAGTGGAGAGCTTTTCACTTCACAGTACTTGAATCCCACTCACCCTGAAGATACATAACCTCTAATCCTTAACTTTGTGTCAAAACCTGAGTGACAGTGGGTAGAAATTCTAGAACATTAGGAAAGAAGAAGGTTACAGACAGGAAGAAACTGACATGTTTTAGAATTTGAAAAATCAGTTCTGGAAAAGTTCTCTGTCTCTGGTGAGATTAATAAGGAGGTCCCCACTCTCTGGTTTAGAATGTTTTCATAATCCTCTTCTGCTTCTGTTGCACAATGATAATCAGTATACTAACCCTCCATGCTACTCAATCTTATAAAACTTCCACATTGGGATCATTACTAATCATGCCATCACATTCATCTCAACAGTTCTTTCCTGTAAGATGTTTTAAGATGAAATAAGCTTATGAATCTGTAGAATATAATTCTGCCTGAGATATTTCAATGCACACAAGTATATTAAAGTCTGGGGAAGTCTTCAAAAAGTGACTTAGTGTTTACACGCAGAGCCTTTTTTGTTTAAAAAAAAAAGATGAAGTGTTTTCCAAGAAATATATTTTAAGCAACAGATTTTGTGATTTTCTACATATATTTCTTATCATTCATTTCCTTGCATTATTAAACAGCAGTCTTGGGATACTGTTTTATGAATACAGAAATGAATCAAAGAGAGGTAAAATGGAAGCATAAGTGCACAGTGGTTAAGCAGGAGTTATCATTTAGTCTGGCTGTTGCAAACCTGCATTGTTGTCTTTTCCTAATTGTACTGCTTTTAGCAATAAACATCGACTGTCTAAACTAAGCACCAGGTCTTTGGCACAGGATTATTTCAACAGGATAAAGAAAGATATAAGATTTCATTTCCCTTCAAGGAACTCATGGTAGAATTTAATGGGATGGATTTAACCTTCCAAGATCCATTTTCCATTCTCAGTCATCACCTTCTTTAAAACTGTGGAACATAGGCAGGGCATGGTGGTGCATGCCTTTAATCCCAGCACTTGGGAGGCAGAGGCAGGCAGATCTCTGTGAGTTCAAAGCCAGCCTGGTTTACAGAGCGAGCTCCAGGCCAGCTGGGACTAAAGGGAGACCCTGTCTCAAAAAGACAAAAAAACCCTGTGGAACATGAGAAAATTAATTTTCTACATTAATCATTATTAATCATTCTTTGAAATGTTAATTATACAATTATTGCTAAGTCTGCAACGAAGTATATACCAGGTATTTAGCTATATCAAATATTCTCTTGGGACAAATTTCAGTATCAGTTATTCTTTCTTTAATTCAACCATTCCTTCACTTATTCACCCTTTTAGCACATTATAATTACACATAATTACTTCATGTTCTATGAAAGCACAACAAATGTGGAGATTCCCCAATTAGAGGCCTCTTCTAGTACCTTCTGAATAATTAATAAGAGAGTGATTAACCATATGATTGATCATGGCACTAGTTACATGATCTTGAGATGTACTACATACTTATTAAATGTCAATCATTATTTTATTTTTACCTTGATTAATAATTATATCATTTAAATATTACCACATTTTAGTTCTTTGAGAAAAATACAATTCATAATGATGAGATTACTTCTTCTTGAGCTAGAATGGGGGAACCCCTCATCCCTTGACTACAACAACACACTTTATAATATTTGATCAACTTTATAATTAAAACAAAACTTCATGCATCATGATTTACAGTAGCATGTAACACATGTTCATGACCATGGAGTCTACACCACCTCATGTATCAGATGCAGACCAATTCTTGCATGGCAATTGGAAAATCTGCTTTGTAACATAACGGGGGCATCTAGATAATGGGAAGCTTGGACAGTTTCATAAGAAGAGGCTTAGGACCATGAATAAACAGTGTTCGAAAAGAGCATCTGATGCAAGGTTATGAGAGTTTATTCAATGGTCAAAGCACCAACTCATCTTTGAAATGTCTCATTTATTAGTTGGAAATAAAATTAAATTTCTAGTGTAAGCAATAGGCCTTTATAAATAAGCCAACAAAGGGCAGAGGCTCTAACTCCAGAGTAGAGCTAGGGTACTGGGTTCAGTCCCCACACTGACATAAACACACACAAAGTGTGAAAAGACAAGCAAACAAAATACACCATATTTGAGTCCATGAAAATATTTGAGAATAACTACAATAGAACATCTTTTAAGCTCTGGGAAAATAAAACTCAGTTGTCTTGTATAATATGAAGGCATTAAGGCTTTAATTTATTAATGTCATGAAACTCAAACCTCTAAGTACCACTGACTGTGACTATAAATCTATATTTTGCAGTTTGCCAAGCTACTTCTGGTATTATTTCTGCCAATTTGGATAATTATGTAGAAAACAAAAGAGGGGGACCTGATGCATTATTTCCATATTTCTACCTGTGGTTCATGGACTGGATCATGGTGATTGTTTTTCATTCCTTATATATTTAGATTCCATTTATAATATTTCATGAAAGAACTCCTTCAAGGCTATTTTTCCCCCTGAAAATTATTAAAACTCAGTCAAACCCACAGGGGCAAGCTCATGAGACCAATCTATAAAATGATCTCTTTTTCTAGCCCAAAAAATTTAGAGATTTTAGGGTTCATAATAAAATCCAGACACAGCACCAGTTAAGGCAAAAGACTGAATACAAGATTATCATTCTTGCATTTGGATCACGTCTTTTCTTCTTATTTCATCTAATATTTTGATATGTTATATTGCTGTAAACAGCATGCATTTCTGTGAATCTGGTATTTAAAATTAATAGTGTACATTAAAATGGAAAAATCCAAATATCTTGCATTCGTTGCTATAACTATGTACATTTGTTAATAGATAACAATAACAATTTAATAAATATAAAACAGCTTTTTAAGCTGTTATGAATGGCAATCAAACAAACTGACTCAGAGGAAAATTCTCTAGGCTATCATTTTAAGAAATGCTCTTTGACATTCAAACTATAATGATTTTAAATGAAGCTCTATATGAATTCTAATAGTGAACTTGTTTTAAGCTTGATAAGTAGAACTATATGTTGAATTTGGTTTTCTATTTCTAAACACAAACATTAAATATTACTCCAGTTTCTAGTAATGTTGGACAAATTTATCTGTAGGCCTATGTGTATTTTTGATGAAAACTAAACAGGGTAGTGACTATTATACTTCTCTGACTAGCTAATGTACTACAAATTCCCATCAGTAGAGGATGCACAATTCAATTTCTCAGACTTTTTTCAGGCACAATCACAACTTTACAAGACTGAGTAGGGATATTACCATTATTACTCTAAATTATAGGCAACTTCCATATAGTTAAGCGGTTCATTAGAATCAGAAAGTGAGCCCCTTAGATATAACACTTTGTAATTTATAATGTTTTTCTGTCCTTAAAGAGGAAGATGGTCAAAGGCAGCTCTGAGAATCTAGGGCTATTTGTTCACCTCTTAAGTCTCCATCAGCAAATGGTTTTAAAAATTGAGCTCATTAAATTGGCAGCTTCCAGCTGCTGTCAGCTGATTTCACAACTGAGGCCATGTTACTGTACACGTTACAGTTTATTTGTTGAGTCTTCATGGTGCTGCATAATGCATACAGGAAAATGCTGGGATTGTGTTTCCTGTAATCATGTCCTGATGTCATTTTTACCAGCTTAGAGAATCTGCATAGGGTGATTTTTCTAGGTTTAGTTTCCTCATTTATAAAATGGAGGTAGAAGCTGGAGAGATGGCTCAGCAGGTGAAAGCACTTGCTACTAAGCCTGCAAGCTTGAGTTTAGTCCTGGGGCAGACAGTGGAAGGAGAGAGGCAGTTCCCTCATTTCCTCCTGATGGCTACATGCAGACCATGGTAGACACACACACACACACACACACACACACACACGCACACCCCACAAATGAAATGTAATTTTAAAATTAAAAAATAACAATTAAAGTGGAATCAACAATAAGATTATCCACTTTACATAATTTTTGTGAAATTTATAGGAGATTAGTTTGAACTATGTTAGTGAAGACTGAGTCTATCCCAAGAATGGGAAGCAGTCAGACATTACTTTTGCTGTTCTTTTTCCACGCACGCGCGCGCGCGTGCGTGCGTGCGTGCGTGCGTGTGTGTGTGTGTGTGTGTGTGTGTGTGTGTTTCTCTCTGTGTGCATGTCCACATGTCATGTGTGCAGGTGGTCCTGTGGACGCTTGGAGCTGAGGATCGGAATCTTCCTTAATTAGTCTTCTACCTTAATTATTGAGGCAAGGTCTGTCAGTCAAGCCCAGAGCTCATCAACCCTGCTAGTCATGTAGTCATGCTGGCTATCTTGTTCAAGGGTTCCCCTGTCTATTTTCCTAGGCTCAAATTACAGATAAGCCACCAGGCATACCCACATTTATAAGGGTCCTAGGGACCCGAACTCTGGTCCTCTCACGAGGGTGACAAACATTTAATCTCAGCTGCCTGTTCTCATTCCTTAACACTGCTGACTCGTTCTCGTTCTTCAGCTTTCCCTAGAGATACTTTCCATAGCTGCCTTGACATCCATCTATCCATCCATTCATCTAATACCAACAAGTATTGAGCCCTCAACCTGATCCCGGCATGGTATTAGGACTGAGGTTACGGAGTAAACAAGAATCCAATGTACCTGCCATCCTTGTGTGTGTCAGTCATTGCAGCCTGAAATGATCTTGTCCAGGTATTTCATTGCTTGCTTTTGGCTGTCTCCTAATGAGTTTTGGGAGAGTAGAAACCTCGCTGGCCTTTGCTATATGCTCCCTGATGGGCATAAACTAAGAGATAAAATATAGTTCAGCACAAAGAATAATTGACTGGGTAGTGAAAGAGAAAACCGAACAAAGGGATCTTCTTGGGAATTTAAAATACGAGTTCATTTAAAAGTTACACTATTGCTGGGCATGCTGGCACACACCTTTAATCACAGCACTCAGGAGGCAGAGGCCAGCCTGGTCTATATTAGCACAAGTTCCAGCCCAGCTGGGGCTACAAGGAAACCTTGCCTCAAAAACAAACAAACAAACAAAAAACAAAAAAAGAAAAAGTTATATTATTGTGTAAATACTTTCCAGTCCTCAATTTCATTCTGCCTAGAATTCTCTTGGGATAAAAAAGCATCTTGTTGGGGGCTGGAGAGATGGCTCAGCAGTTAAGAGTGCTGACTGCTCTTGCAGAGGACCTGGGTTTGATTCCCAGCACCCACATGGCAGCTAAGAACCGTCTTTAACTCCAGTTCCAGGGGAATCTGACGCCCTCTTCTGACCTCCGTGGCATTGCACAACACAGGTGCACCAACCTACACACAGACAGTACACTCATACACATAAAAAAATAAATAAAAAAGCATCTTATGAAATACATATTTATGTAAAGCTATAATAAATAACATGTCTAGTGTTTAAGTTTCAAAGTCTTGTTGTGGCCCTCGATGAAGAATGCAAATGAAGGTGTACACAAATGCAAAGCAGATTAACTTCTACCCAAACCTGGAATTTTCTTCCCATCCTCCTTTATCTTAGTGAGGAAAAAGAAAAGCTACTTCCCATTCCTACAAACATCTGATCCATAGAAAAACATCCATGGATGTTCATGTACCTACTACATTTCCCAGACTCAGTTCCGTAACCGAACTGGAGGCCACAGGACATAGTCCTGGTCAAGAGACACAAAGAGAGCTCCCAAAGAAACTGTTTTTATCTTTGAAGTCTTCTCTACAAGCAGTATAGGATTCTGGACATCCCTGACAGAGTCACCATACGGCCTCTGTATAGAGTGTTGAAGTGTCATCACTGAATTCAATTTGAGAAGACATGTACCAATATAAACACACACACACACACACACACACACACACTTTTGTATAGAGCATTGGCAACAATGAGGAATGAGAAATAAATGCAGAAAAGGCCCCAGAAATGGAAGACAAACAGACACACATTAGTTGCCTTCCTGTTCCTTCATAAGAAAGCATACTGTTCTGACTGTGCATTAGCACTAGGAGGTACAAAGCATGCTGTTAGAGTCTCTCAATATATATTTCTCTCCGTTGCAGCAAATTCAGTTCTATGAATTACACCCATATGGTTGAATAACATATGCCTGTTAGTCTCCTTTGTCCAAAAACCCAAACCTAGAACTTTATTTTTAAATGGTGCCACTATTTAAAAACAGATACATGTATATGCTACAAACCAGGGAAAACCAGCCTGAGAAATAGATGAAAGAGATATTTCTGAAGGATGGATTATAGAGCTTGGTATTGAAGTTATTTTTGGAAAACCATTTTGGAAATGTTGGGCTAGTCACGTTACTTTTAATAAAGAATGTGGCATGGACTTTAACACTGTGATCTCACAGTAAAAATTGAAAAATAACATTTCTAAAATGCATTCTACCTGAGAAACAAAATTCATTTTTCATGAAGCATCTTGTCTAACATGGGGCACAGATAGGTGATGAAATCAAGAATTTCATTACGTTAAAAACTTAGAGTTTTAATGGAAAAATTAGAGTTTCAGATAATAATACAAAAATAAGAACTTCAAGATGAATCATGACAATGAACATTAACCTTAAAATCTGACCATTAGAACACTTTGTCTCATTAAAAAAAATTAAACATAAAAATAGCACCAAGAAAGTTACAAAAACAAAAAATCAGAAAAATTCTTATAAACCATAAATCCGATGAATGACTTATAATAAGAATCATTGTAAATAGAATACAGAACTTTAATATTTTAATAATGAAAGAAAATGCTTCATTTTCAAAAAATGGGGTCTTCCCAGGCATGGTGACACATGCCTTTAATCCTAGCACTCAGGAGGCAGAGGCAGGAGGATGTCTATGAGTTCAAGGCCAGCCTGGTCTACATAGTGAGTTCCAGGACAGCTGTGACTACAGGGAAATCTGGTCTCAAAAAGCAAACAAAAAATGAGCAAATATTAAGTAGGAATTTTTCCATAGAAAATACACAAATGTCTAACAGCCGCACAAAGACATGCTCAACAGCATTAGGTACTAGAGAAAGGCAAATGAAAATGACAAGGAAACAGCACTTCAAGCCCATTAAAATAAATGGTAAATGTTGGTAAGGACATGGAGAAAGAAGAACTCTCAGATTTTGCTACTGGAAATTCAAAGAGCTTCCCAAAATGGAGTCTCCCTATGACTTAGCAAAGTCACCTCTAAGCATATGTCACACTGTAAACACCACAAAAGCTTGAATGTGAACATCCAAGGCAAACATTATTCAGAATAGCCAAAAACATAGAAAGACTTCTAAGTCTGGTAAACAAAGTATAGTGTATACATATAGTATATACATACTTGGCAATTAAAGGAATGACGTACACTAACTGCAATAGAGAGAAACTTCCCAAGTTTATGTTAAATGAGAACTGTCAATCACAAATCCCAACAAATACCAGGTCTCTTATCATACATGTCCAGGGTAAGGACCTGCAGGCAGACAAATGAGATGGGGTTGGCTAGAGGAAAGATGACACAGCTGACAGTGACAAGGAAGCCATCCAGCCCAGAGCTGTGCTTGGAGTGAGGGAACATGTCTAGAATCCGTCTGATGATGGCGCCACTCTGTGAAATGCTAAATGCCTTTGTAGTCCATACTTTAGGTGAGATTTTCAGCGTATAAACAGCTGACAGTAGAGAAGCTCCTTAAGGGAAAAACCATTAGATTTATGACAACTTAAATTTGAGAAATATGATTGGAAATATTGAGGACTAGAGGATTATAACTAACTTTTAAAAAGAATTATTTTAGTTTTAGTTATGTATATGCATCTGTCAGTGTGTGAGTCTATGCCCAGAGAGGCCAGAAGAGGACATCTGATCACCTGGAACTGGAATTAGAGGAAGTTATATATATACCCACCATGTGGGTACTGGGAAATAAAACTGGTTCTTTTGAAGAGCAGTCCATGCTTTTAATCGCTGAACGAGTTTTTCAGCCCCATAATTAGCTTCTTTATGTGTAAGTATTAAGATTTTTTTTTGGTCTTTTTGAGACAGGGTTTCCCTTTAGTTCCAGCTGTCCTGGAACTCACTCTGTAGACCAGGCTGGCCTTGAAGTCACAGAGATCCGCCTGCCTCTGCCTCCCAACTGCTAGGATTAAAGGCATGAGCCACCATGCCCGGCAGTATTAAGATATTTTAGTTGTATTAATGAGTATATATAAGTACATCTCATTTATTTATTAAAAAAAATTTTTTTTTATTATTTATCTTTGTATGTGTATGAATGTATTGTCTGCATGCAGGTCTGTGCACCCGTGTCGTGCAATGCCGCGGAGGTCAGAAGAGGGTCTCGGTTTCCCCTGGAACTGGAGTTCTCCTGGAATTGGAGTTACAGACGGTTCTTAGCCGCCATGTGGGTGCTGGGGATCGAACCCGGGTCATCTGCAAAAGCGTCGGTGCTCTTAACCGCTAGGCTATCTCTCCAGTCCCCATCTCATTTATTTTTTTATGACAAACTAGTTTTTCTCATTCTTTTGCTTTTATATTACTCTAAAATATGCACACATACCCTCCACCCATATACCAAAAATCCCTAAGTCTGAAAATAAATGGTAGCTTGGTTCTAGAACCTGTTAAGGGATTCATAATATAAGAACACAGTTGTTTTCAGATCACAAGGAATATAACATTAACATTGCTCAGTTTGCCTTACAGCTAGGTACTTAGTGCTAGCATCCACAGATGAGGGATACCATTTGTCATTTTTTTGGGACTGTGTTACTTAACATACTATCTTCTAGTTCTATCCATTTACCTTCAAAGTTCATTATGTCACCTTTCTTTACTGCTACACAGAACTCCATTGTGTAGATGTACCACATTTTCTCTGTCCACTCATCAGTTGAGGGGCACTTGAATTGGTGTCTCATTTATTTTTATGGTTGTTGTTATTTGTGTGTGGTGTGTGTCTGTGTGTGTATGTGCACATGCCTATGTATGTTAGCATGTGCATACAACCATGCACTAGTAGAGGTCAGAGATTGAAGTACATAAATTAATGCCTTTGTCCCCCTGAGCCACCGTGCTGGCCCCATGTGTCTTATTTCTAATAGAAGTAAGATTTGGGTGTACCATGATCAATATTTTTATTTCTCTGGAAGTATTTAGGGATTTTTTTCCACTTCTACTTGCTCCACCTGGCAAGCCAAAGGACTCTGTGAAGTATTCACATTGCTTTTATTTCTGAATTGGCCGTAGGAATTCTCCACTGAAGAGATGTAATACCTAACCCTTTTTGGATTTGTTATCTTAAACTGTGATCTTCACAGTAGCTTTTATTTTCCTCTTCTCTGTGAGCCAATCTCCTCTCCAAACATATCAGTGCTAAGTTCAGCATTAATTTATGTACTTCAATCTTATTTTAACAACCTCCTATCCATTCTTCAAATATTTTGACCAGCAGACAACCTTTCATGTATATTAACAGCAATCATATAAAGCTATGTCAAATGCTAAGAGCTGTTGGGTGCTCTCTGTCCAATGAAGTCTGAATTCTGGCACTCCTTAGGGCTGAGAGATATTTGACCCAACTACATTAAAATGTATGAATACCAAAAATTTTCTTTTTCATATCAGTGATTGTGTACTTACTGTGTACCAGGCAGGCACTAAATGTTTAATGCATTATTACTATGTGTGCGTGTGTGTGTGTGTGTGTGTGTGTGTGTGTGTGTACACGCGTGCATGGGTGTGCATATATGTCCATCTGCATATGGAAGCCAGAGGTCTGTCTCTGGAAGTGTTCCTCAGGAGCTGCCCACCTTGGTTTTGAGAAAAGATCTCTTACTTTTACCTTCAACTCCCAGTTAGACTAGGCTGCCTGGCCAGCAGGCTCCAGCAAAACTCTTGCATTCATTTCTGGGATTGCAACCATGCATCACCATGCTAGGTTTTTTTTTTTAATTTTTTTTATTAATTTTATTTATTTCTGTATGTGTACGAATGTATTGTCTGCATGCAAGTCTGTGCACCCGTGTCGTGCAATGCCGCGGAGGTCAGAAGTGGGCGTCAGATTCCCCTGGAGCTGGAGTTCTCCTGGAGTTGGAGTTTCAGACGGTTCTCAGCTGCCATGTGGGTGCTGGGGATCGAACCCGGGTCCTCTGCAAGAGCGGTCGGCGCTCTTAACCACTAGGCCATCTCTCCAGCCCCATGCTAGGTTTTTAACATTGGTTCTGGGACTTGGATTCAGGTCCCCACGCTTACATGGCAAACACTTTATCAACTGAGTCATCTCCCCATCCTTTAATATATTATGTTAGATATCCACAAAACAACCTGGTGGAGAAATATCATTTCCATTCTGTCAAGTGTGATGGAGCTCTGCCTAGTGCTTTACCAGCTAGAATTCATGGTATGCCTCAGAGACAGAATACATACAACGAGGTCTGGCTTTTCAACACTAACTCCTGCCCTCTGCTTTTTATTGCTCCACATAAGAATGAACAGTTACATTAATTACATCACAAAGGTAGAAATGCTCTGTTCTTCCCTGAGAGTTGGTGCTTCGGTGATGATGGACCTAAATATAGGCTTTGATGACTGACTCGTGTTCGAAGGTATGCATGGGAGATGGCTAGGGATCAGAAAGGCAGTCAAGACACACAGAACCTTTATACAAATTCAAAGAGTTCAGAATATAATTTAATGTAAGATGAGATGGAAGACACTTCAAAGTAGGGATTTCATGTGTATATTTTATGCTTTAGAAAGACAGCTTGTTTATGAGAACATAGATCTTGTAGGAAGGGCGATGATGACAAACGTGGAATTAAAACAACATTTTAAAAATCGAAGTTCACCTCTTTTCTCATTCCTACCAGGAAATGCCTAGTCAATTCAAGACAGATTTAGCTGGAATGTGAGTTTCTCACCCCTTCACTACCAAGAATTCAAGCCACCACCCATCAGGACTGCAGACAAAGTTTTGTATGAGACTGGCAACTGGTGTAACTAATCGAAGAAAATCTAACCCTAACAAATAAGCCTGAGAACTCAGGAATTCACATTTCAAAGCAGGAGGAGGAGTCTTCTCTTTTCCCTTTAAATACATCATTTAAGTCTCAAACACATCCTTGATCTTTGGACCAGAAAATGCATTGGAAAGTCTAGTGTGACTGCCCAGCACCTGGATTTCCCCATTAAATTTCTCAGATTTGTAGGGAGCTGGAGAGATGGCTTGGCTGGAAAGAGGACCAGATGTTCTTGCAGAGAACCCAGGTTTGATTCCCAGCACCCACATGGTGGCTAACAGCCATCCATAGCACTCTTCCAGGGCATTTGACACCCTTTTCTGACCTCCACAGCCATTGCATGACACATGTGCACTTACACACATGAAGGCAATACCCTCATACACCCAAAAATAATAAATAAAATATTTTAAAATTACTCAGATTTTTGTGAGGACCTGTATCATTCCAGCTATTGGAACAAAAGTAGTAATGTTAATACAGACAAGGAGATAAAAGGATTGATTTTACACACACACTTTCAATGGGTTTAAGGTAAATACTTTGCCCTTAAGGATTACTACGACCCATCTACCTCACTGACTGGAGAGAGCTGGCAAAAGAAGAGTTGAAAGTACAACAGATGAAAGGAAGCCAAGAACAGGTATTCTTTGATGTGGGGCCTGTGCTGGATAGCTTTAGTGTCAACTTGACACACCTGGGTGGGTTGAGGGAGCCTCAGTTGGGGAATTGGCTCCATTGGATTGGCCTGTGGCCACTTCTGTGGAGTATTGTCTTGATTGTTGGACAATGTGGGAGGGCCCAGCCCACAATGAGTGGTGCCACCCTGGGCAGGTTGTTGTGTACTGTATAAGAGATCAGGCTGGGCATGGGCCAGGGGAGCAAGCCAGTGAAAAGCATTCCTCTGTGGCCTCTGCTTCAGCTCCTGCCTCCAGGTTCCTGCCCTGAGTTCCTGTCTTGGGCTCCCTAAGTGATGAACTGTGACCCAGGAGATGTAACCTGAATAAACCCTTTCCTCCCCAAGTTGGTGTCGGTCAGAGTGTTTTGTCACAGCAATGGAAGACAAACTAGAACAGGGCCTATTTCAGAAACATCATCATCCATTAATTCATTAAGTGCCCAGCCGGGTTCAAATGATGGTAGAAATATAAAATAAATCAATGCATCTCTCTTAATGTAATTTCCATTCTCTATAGGAAAAAAAATTCCTATAAAGGAAGAACTAGAGTATTATAACACCTAAAATATTTGTTCCTCAATGACCTAAGGGCCTGTAATCCATCTAACACATAGTTTAAAAACAGAAGGGGCAGGGTCTGGAGAGGTGGCTAAGCAGTCAGGTGTGTTTGCTGCTTTTTCAGAGGACCCAAGTTCAGTTCCCAGCACCTACATCAGGCAGCTCACAACTGCCTTTAACTCCAGCTCCAGGGATCCAATGCCCTATTCTGGCCTCTGTGGACACACACACACACACACACACACACACACACACACACAAATTAATATAAATCTTTTAAAAAATAGTGAAATCATCTAGTGAAAGCAATTGTACACCTTGAGTCTAATCAATTGTAAATACCGTAAATTTTGTTTGTTTGTAAATATATACTGTACCCCAGACATATATCCACACTCCCTATGGGAACTTTAATGCATTCTCCTATGGGCTGAATTGAATAAATATCCATAGAAAAGAAACTCACACAGAGGATTGCATAAATAGGCCTGTTCAGATGAAATATTTCTCCCCTGTCACTGTTGCCAATTTCACACAGAGTGTCATTTGCCTGATATGTGAAGCCACATCAATGTTGTTGCTACTTATTTTTTGATGAAAGAATCAGTCTACATCTTCTTATATGTAAAGCATCACTGTCGAGCTCTTAATAAATGCTTCTGGTTCAGGTAACTTGAAGTAATTTCTAAAGTCAAATTTGAGTTTCAAGATTCACCACAATCTATGCACTAATTGTTCATGCTAAACAAGAATACATCAAGCCTGGTGTGGACATCTTTTTCATCCTCATCACAGATCCCACTGAGCTTCATCCTTCATTTTATCCATGGCTCATTATATAGCTTTTGGCAAACATGACTCTATAGGAATTCTTAATTTTTATTCACCTAATATGTTTCTAAACTAACAATGAAGTTCCTAAAGTTTCCAATGTGTTTGCCTCATACATTGCCAACTGTAGTGTGGAAGTTGAGAATTAAAGGTGTAAATCTCTCCATCTGAGAATCACAGGAACGATCTATCACAGTTGAACAAGGGGCAAACAGTTGTTTTGTTTTTTTTTTTCAAAAATATCAACTTATTTCATACTTCATAAACTTCAAGGAAAATGGAACTCTAATAGACCCAGTAGCAACTTAAGAATCACTCGGGATATACCAAGCCCTCTGAGAACAGAGGGTCTCTTTGAATCTTCAGTTACCTTTGAAAATATTTTAGGCAGCACAATTCTTGTCAAAGTAGTCATATCATACTTAGTAATTTCCCAGGTTTTTTTTAAACTAATGTAATTCTCCCATGAAGTCACATATCCCAAAGATCAAATAGTGTAGTATATTTTGTTTCTGGTAGAATGAATTTCACAGTGATGTTTAAGTTTTGTTCTATGTCAACAGTGCTCAGAAATTCATTTTAGTAAGCATTGGTACCAAGGAAAGTGATCTCATTAAAAAAATATTACCCTATTTTCAAGTTTAAATTATTAGACTGCATGCTGGGGTCTAATCCATCCCTGTAGAATTAATGACAGAGTAAAAAGGGGGTGGCAAAAATGCTTTACCTGATGCAGTGATTATGAGAAGAAATCTACTTAGTATAAAACTATTTTTGAAAACATTGACTATCCACTTTGAAAATTTAATATAAAGATCAAATTCCAAAACTAAATATCATTAATTTGAAGATAATTCCTCTTCAAATCAAATCAACATCCATTTGAAATGATAGGATAAAGTGGATAGCTGCTTATGATGTCTTACAAACCATTCTGTAAGAAGGAATAAGAGGAATTCATTTGTAAAGACACAGTTGTTTTGAGCACAAAGGATACAGCTTGTTGAGGTTGCAAATTGAATCATGAAAATGTGAGGTTGTTTTAAAAAAAAGGAAAAAAAAAAAAAAAGAAAGTAGTCAGATCAATTGAACCTAAGAGGAGAATTGTGCGGGCATCTCCTGATTAAGTGAACCCAGATAGGCCAGGGATCATGGCACTCTGTTTTGGGATGATATTCCAAAGGAAAGAGCTCTAGATTGTCAGGAGAAGAATGTTTTTCTTCCCTGAAACCCAAACCAGACATCAAGTCTTTCTCCTCATTCTTGGGATCCCCATTCAGACTTACTATAATGTTTTCATAAAACATCCCCAAATCCCATTGCACAGGAAGTGTTTACAAACATGTTTACCTTCTAAAACAAAGAACAGGGCAGTATCCTAATTAATGTAGCCAGTGTGAAGGCCTGCAGGAGGACTTGATTGATTCTTGTTCTAGTTTCTAATTTGTTGAGCTTAATGAAGCATGCACATTTTCTCTCTAATTAAATAATTTAAACTTGAAAATAGGGTAATTTTTTAATGAGGTCACTTTCCTTGGTACTAATGCTTACTAAAATCTATTTTAGAATCGTCAATATGAATTCCAACTCCTGCTCAATCCTTCAAAAATGATATTTGAAACTATTATTGGATACTCACATTGGATGTATTTCATGGAATATAAAATCTGTGTTTCATTTCTGTTATCTGTAAGTGGTATTCATAAGATATTTCAAAGGTCAAGTGTAGTTAATTCTAATTACTTGAGGGCTATAGATTGTGGTACAGCTCATAAGTTTTAGTTTGTCCAGAGTAAGCAAAGAAAGAAGCACAATCATTAGAGATGTGGCTGTATTTCACTGATAACTCTGTGAGATGAAAAAAGAAATTACTAGTATTTTATCTCTTCAAGTTCAAATATTAATTTAAATCAGGGACTCTGTACCTGAATTTATTGGGTATCATGCTTGTTACAAATCAAACTATCCATTTACAAAAATAACTAAAATGAGGGGAAAAAAGAATAATGCTAGAATGTTAGTCTTTCAAAAAATTATAAAATATGATGCATTCTCTCTATAGGAAAATAAATGAAAATAGGATTTTTAGAGTTGGACACTACTAGGCTGTGAAGATGGGAATCAAAGTTGGCGCCAGCACTGGCAACCTTCATAATTCTCCTCAAGACCAAGCCATGTAATGTCGGTGATGGATTAACTCACTAGGGCTACGGCAATGAAGCACATCAGATTGAGTGGCTTAGAAAACCATAATTCACCCCAGAGTTCCATAGAGTAGATGTCTCAAAGCACAGTTTCTACAGACATATGATCCTTCTAACCCTTCCCTTCTCCTCCTAGCTCCTGATGGTTTCCTGGGAACACTTGATCATCTGTCATCTAGAGACATGTAATCTGAACTCCCTGTATTCTCAGAGCTATTTTTTCCTTAGGGTGTCTGTGTCCAAATTTACCCATTTCAGGATATCATTCATGTTAGAAAGTACACTATGGTGAATTAATTTAATTTGATCATCTCTGTAAAGAGCTATCACTGTATCCAGTAAGGTCACATTCTGAGGTGCTATGGATAGGAACCTTCTAACATACTGTGATGGTTTGAATGCAAATGTGCCCATAGTCTCCAAGTACTTAAATACTTGGCCCTAGTTGGGGCACTGGTTTTGCAGGTTTAAAAGGTACAGCCTCATGCTGACATGAAGCATGTCACTGGGAGCTGGCTTTAAGAATGTATAGCCTTAGCCGGGCGTGGTGGCACACGCCTTTAATCCTAGCACTTGGGAAGCAGAGGCAGGAGGATCTTTGTGAGTTCAAGGCCAGCCTGGTCTACAGAGTGAGTTCCAGGACAGCTGGGGCTACAGGGAGACCCTGTCTCGAAAAGACCAAAAAAACCAAAAAACAAGCAAACAAACAAAAAACAAAAAACAAAAACAAAACAAAACAAAAAGAATGTATAGCCTTGCCCACTTCCTGTTAGGCTCTCTCTGCTTCCTGTGTCTGCTTATAGAGGTGGGCGCTCAGCTTTCTGCTTTGTCCACCTCAAAGCCTCTTGACCATGATGGACTCTTACCCCTCTGTAACCCTAAACCCAATAAACTCTTTCTTTCTATAAGTAGCCTTGGATATTTTTTTTAAATCCCAGCAACAAAAAAAGTAATTAAACAAAGTAATTGTTACACCTTGTAGTGTGTAAAAATTCAACCTTTGAATGTTCGTTTGCTAAACTATCTGAAGGTATTTTCAAGTAATTATGAAGCAAATAATGTCATGTTCTAAAATAAAATCATTCTTTAAGATTGGAAATGGATAGCAGTTTCTAAATGGATATTATTGGTAACAATTGTGCTGCCTTCCAAACTGTCTAGAAAAATCTAAATGTAAACTGTTATGTACAGTGATTTTATTTAGGGATCTAAGATTCCTGGATTAGATGCTCTCCAAGTCCTTCCTAGTCATAACTACTATAAGTCTACTTCGTTTCTTCCCATATGGATGAAATTAATATGGCAAGACGAACCATGCCTGTCTCCCCCAAGGATTTGATTGTTAATATGAACAAACAGAATCCAGAGAATATCTATATTTGGGAGCTCCTTCCAATATTGCTATGAACTCTTTTCTCATTCATTAATTTTAATTTTATGTTTATGTATGATTGATGATTGCCTGTGTATCAGACAATCATCAATATGTACCAGCTGCATACCTGGTGCCCAGAGAGGCCAGAAGAGGGCATTGGTTGGATCCCCTGGAACTGGAGTTACAGATAGTTTTTGAGCCACCTGTGGGTGCTGGAAACTTAACCTAGGAACTGAACTTGAGCCCTCACAAAACCATCAAATATTTTGAACTGTAGATCCATCTCTCCAGCCCTGGCTATGTCCTTTGATGTCTCAAAATAGTCCATTCTGGGCTGAAGAGATTTCTCAGCTGTTAAGACTACCACAGATATTACTCTTGCAGAGGACCCAAGTTCAATTCCAGAACCCACCAATAGCTTGGCCACGGGTTTTACAGTCTCAGCTCATCCTGCACTGCCACAAAGGGTACTCGGATGGCCATATGCCTCTTCCTGCCTCAGTTGTCTCAAGTGTCAAATGGGTTTGTATCTATAAGTATACATTGATGAACAACATCTTATTACTAAATTATTATAGATGCAACAAAGTCCAAGAAGGTAAACTGCCATCAAGATCACAAAGAACCCATAATAAAGGGAGATACAGAAGCTCTGCAGAAGTGGATCCTCTCGTTCATTTACCTTGGTGATTTCTTCATTCCCTGTATCTCTGACTGAGACTCTGATTCAAAGTGTCACCATTCCTCTTGGGGCAACTACCCAACTACCATCATAGGGGGATTGCGCAGCTAAAGACAACACCAGTGCCCTGGGTCAGGTCACAGGATGTCCCAGCATGATGCTGGATGCAGGTTTTGAAAAAGGGAATGAGATGAAAACGGTTATGCAGAAAATACTGGGAGGTGGGAAACTTGCAGAGAGTCAATATGAAGCCCTGTGAGGTGGCAAATCCTTCCCGAATAATTTTTTGAAAGCAACTCAGAGTCCATATTCTCAATAAAAGGAGTAATAATAATAACAGTAGTAGCCAGAAACACTATGAACACTTGTCAGGGCATTAGAAGCCTAGGCATATTCTGGTCATTTTTAAATCCTGCTCCAGAGGACACGGATCTGCTCTCACAAACGGCCTCACTTCCAATTTGAGTCAGAGCTTCAGAGTCTCGAGCACTTCCAGCTGGGCAAGTGGAGCCTGAGAAAATTTGTGGCTTTTGGCTTTTTTTTTCCTTTTAAAGTTATATGGACACATAAAATGTCTCCTTCTACATTTTAGATCCCTCCAATGTATGAAGTGATGGGGCTTAAACAGTAAAATAACAATATAATGGGAGGAAAGGAGTCTTGCCCCTGGCATTAGGAATTATAAACAGCGACCAGTGCCAGTGTAAACCTTTATTCAAGAGACTGGGTTCTTTGTCAAGCAATCGCCTTTCTTCCAAAACATCCTCACTGCCATATGTCTGCACCCAGCCAGCTGCAGATCTAATAAGAGAGTTCTTATTCATGTTGTATAATGTTTTACAGGTTTGCCACGGGGGTCACTCTCTGCGAGGCCTTTACGTCAGAGTGAGAACAAACAGAGAGTAGAAGGATGCCAGGAAACGTAGGGTTGGGGATGGGAGAGCTGGGAAAGCGGAAAGGAATAGTCCATCCCTTTCAAAGCCTTGCTGTTTATCTGCTGCTCACTTAACGCCAGAAGCAACGTTTTTATTTTTAAGGAAGGAAAGAGGATGGGGAGCACCCATGAGGTCACATAAACATTATCCTCAAATATAAGATTAGAAATGCTCAGCTAACTCTCCTGGCTGTCTAATCAGAAATGGTAGAATATGCATCTTTTCTAATGTTTGGTGTTTAATTGTGTGTCTGCTATGTACTCAGCATGCTAAAAGACCAAGACAAAAATTTCAAAGACTTTGAGGTAAAAAGATATCTTGGGGCTGGACAGATAGCTCACCAGTTAAGAGCACTGGCTGCTCTCACAGAGGAGCCAGGTTTTGTTCCCAACACCCACATGGTGACTACCAACCATCTATAACTCCAGCTCCAGGGCCTCTGATGCCCCTTCTGACCTTCTGTCATGAATTGCATGACATGGGGTGCACTTACATACATGCATTCAATACACTCATACACATAAAATAATAAGTACATTTATTTTAAAGTTTTTTTTTAAATATTCACCTATTATTTTTGTTTCATTTCATGTGTCTGAGTGCATTGTCTGCATGTATGTAAGTTACAGATGATTTTTAGTCACCAGATGGGTGCTAGGAACTGAACCCAGGTCCTCTGCAAGAGCAGTTAGTGCACTTAACTGCTGAGCTATCTCTCCAGCCATCTTTTAAAAAACAATACCTTATTAGGTCTCTGGCCTACTTCACTGAGGGACCTGGCGGTGTGAGTTACAAATACCATATTAGTAATCCTAACCCAGGATGGCATAAAATGGGATTTTGTAAGTAAGAGCATCGAATCACTTCAAGAGCAGTGCTACAGAAAATGGTATTAAATTATTTCTTTTTTAATTTTATTTATTTATTTTTATGTGTACAAATGTACTGTCTGCATGTAGGTTTGTGCGCCCATGTTGTGCAATGCCGAGGGAGGACAGAAGAGGGCGTCGGATTCCCCTGGAACTGGAGTTAAAGACGGTTCTCATCCACCATGTGGGTGCTGGGGATCGAACCCAGGTCCTCTACAAGAGCAGTAGGCACTCTTAACAGCTAGGCCATCTCTCCAGCCCCGCCATTAAATTATTTCAAAAGCTGTGTGGATGATAGATTTTACTGAGCCATCTCTACTCCTCAAGTATCAAACACCTTGCAGTAAACGTAAGTAATTTTTACATGGTTCACAGAGCAGAGACCTCCGTTCATGGACACTTAGAGGTTTATGAGGCGTGAGAGACATGCACACATTATTTCCTTATGTTGCCTTGCTTTTGTTGCAACCAAAAAAAAAAAATGGATAGGAAAGTGAATTATCCAATAATTTCAAGAGCTTGTAGAAACTTAATTGCAACAATTGAATGTTTAGAAAATTGAAATGCAGGGCTAGACAGATGAGTCAGCAGTTAACAGCACTGGCTACTTTTGTAGAGGACCAAGGTTCAGTTCCCAGCACCCACATGGTGACTAACAACCATCTTTAACTCCATAATGTGCTTCTGAGGGTAGTGCATACAGGTAGTGCATTTACATACATGCAGGCAAAAAATAAAAATTTTCTTCAAAAAGTTTTTTATTTTTTTATTTTTATTTTATGTGTATGAATGTTTTACCTGCAAGCTGCAAGTGAATTTGTGTCATGCAGTGTCCATAGAGGCCAGAAGGGGGCACTGGATCCTCTGGAACTAGAGTTATTGGATGGTTGTTAGCTGCCATGTGGGGGCTGGGAACTGAAACTGAGTCCTCTGCAAGAGTAGCCACTGCTCTTTACCACTGAGCCCTCTCTCCAGCCCCATAAAAATATTTTACCAAATGAAAAATTGCAGTGCAATACAATCTGAAGGAAATATTGTTGGTTTGTCAAAACACAGAATCTCAGAGCCTGTGGGTTGCTCACTAGGAGGCAGTTAAGGAATGTCAGGAAGGAGAGAAAAAATTGTATTGAGAATGAATAGAACTCAATAAATTAAAAAATGACCATTTTCTACCAGGGGCCTAAGCCAGTGTATGATGAACATAAGGGAAATGTCCTTGTCACAATAGAGATTTCAAAGAATCATCTCCATCCACATTGAAATGAGAAAGGGCCCAGCACCAAGATTTCCAAGTAATTTGTTAGTAACTGTTCTCAGTTTATGTCAGGACCCACAGTCCTTCCAACTCTGAACTGAAGCCCCAGTCTGCTTCTTAAACAATAAGAATGTATCCCTATTCTGGATGTACATTTTAGTAAACTCAGTGGAGAATCTAAAGTTATCCCCTAAAAATATCAAAGTAATATTTTGTGAAGACTTTAATGTTACTTATTTTTTCTGAAGAAGGGTCTCACCATAGAGCCCTGGTTGGCTCAAAAGTATGACCCTTGGGTCTCAGTCTTCCAAATTCTGGGAGAGAGATGTGTACTGCCTTACCAGATAATGAACTCCCTCATCTCCACACACCAACATTGCTCTAATTTTCATCTGAAGGCATGCATGCTTGTAATAACTTCTATTGGGAGGGTGTGGAGTCATTTTCACAGGTCAACCTAGCAGAAGGAAGGTGGATACCCTGTTTTTTAATAAAAATTTGGTGGGTTATTTATTATTTTATGTTTAGGAGCATATTGCCTGCATAAGTAAGCATACTCCTATCATGCAATGTCTGCAGAGGTCAGAAGGGGGCCTTGAATCCCCTGGCACTGGAGTTACTGATGGTTGTTAGCCACCATGTGGGTTCCAGATTTGAACCCACATGGGTTCCTGGTCTTCTGCAAGAACAGCCAGTGCTCTTAACTGCTGAGCCATCTCTCTAGCTCTATTTTTTTTTTTTTAAAGACAGGGTCTCACTATGTAGCTCTGGCTGGCCTCAAACTCCCTAAGCAGAACAGACTGTCTTCAAATTACAAAGATCCCCTGCCTCTGCCTCCTGAGTGCTGGGATAAAAAGTATGCACCACCACAGACTGCCAGGAATCTACTCCTGAAAGAGAAACCAGTACACCAGTACGCCAGTCTTTCTCGTCTTTCTTTGCTTGTTGGCTGCTGTGATGTGATCAGCTTCCTGCACCATGCGCTCTTCACATCATGTTCTATGCAATACAGCCAAGGATCCATGGACTCTAACCCTGGAAACCATAAGACAAAGCCATCTTCTTTCACATTGATTGTCCCGTGTATTTTGTGACAATTAGAGAGAGCTGACTAATGTACACTGTCACTGGGGCTGTATATAAATGGACAGCACTAATATCACACAGGAAAAGAGCTGAATCCCATTAGCGGCAAGTCATGTAGATGGTGAACGGTGCCACTGTGGAATAACAATGGAGACGATGGGGTCCTTGTTTAAAGTACAACTTCCATTTTGCCTCAACAGAACACTTTCAAAAAGATATTTTGAAAGTATGTAACAATGAGATGAAAGGTGACATCAATAGGCGGCGGGGGGAGGGGGAGGAGATCATGAGAACTCAGACCCTGTTCCCTCTGATTTTTTAAAATTATTTATTTTCGTATGTGCATGAATGTACTGTCTGCATGTAGGTTTGTGCGCCCATGTCGTGCAATGCCGCGGAGGTCAGAAGAGGATGTCGGATTCCCCTGGAACTGTAGTCAAAGACGGTTCTCAGCCTCCATGTGGGTGCTGGGGATCGAACCCGGGTCCTCTTCAAGAGTGGTCGGCCCTCTTAACCACTAGGCCATCTCTCCAGCCCCCTTCCCTCTGATTTTTATAAGGGAATAGTAACATGGTTACTCTGAAAGTCCATTTGTAGTCTTTCAAATTATACTGCCATCAATCTTAGAAGTCTTTCAAGTTCGGTGATGATAATGATACAAATAATAAAAAAAATAAAATAAAAAGAAATCCTTGCTTACAACGAACCATGCTAAGTTCTCTATATAGATAGGAATCCTCAAGCAGATTTCATGATAGTCATATTAACAGTCCCTTCACACAGGTGAGAAAACATGAGAAAACCAAGGCAGAGTCTACGGCAGCTGACCAGCCCTGCCCTCTAGCCATGAGAAGGTGCCCAGAAGGTGACCTAGATCAGGAACCCTTATGGCCCTTCCAAAGAAGGCTCAGTGGCTGGCCCATGTGTGCATTTTATACTTCAATATTCCTATTGTTTTTAGCTATGCATATATAGTTCTAATAGTTATATTAAAATAATGTTTAATGAAATGTGCATGTTATATATTACTATGTAAAAGAAAGAGTTCATTGACAATGTGATGCTACCTTGTTCTTCATACTTTTTAATGTATATTTCTCTTTTAGTTATTGAACGATTTAAAGTTTAAAGGAGAATAGTTATAGTACAACTTTATCAGCATATATAGCATGCTATAATTCAACTATACCAGCATGTACAATATCCTGACTGAGTCTGAGGCCTAGACAATGAGCTTCACCTTTTCTAGCAAATGGACACTGTGAAATCAGCAGTCTCTTGTCTAATAGATACCTGAAGAGTCTCTTCTTTCTCCTAAGAAATAAACTTGGGAGGCAGAGGCAGGCGGATCTTTGTGAGTTCAAGGCCAGCCTGGTCTACAGAGTGAGTTCCAGGACAGCTGGGGCTACAGGAGACCCTGTCTCAAAAACACCAAAATAAATAAATAAATAAATAAATTTAGGTAAGTAGTGAACCTCTAGACTATGGCACACAGACACACAGACACACAAACACACAGACACACACACACATACACACACAGAAAAAAAATGCTACATGAATGATCCTTAATGTCTCTTCCAACTTAGCCTTCTAGTACTGCCAAGTATTAAACCAAGTACAAACTACTAAGAACTTCCATCACTTATATCTAAATAATGCCAGTAGCAGCAGAATTTGCTAAATCAAAATATGTGTTCTACTGAGGTTCCCTGCACCCTTTCCATGGGACAAGTGCTATGATGCTGTCGCATAGATGACAACATGATATCTAGGTCAAAGCTAGGTTCCCCAGAAATAGGCATGAGACTTTGGATTAAGTCATTTAACTTCCATCTTTACAAATTTGTTTCAATACATGGATGCACTCTGTCTTCATGATCATACATGTGAAGTCATTACCTGATTGTACAATATGTCATGTGCTTTTCCAAAGAGGTGCATACAATTCAAACAGCATTACCCCATTTGTGGGGGGCAGGGTCTTCCCTGGCTGGAACTTACTATGTAGACAATGTTGGTCTTTCTTACTCACACAGAAATCCTCCTGCCTCTGACTCTGCCTTGGCCTCTGCTTTCTAAGTACTGGGAATTAATGGCATTCGCCACCATACCTGGTTTTAAATAACATCTTAAATGTACTCAAAAGAATTTGGCAAATCATTTTGTAACATAGACTTTTTCTATAAACTGGATCATCCACTATTTTCCCACATTATTCAAATTTTAAAGCCTTCTGTATTATATTACTATATCATAGGCGTGCTGTTTCCTAGAGAAAGTCAAGTATCACATTCATTGCTAGGAACTATGAATGATATTGACGATTTGTGCAGCAGCTCAGGGCATTTGAAAGATCTCATCAGAAAATAGCTAGGATGTCAAAGGCCAACACTGTAATTAAAATTAAGAAACCCCTACATCTAGGTGGTATGCAAGGCAATTATTTTAAGTTTAATTAATTCTTTTGATTTTATTGAAAATCTCATATGTGAATACTGTCTTTCATTATTTGCACTGCTCCCACCCCAGCTACTAATTCCTAATATGTCCTTGGCCACTCTCAAATTCATGACCTCTTCTTTTTAATTATTCCTGTGTGATGGACGGCTGAGGGAAGCAGGCATCTGGATTCCATGAGGTGGGAAATCAGGTCGCCTCTCTGTGCAGCAAGAAGCCCCACTGAAGTCCAGAAGGACACACAGCAAGGAGGACATTGGCTAGCACGTGATGAGGATGAGGTGGGACACTGCCACCAAACAGATCAACCTCAAAGGACCAGCAAATATTACTTATCACCACGGAAGTGTCCAGTGCTTTTGCCTCTCCCTGTTGGTAAGGAGTTGATCTTCACACCAAGGTCCTCTTCTATTATCATTTCATTCCCTTGGTGATGTCATCCTAGCTCATTTCTTTAAGTAAAAACTATAGGATAACTCTCCTACTCATTTTTCTAGCTCCAGACTTCTTGTTTCCTAAAGACTCAAACATGGCTCCATACATAGGTAGTCTCTCTCTCTCTCTCTCTCTCTCTCTCTCTCTCTCTCTCTCTCTCTCTCTCTCTCTCTCTCTCTCTCTCTGACATAAACCCAGGTCTTTACTAATGCCAGGCAAACATTCTAGCACAGAACCTTACTACACTCAAGTGAATTGCTTTAGAAACTCCAAGCTTTCAAAATCTGTGCTCTTCTCCCAAATCCTGCTTTTCCTTGGTCCATCATAGTCCTTGTTCCTCATCTTACCCTGTGGAAGGTGCCACTGCTCACTGGGAACCATTGGCTATCAGTAAGCACCATCCCCACCCTGGAGCTGTCCTGTATTCATATCCACATTTCCAATTCCACAGAAAATTTCAGAGGTTCTCCTCTCAAAATATATCCCAATTTCCGCTCGGATCTCACCTCATTAAAGTCTGCAATTAAAGTCTCATTAAACGGCTGCAAAGCTCCTCCTCCTAGACATTCTCCAGTTCAAGTGGGAGCTCAGAAAACAGCCCAAGGGGGCCTCTCTTGCCTCTGCTACGTAAACTGTGCCCATTCGTACTGTCTCTCTCCAACCTCTGCTTTAATTTCTTTAAAGCCCTCAGCATTTCCTGGCATATGTAACCATTGTTTGTTGTCTTTTGCAGTAAGTCTAAAACTCTCATATTCTCGTAGAGGTCCTGTTGACACAGGGATTGTTAGACTCACACTTCTAGGCTTTTGGATTCAGGAGGTCAGGCTGGGGACTGAGGACTTGCAGTTCTAACAATACGAGGGTAACCATGAGAGGACGGATCTGCAGAGAGCATACTCTGAAAACCACCGTCTCACAGAGAACCAGCCCCTGAGGGCAGCCCCTGCCTCAGTGGCCACAGTATCCTCCACACATGGAAAGGCCCTGGATGGTTTTCAATGATAAATAACTTTGGAATAAGCCTGTTTTATTTCCAGGGACGTTATATTTTAAATATTGTATCACCAAACACTCCTGAAACAAAGCATTTTATAAAAACAACGTTTTTTTTTTTTTTTTTTTGAGACAGTGTCTCCCTTTACTCTCAGCTGTCTTGGAACTTGTTATGTAGACCAGGCTGGCCTTGAACTCACAGAGATCCACCTGCCTCTGCCTCCCAAGTGTTAAGGTGTGTGCCACCAAGCTAAGCAATAAGCAGGTTTTTAAAATATGATATAAACCAGTGGAAATCCAGGAATAATAATTAAATGCACTGATAATCAAAACAGTATAACTGTTTAGTAAGCGTTAATTCACAATGGAGTGAGCGATTTATTAAAAATAAGCTCTTTCAAAGACCAGCTAAACGGTCTTGCTACACTCTCGACATCCATGCTTTTCTAGATTTTATAACATTTGTCCGTTACTCTTTTCACCACTTCCATTTTTTCCCCTAAAATAAACCATCAACAGCTGGACAACTCCAGTTCATGTCTCCAAAAGATATGCACAGATGTAAAGCTGTTTGCCTATTTCTTCACTGTCCAGGCAGCTTGTTGTTCCTAGACACCTTTAGGTTAATAGAATGCTCACGTGCCCAACGACAGGAGAGAGCTCCCGGACAGACAGACAGGAGCTGAGCTAGGAATGGATTGAGACAGAACAGGAAGGACATAACAAATCGAAGGAACTGCATTTGGAACAAAATACACTGCTAGAGTTGGAACAAAATTTGTTTTTATCCATAAGAGAAGCAGGAACCACTTTCTATTCCAAATGGTGGACGGACTTGAAGAAAGGTCATCAGAGAGGTGGGGATGGGCACCGGCCTGAGCCCAGCCCTCTTCTGGTTTCTCTCCCTCCATCTCAGATCATCATCCTGGTTTGTGGCATGAATCCCTCCTGAGTTACCAAAGTACGAAACAGAAATCTCCTCAGTGCACAGAACACTTGTGAGGATTTCTCAGAGCGGCACTTGGCTCTGTCATCTGTTTGTTGAACTCTCTTGATTCCCCAATCTTCTCTATGCCAAGGGCTGGGGCTATTGAGCACATGAAGGCCAGAAGCAATGGAGGACACTTCCAACCTTGAGCCAAATCCTAGAAATCATTAGGCAACTTGATCAGGTATCTGTTGTCCTATTATTTTATGTTTTGGTGAACATACATTAGAAAAAAAACCAACAACAATCAATACACATGACACAGCAAACACTTCCCAAGCTATTGGCAGGCATGAGAAAGGCAATTATAAACATTTCAGAGGCATCTGCCTATGTCTTTTGGCTGACAGTTCACAGTGAATTTTGCCTCCTTCTTTGGTTGTGAGCCAGCACACACCAGGATGGGACTCACCCACTTCCCAGCAACTGTGCACTCAGGAAAAAAATTAAGTCAATTCAAATAGAAATTGAAATCAAACAGCTAAATCTGTGGTTGATTTTAGCTCCTGTATTTCTTTAAGAATCATGATGTCATTTCCTGGCCTAAACCTAACTCTTCCAGACCTCCACAGAAATTCAAGGTAGGCACTGGTTCTTCTTTTTTCACACACTCATGCCTCTTCCTTGGCTTGTTGGTCCTGTGGTTCCATGGAATTATACTACTTGAATTCTCCAAATATAAGGTTCTTCATCACTGATACTTATGGTAGAGCATATGTGTTCTGTCACTAAACAGACTAGGGTCAAACCCTGGAACCAGTACTGAGTGACAGTGTCACCACTGATGAGTTTCTTCAACTCTGAATCTTAGTTTATCACTGATCATCTAACTACCTAGTATAGGGGTATGGAGGGAAAAAGGGGGTACAGGCCCACAGGAGGCTGACCTTCCTTTTTCATCCATCCCATGGTAGATACTACCCATCTTTTTTTTTGTTTTTTTGGTCTTTTTGAGACAGGGTCTCCCTGTAGCCCCAGCTGTCCTGGAACTCGCTCTGTAGGCCAGGTTGGCCTTGAACTCACAAAGATCCACCTGCCTCTGCCTCCCAAGTGCTAGGATGAAAGGCGTGCGCCACCACGCCTGGCCCTACCCATCTTTTAAAACTTTCCTCCACCACCCCCCCCACACACAAAAAACAAAGCTGGGCCTGGTAGCACAAGACTTTAATCCTAGCACTTGGGAGGCAGAGGCGGATCTCTGTGAGTTCAAGGCTAGCCTGTTCTCTAGAGTGAGTTCTCAGGCCAGCTGGGGCTACAGGGAGACCCTGTCTCAAAAACACCAAAAAAAAAAAAATAATAATAATAAAAACAAAAACAAAAACCTTGCCTCAAAAGTCCTTTCCTTAAAACTCAGCATGCAAACAGCCAGTGGCATGATTCTGTTCATGACAGCTGCATTTGTAGTTAGAAGCCTCTCATCAGATGAAAGGTAAAATCGCATACACACACACACACACACACACACACACTACTAGACTACTCTATGGTCACTAGGAATAGTGAAATCGTTATTTGAGGCAAAATGGAATGAACTGGAGGACAGGATGTCGATGTCAAATAACACAAGGCAGCGAGACACATGCTACATCCCCACACATTCTCTCATAAGTGAACAGTAAACAGAGCATAGCATGAAAATAAACTAGTGGTTTCTGGATATTGGGAAGGAGGCTGGGAAAATGAGGTTGTATTTGGTCAGCACACACTACATGTATGTACAGAAAATGGCTCTGCACTAGATGAACACCTACAATTAATATGTAATAGCAATTTGTTAAAAATATCTCTCCTCGCCAGGCGTGGTGGTGCATACCTTTAATCCTAGCACTCGGGAGGCAGAGGCAGGCAGAGGCAGGCAGATCTCTGTCGATACATACCTGTAATCCTAACACACAGGAGACAGGAAGATCATGAGTCAAAGCTCGTTGGTTCAAATGGAGCTCCAGGCCAGCTGGGACTAAAGGGGAGACGTGTTTCAAAAAGACAAAGAGATATATATTATATATATAAATATATATATATATATCCCTATAGTATATCTCCAAATAGTCTTGCCTCATGTAACCTTCCTTACCTCCTGCAACTTCCTCATTTCATCACAGTGCTGAAATAAACACCCAACCAGACAAAAAGTCACTTCTTGTCCTTTGCTGTTCGATCATGGAATGCTTTTAACTAACCCTTACGTTCATTTGCCTTTCCTTTTCATTCTTTTGACATTGCAGTTCATTTAGTTACTAGCTTTCTTCATCATCAATCAGGAGCAACTTTATAAGCACATGTACTAAGTCTAAATTATCTTTTTATTCCAAATAAATTAAAACTTGTCATAAACAATGTTATAAATATATTGTAGAGATCAAAGAAAAAATTATAATGCATTCCACTGCCTCCTGGTTTAAGAGAATTTTAAAAATAATCGCTACATTTCATTACTGCAGACATCTGAACTCGAGATATACATTCCTTTCGGGATTTAACACATCTGCCAGGAATTGACTTCTACCAGGCATTGTGGACCTATGAACAGACACATCTCCACATTGACTTGAAAGGGGGTACCATTTACAGCCTGGCCCAAACATGCACATCTCCATACACTCCACATGCAAACTCAGGGGGCACCAGCCTCATCTGGTTATCTTGGCATAGTGGAACAGGAGACCCTTTAGTATCTACTCACTTGAAAAGAGGGATGCTCAAAGCAAAAACAGGGCAAGACGTAATAGTCATTGCTGTAAGTATAACAAAGCCAAATAATTATTCTGTAAGAAGCTAACCAGAGTTACTTCATCGGTCCCAGTCAAATACAATGGTAAACAGCCAGATAGCTTCCTATTGGGAAAGATGGAAGTGAGTTCTAAACTTACAGAAGGAAANTGTTTCGACATGTCACTTGCTAATGTACAACTGGCCTCTGAAATGCCAGAGAGCATTGCCAAAGGCCACTAAAGCAATCCAGCAAAATATTGGTCTCCCTGAGACAAGCAAGACTCCTCTGTCAGTATCATCTACACCTCAATTGCCTGGAGATAATGTGCAACAGTGGCAGCCATGTCTCTCTCTCTCTCTCTCTCTCTCTCTCTCTCTCTCTCTCTCTCTATATATATATATATATATATATATATATCCTATATATATCTCCAAATAGTCTTGCCTCATGTAACCTTCCTTACCTCCTGCAACTTCCTCATTTCATCACAGTGCTGAAATAAACACCCAACCAGACAAAAAGTCACTTCTTGTCCTTTGCTGTTCGATCATGGAATGCTTTTAACTAACCCTTACGTTCATTATTGCCTTTTCTTTTCATTCTTTTGACATTGCAGTTCATTTAGTTACTTAGCTTTCTTCATCATCAATCAGGAGCAACTTTATAAGCACATGTACTAAGTCTAAATTATCTTTTTATTCCAAATAAATTAAAACTTGTCATAAACAATGTTATAAATATATTGTAGAGATCAAAGAAAAAATTATAATGCATTCCACTGCCTCCTGGTTTAAGAGAATTTTAAAAATAATCGCTACATTTCATTACTGCAGACATCTGAACTCGAGATATACATTCCTTTCGGGATTTAACACATCTGCCAGGAATTGACTTCTACCAGGCATTGTGGACCTATGAACAGACACATCTCCACATTGACTTGAAAGGGGGTACCATTTACAGCCTGGCCAAACATGCACATCTCCATAACTCCAGGGGGCACCAGCCTCATCTGGTTATCTTGGCATAGTGGAACAGGAGACCCTTTAGTATCTACTCACTTGAAAAGAGGGATGCTCAAAGCAAAAACAGGGCAAGACGTAATAGTCATTGCTGTAAGTATAACAAAGCCAAATAATTATTCTGTAAGAAGCTAACCAGAGTTACTTCATCGGTCCCAGTCAAATACAATGGTAAACAGCCAGATAGCTTCCTATTGGGAAAGATGGAAGTGAGTTCTAAACTTACAGAAGGAAAGTCCATTTTACACTTTCTTTTAGAGAGACATATTTAAATATTATCTATCTGTAAGTTAATGTACATGAATGGAAATTCAAAAAATAATAAAGTTTAGTTCCTCAGCAGCACTGGCTGCAATATGCATGTCTAACATGGCTGCAAATGCATGTCTAACATGGCTGCAATATGTGTGTCTAACATGGCTGCAACATGCATGTCTGACATGGCTGCAACATGCATGTCTAACATGGCTGCAATATGCATGTCTAACATGGCTGCAATATGCATGTCTGACATGGCTGCAATATGCATGTCTAACATGGCTGCGATATGCATGTCTGACATGGCTGCAACATGCATGTCTAACATGGCTGCAACATGCATGTCTAACATGGCTGCAATATGCATGTCTAACATGGCTGCAATATGCATGTCTAACAGCTCCAAGCTGCACAAACAGAAAACACTTCCCTCACTACAGGAAGTTCTATTAGGCAGAGTTGCATCTAGAGAATTAAAACAAAAATCTGTTCCTTAAAAAAACCTGATTATGCTGCTCTGTTTAGTTAAATCCTTTATTAATTGGGCTACTGACTCTTTGTTACCAAAAAATAATTAGTCATTCTTATCTCTTATGTGGAAAAGGGAAAAAGAGAGAAGAAGAAAAATACCCCTTAGATCCAAACCATCTGTTAATCTGGGATTTTAAGCCTGGGAATACTCCAAGCCAATAATAGAAAAGCTTTTTTATTTTTTAAGGATAGATCACATTTTAAAAATTTAAAAAGTAGTCTGCTGCTCAAGGCTCTCTGTTGTATTTGCTTCTTATTTTTTAAAGTTGTTTTCATAGGCACGAAGTAGTTCTGTTTGGATCTCTTCATCCAAAAGGACCCTTCCTTCGTTTGGTCCATCACTCAACACCTTGGAACCATTCAAAGTTATCTTTCAACCCTTCAAAAGCTCAATCATGGGTATATCAAGAATAACATTTGAGAAATGTCTACCTCAGTGGTCAGAATTTACTCAATTTCAGTATTCACACAAATTTCTGAATGGGTAATTCCCAGGAACAGTGAGAAGATCTCTCTCGTAACCACCTCTGCTGAATGAACAGCCAGTCCTTTCTGCAGCACTGGAGAATTTTGTCTAAAAGTCCCTTGTTGTGTCAAGTTTACTATATTGCCAACATTTAGAGATGACACAAACATTTAAATATTCCAACAGAGTGTCCATATTCACCATGCTAGGTTAGCTATAGCCAAGGAAGGACTGATGGTAGTAGATGGATTCCTATCTATATTCAGAAAAGAATGTGGCATGGTGTGTCTCAAAACGTGAGCTTGGACAATGCATGGCAAGATTCTCTCTGTTAGGAAGACATAACCAAGTAGATTCCTTTGCACCATACTCTAGGAGGCCAGGCTCATTAAATCATGAACCTAAAGTTGGAGGCTAGGAATCTGCTTTGGAGAAGTCAGTAAGACTTCAAAGGACTCCAAAGGAATGTATGTTCTGGCTTGACAATCACTGCCACTATGGTCAGGCCAAGGGCTAAGGGCTCCATACTATGTGTCTGTGAGTGAATGTACTTGATGAGAAAAGAACTCGATTGTTAGGTGACCTGGAAAATGGTACAACAGGCCCATGTGATTGTATTTCAGGGGTATGCATTTATTTAATATATCCATATATGTATTTATTAATAAGCATAAATTTATATATAATATGCAGTTAGAAATAAATAAGTGTAATTTTAAAGCTGTTATGCAGAATCGAGTTATAATAAATATTTAGTTTGCTGCATGTGCAGGTTGTAAGAAGCACATCAGGAAACCAGAGAGAAGGTGGTTTATGTCACTATGGTTTCTTTCTGAAAGATATTCTAACTAAAATCGAATACAGACATAGTTCAGTTCTAAGAGCAAATAATGTTATTTATGCAACTTTAGCCTTATCCTATGACCCCTTTGTCAAAGGATTAATTAGTCAGGAAAGAAGGCCTTGTATTGTGTTGGAGGCCTGGTTTGAGTCCTGGAACCCAAAATCTGTTAGTTGTTAAGCCTGGATAGATGAATGGATGGGTGGATGGATAGATGGATGGATGGATGGATGGTTGTGTGTGTGTGTGTGTGTTTGTGAGTGGAGAGGTGGATGGGTGGATGAATGGATGGATAAATGGTTGGTTGTGTGAGTAGGTGGGTAGATGAGTGGATGGATTATGTTGGTAGATGGATAGTTGGGTAGGTAGATGGATGGATAGATGGATGGATGTATGTGTGTGTTTGTGAATGGAGAGGTGGATGGGTAGATGAGTGATGGGTATGTTGGCAGATAGACAAGTGAATGGGTAGAAGGATGGGTGGATGGATGTTTCAGTGGGTAGTTGGGTGGGTGGTTGGATGGACAGACAGATAGATGGGTGGGTAAAGGGATAGGTGAATGTCTCAATAGGTTGATGAAGGGCAGATATATAGATGGGTGGATAGATAGATGTTAGTATGAGAACAAAGATAACAAACTGCTTTTTTCTGCTCTGCAAGCATCCAAACAACTTTCAGAATTCCTTGAATTTCCTAGAATTACATTGGAAAATAAGACTCACAAGAGAGAGCTACTGTTGCTGTAACCAAACTGCTGCGGCCTTCCCTGGCAAGGCTGCCTCTCTCTGGCTGGCCCCAAGACATTGGGCAATGTGTGTACTTTTCAGGGACTCTATCTTCAATCTTTAAAAAGAGAAGCTAGGCACAAAGTTACTTTGGGTCAGTGAGATGGCTTAGCCAGTAAAGGTGCTTGCTGCTGAGCCTGACAACCTGAGACCCATCCAAGGAGCTCCTATGGTGGACATAACCAAGTCCTATAAGTTGTCCTCTGACCTCCACATGTCTGGAGTGTGCAACCCCAAAATAAATAAATATATGTAATAAAAAAGCTTCCCCTGATAGCTATAGTTTTCATCGTGGCAGAAAATAACATTTTAGATAGGGTGTTCTGAACAAATTTTATCTGACCATAATAAACCTCGGTGATTTATCAAAATTCCAAATGGTCTTTATAACCAGTTAAGTTTATTTATACAAGCACTATAATTCCAGTCACTTAGAACACAGGAGTATGTAAACATGTTCGGTATTCATTATAGTGGAGGCCACATGGCAAGTTTAGAAAGGTGTCATTAGAAATGACGTAAGAATACCACGTATTGAAAGAACTGATTCAGCACAATCCCAAGACATTTGAGACCTTTTGTTTAATATGTACAATACAGAACTGTTCTGTATAAAATGGACTGTGTTTATTATAATGTTTGAGATATATGGGGCATAGAACTTAACATGTACATTGCAGAAATATTTTAATAGTATCTATCTATCTATCTATCTATCATCATCATCATCTACTTATTTATTTGAAAGGGTTTCATGGAGCCCAGGTTCAATGAAACTCACTAGGTAGCTGTAGATCTTGACCTTCTGATCCTTCTGAATCCACTTCCCAAGAGTTGGGATTGCATGTATGTGGTGCCCAACTCTTACTAGCACTTTAAAAGTTATGAATTGTGTAAATTCTAATTTATTTTTCTATTTCCAGTCCTTATTAGTGCCATTCTACTGAAGAGGAAACAGATTCTTTCAATAGTTTACTTACTATTTGACCTCACATCAAGAAGGACGTTGGAAGTATTATGAACTGGGGAATTTAGAGATTTCCCCAAATGAATGTTGATGATAAACATAATATTAAATGCTCATATTTCCCAGGATTTGAAGACAATCCACGTCGAAATGGCCCTGAAGTTCTGTTTCCACAGTGACTGTTCTGGCTTCTTGTACCACTACCTTAATTGAACATAGATGAGGAACATGCTCTTTGTGTTGCTCTTGCCCAAAACTCATTAAGTAAGCCAAGTTCTACAACAAACTGTGGGATTCCTCCCTGTCATGGGACTCTGGAACCCTGAGCCATGTTGTCTGCTTTAGATTCCTTAGTTATCTGGAATGCTCCAAAGGTTGTGAAGAGGGTCATTTTAGATTCTTTCTAGTACAAACCAATTCCCAGGGTTATAACTGGGGTGTCCAGAGGGCTTTCATTTCCAAACTGTGGCCATCTAATGCCGCATATTAATTCTTAGAGTTTCAACACATCCATCAGCACTTGATTTTGTACAAAAAAGAATCACCATATCCCTTATTTGTCAAGTATTCTGAGCTGTTGCATTCAGAAGCACGTTAAACATATCAGTTATAAGCTGTAACAACCACTATCAGCAACATTTCTTTGGTGTCTATTGTTCCCAACGCTGTGCTAGGGGCTTAAAAACTTATTGCTTTATTAAATCTTTACAATACCCAGTATGATAGGTGAAATCAAAGACAGTTTACACAGACTTAAGTGAGGTCATGTGTCAAACATTTCAGAGTCACACAGATAATAAAAACAAGGTCACATGTTAAACATGTCAAAGACACATAGCCTGTAAGACAATGAGTGAAAGCGGGAAGCCAAGTTCACTACCTGCATGACTTATTTTTCTATTGCTGGGACAAAAACACTGACCAAAGCAATTTGTAGAAGGAAGAGTTTATTTAGCTTATAGTTCCAGAAGGATTAGAGGCCATCGTGGTGGGAAGACATGGTGGCAAATGGTAGCCAGATCAAAAAGAGTATTGGTCTTATTCTCAAGCAGGCAGAGCAGAGAATGACTGGCTATCTAAGGGCCTAGGAACTCTCAAAGCTGCCCCTAGTGAACAGCTTCCTCCCATACAGCCATGCCTCTTAAAGCCTCCCAAAACAGTGCCACCAACTGGGGACAAATTGTCCAAATATTTAGAGCCAGTGGGGAACATTCTCATTCCAACCACCACACTACCCAAAGCCAAGCTCTTTTCACTCTGTTTCATGAACACTCCTCTTTTTATACATTATAAGATTAAGGAGGATTAAGCCTTAGGCTTATAATGTATAAAAACAGTCAATTCTGAATAAACCCATAACCAAAATGCTAAAATGTTAATTACATACCTGAAAACAAGAAATCAATACATTTAAGGCAGTTCACACCTGTAATTCCAGCATTCAGGAAGCTAAGACAAGATGAATGCCAAGAATTTAGGGCCAGCCTGGGCTATATCATGAATTAGTTATAGGCCAGCATGGGATATAGAGTGCAATATTATAGAAAGAAAAAAGAAACAAAAAATGAAAAGAGAAAAGAAAAAAGAAAAAGGAAAAAGAGAAGGAAGGAATAAAAGAATGAAAGAGAAAGAAGAAAGAAAGGAAGAAAGGAGAAAAGGAAGGAAGGAAAAAAGAAAACTTTAAGAAAAATATTCAAAAGAAAAAACCCACATGTTTAAAAGCTTAAGTAACCTTTCAAGGTCATGTAAGTTTTAAATGTATAGGAACAGAACTCAAATTCATGTTTGGGGCTTGAAACATTCTTTTAGAAACAATGAACTTATTGCAATTAAATGAACTTCCATATCAAATGTGATTTGCCCATGTGGTAATGGTAAGTTTCTTGGGACCAATGATTTCAGGAAATTTAATTAAACTGGAGGATTCGGGCAGTTTATAAAAAGAAGAAAGTTGTCTGAAAGTCTATTATTCCCAAACCTCTTCAATTAGTTCCATAACCAAGGGTAATATCTTAGGATAACTTGAAAAATTTTAAAGTAAAATATTTGACAGAAAGCAAAATATTTATTTATTTGATTATGTCTTAACGTATTGTCATATTCTGAAAACGTCGTGAACACATTCGAAAAAATGGCAATTGCTTTCATCAGAGTACAATTCCCATTTGATTTTACTGATTTCTCACTAAAGAAAACCTTCCATTTCTCATGTATCTGTTTAATGATTCAATGAATCATGATTTTACCTTTCAAAAAAATTGTACTTTAAGAAAAATGGTCTCAGGTCAGGTGTGGTGGCAGATGCACACCTTTAATCCCAGCACTTGGGAGGCAGAGGCAGGTGGATAGCTATGGGTTCAAGGCCAGCCTGGGCTACATAGAGAGTACCAGGGCAGCTGGGGCTGCAGGGAAAGCAGGGAGACCGTGTCTCAAAAAGACCAAAAAAAAAAAAAAAAAAAAAAAAAGAAAAGAAAAGAAAAAAAAAATGGTCTCTAGAATCTAAACTCATATTTTACTGGGAATAAGATGAATTATATCATGAGTACTTGATATTTTCTTTTTTTAAATTTTTTTTTATTAATTTTATTTATTTCTGTATGTGTATGAATGTACTGTTTGCATGCAAGTCTGTGCACCCGTGTCGTGCAATGCTGCGGAGGTCAGAAGAGGGTGTCGGATTCCCCTGGAACTGTAGTTCTCCTGGAATTGGAGTTTTGGACGGTTCTCGGCCGCCATGTGGGTGCTGGGGATTGAACCTGGGTCCTCTGTAAGAGCGGTCGGCACTCTTAACCGCTAGGCCATCTCTCCAGCCCCTTGATATTTTCTTGTAAATATAAGATTACTAGCAAAAATTTCTTATATTCTATTTCAGATTTTCTATGGTTTAATTTGGTACAAACTACAAACATGAATTCTCCAAACATCTCTATAAATTCAGTCTCTCGTTTAATACAATAATAGTTTTAAAAACAAGTGCTTAACTGTGGAGAGAAAATTGATGTGACTCAACATTTCTCATTATTTTCTAAGGCTGAAAGAGCTCCTCTTGAAGTTCAGCAAGATGCTGAACTTGCTCACTCAAACCCAAAAGTTAGAAATGAACCTGTCATGTTTCCAAGCTTCCTTCACGCTTGTCTTTTTCTTTTCAGTGACTTCTCACAGACCCTGTTGGTCATCCGGTTTCTAAGTCTGTACACAAGTCGGATCCTGTTTTCTGGTCCACTTACCAACTGTCTTGTTTGCTAGTTGTATCAATTACATCCCAATGATTTTGCTACTTTCAAATTTTCTATCTCAAATTTGTTATCCTCATTGTTTGCCTGGAAATGAATTGATCTGAGCCCAAATGATTGAACAAATCAGAAAAAGATCTTGGATTTTTGCACAGCCTAGTTCTCCATGGAGAATGAAGGGTGTTGAGCTTGGTTTTCAGACTCCATGACACAGCTAGATTCCTATTTTCTGTAGACTCACCCTGTGGACCCCAGCAACAGTGGCTTCACAGTGAGCACAGTTTCCTTGCATTTTAATGATTTCTTGCCTAGTATTCTTTGTGCCTGAAATGCTTTATCCCCTATCTCCAAAATCTATCCCCGCCTCTTTAAAAAAACAAAACAAAACAAAATACAATTCAAAGCACTTTTACTTTTACTTCCTTAAACATCTTCCTAGGGTTTCCTCTATTCACCTACCACACATCTTTTTTTTTTTTCCTTCAGTCACAGCATACAGCCAAGGTTTATGGAGACATAAGTAACACTCCACACAGAACACAAGACCAAGTCCCTGTGAGGGGAGGAGATCTAGAGCTAAAGCACCATCCACTCCTGTAGAGAGTCTGGACTTCTACATTCTATATGGGGATACAGTTGAGCTCCTCTTTCCTCTGTTGGTTTGGCCAGTACAGGATGCTTCTTACTGGTTGGTTCTTTCATAAGAGAGCAAGAACCTCATTAAACTCAAAAGCTTCTGTACATCAAAAGAAACAATCAAGGAAGTGAAGAGAAAATCCATAGAGTGGGAGGAAACCTTCACCGCAGATACATCTGACAAAGCATTGATTTCCAGAATGTATAAACTACTCCAAAAACAAAGAAGAAAGAAAACAAATGACCCACTCAAAAGATGGAGCAAAGAGCTGAAGAGAGACTTCACAAGTGAGGAATTAGAGATGGTTAAGAAACATTTTAAAAAGTATTCAACATTGGTAATAATTAAGGAAATGCAAATTAAAACCACTTTAAGATATCATCTCACTCTGATAAGACTGGCTAGGATCAAGAAAACAAATGATACCAAGTGCTGGAGAGGCTATGAGGAAAGGGGAACACTCATCCACTGCTGGTGGGTATGTAAACTTGTACACACACTATGGAAAGCAGTGTGGAGAACCCTTGGAAGACTAGGAATGAAACTGTCACCTGAACCAGCTATACCACTCCTGGGTATGTACCCACAGGACTCATCTTACCTCAGAGATACATGCACAGCCATGTTTATTGCAGTTCTCTTCACAATAGCAAAGAGCTGGAACCAACCCAAGTGGCCCTCAACTGATGAGTGAATAGAGAAAATGTGGTACATCTACACAATGGAGTTCTATGCAGGGATAAAGAAAGATGACATCATGAACTTTGCAGGTAAATGGATGGAGCTAGAAGATATCATGCTAAATGAAGTAACACAGTCTCAGAAAAACAAATGATAAATGATATTCCTCATCTGTGGATGTTATCACCAATTACCTAATTGTATGGAAAACTGAGCAATGTTAATGTGATCTGAAAACAACTGTGCTCTTATATTGTGAATCCCTTAAAATAAATAAATAAAAATTAAAAAATAAGAGAGCAAGAACACTAAACAAACTAATTATTTGCTTTCCTGCCTAGACCCTTACTAGCCTGTAGCCAGAGGTATAATCCAAAACTTAAAAATGAATTCACTCCTCTCAGCAGGAGTTTTGTATCTCTTTTTCTCTCCTCTTCATCTCCACCCAGGTTATTCTCTTTTTATTCTCACAGCCCTGGGATCAATCTAAAGCATTTTAAATACCAAGTGGGCACGCTCTACATCTTAGGTCCCCAAAAGTTATTTTAAAATTTAAAATCTATTATATATGCTTGAGTTCAGCTCACCTAGTTAAGCACAGAAAATACATTTAGAGAAGAACTTCCAGGTTTTATCTCTTTTAAATTCCTTCTTGATGTTTTGGTAACAAAAATGCAGAAAGATGCATTTCTTTATCACTTGATATGGAAAATGCCTTTCTGTTATTATCATCACAGGAAAAAACAACAACAATAAACACTGATAAAGACAGTTTCTGGGACTCTCTTCTCCTATGACATTCGTGCCATCAGAGGCAATGGCATAAGTTGGTGCACACAAGAGATTCTTATGAATCCTTTTATGCATCAGTCTACTTGCCTCCTAGTCCCCTTGTGCACTCCCCCCTGAGGTTTCACCTACTAAACTGAGGTTTTCATTCCTACTGGGTGGTGGTGATTCAGGAAATCCCTGATTTTCTTACCTCTTTCAAATATTTTGATCATATATCACTGCATTTTTACTGTTAAAATTTTATAAATGTATCCTACAAACATAAGTTCAAATACTCTTACATGAAAAGACTATAGACATTGTTTGCTTCTATACTAGATTTTCAAGACAGAAAATGGTAGGATGTAAGACTTGAAGCACTGAGCATACCACTGCAGGGTACACATCATGCTGAAAGAGAAACTACACAGGAGCCCTGAGCAGCACTGCGTCAATGTCTTCAGTGAAAAGCCCAAAAGACTATGAATAACTAAGAATGCAGGGACTCCTGCTATGAATAATGCAGCATTATTAAATGGATATATTTATAAAATGACAGCTACTACAATGGTAATAAATAATGTATGCTTTGAGGAGTCTTTTCCTCCTGGTGAACAATTTCCTTGGACCCTAGTATTTACAAATCTTTCATCTTTCCCAGGGCAATAGAACCCTATCAAATATGACCAATTTACAGTTTAATGGGAAGCACAGGCCTAAAATGCTCAGAAATTTCTGGAATGTTGTTTTGTTTCTAGGTTAAAATATGCAACGTTCTACAAGACTTTACATTCTATGATTAAGAATAATCTCATTTAGTCCTTCCTAAATAAACAATAACATCTTCATGAGTCATTCACCTGCCTCCTGTTCAGAAAAGAAACAGTATTTATGAAAGAAAATAGCAGATGTTAAACAAACAGTAGCTGTTCTAATATCAGCAATGGATTATTTGGCCAAGGAGATGTTGGCTAGGGGATCCAAGCCCCCTCCCCCCAAAAAAAGGTAAAGGCTTTTTGCCTATAAACTGGGATACCTGCAAGAAGAGAGGTGGTAAGGCCCTGCTGTCGAAGACCTGGTATAAGCATGGGAAAGATGTATTGAGACCACACTTGCAAGCATACAGTTGGTCTCTGGAATGCCAGAGAGTGTTACCAAAGGCCACTAAATCAATAAAGCAAATATTGGTCTCCTTGAGTCAAGCAAGCCTCCTCCATCAGCATCAGCTACAACTCACCTGCCTGGAAATACTTTGCATCAGTGGCAGCCATATGTCTGTATATCCCAAATCTAATTGGCTATTAGCTCTCTCCTTGGAGGAATAATTCATGGCTGATGCCACAAGCTTACGTCCTCTAGTGGTTAGGAGATGTTATAAGCCACAGTAAGACCTTGTCATCTTTTACAGAAAAGCTATAGTTCATGGATTAGCATACCATCCAAACATCTGTATCTATACCAATATAACGTACCATAATAATTAGTAGTTTAAATGCCTGTATATCTAATTGCTTGTGCCTCATTAGTAGGATTAAAAGGTTATTCCTGGATAAACTGCCAACCCATGAAAGGAAACAGCCTGAACTGATCAGAGTCCAAAATGACATCTCCAGAAAAAGTAGACTGTTTTGCTTCTTGCCCACTTGTGCCCCTTTTCTAAAGCCTAGGTAACAATCTGTGGAAGAGGGGGCATGGTAGAATGTAATGGCTATGATTGGGATGAATTGCGAAACTACAGCAATATAGACTGGACTCATATTTGATCAACATGCTTATACATACAAGCCCCTCCAGCTGGACAATGGGGACCTTGGGCTATATAAGTTTGGGCATAGCTGCTTGCAAATTGGTTTTACATGAAGGATGCTTGTATTCATTACTTATTACTTATTATTAAAAAAATAAAAAAAAACAAAAAACAAACAATAGCTGTTAAACAAATAGTATATATTAATCTCATCAATCTGGGAGGCTCTCTAAGTAGAGCACCCAAAAGATCCAAATAGCACCCATCAATTTGTCTCTCGTATTAAGGATGGTTTCAAAATTACCAAAAAAATATGTGGTCTTTAAAATGGCTTTAAAAATTTTTAAATAACATTTTTAATTGAGAGTATTTGATATATAGGAAAGTTGTGAATGTGCCAGAAATCCAGCTCCCGCCTTCCCTCTCCATTTCCTGACATTAATGTGACAGTATGACACATGTGTCATAATTAACAATACGCTTTGTTAAGTAAAGTCCTACTAAGTTGAGGTAGACACTGTTTTCTATTGTCTTGCTTCTCTTCCAGGATATTGCAATATATTTAATCTGCATGGTGACGACAGCGCCCCCTTGGTTCCTTATTTTGCATGACCTTGTTGATTGGAGCTTGTACCCCCAGTGTATGGATCTGTCTGCTGTTTTTCCTTGCTTAGGCATAATCAAAGGTTTGGAGGAAGGAGGAGAGTTCAGGACACTGATATTCTCATATTAGATTGTGGATTATATGCTCTCTAAGTGGCTTCTATTGTGGAGGCAAACCAGGGATGGAAGGGTTCCTAAGTAAGAAGTACAGCATAAATTATCTCGAATTCTTTCTCATAAAAGATTACCTATTCAATCCATCTACATATTTCCTTAAACATGTGTATATACTGGGCATATAAATATTTATTTTGTACCTTGAGTTATAATCAAATAGTACATACATGTGTGCATACTAATGTCTGGTTTTATATCTATTAGTGTATATAAATTGCAAGCCTTTTTTATTTTTGAAAATTTTGACACCATCCACCAAACAGAAATGTTTCTATCACTGAACTGACCACCTCTAGTCAAGTAGATTGTATTTGTGAATTTTGATGTGGCATGGAGGACAGAACCAAGTCCTTTTCTCCATGGGACTGACTGGATAATGTTTGCCATGCAAGCTTGACGGCCTGAGTCCATAAGCCACATAAAGCTGGACATGGTAGCACATGTCTCCATTGATCCTAGGACCCCTCTGGTGAGATGGGAGACAAAGATAGGCAAATACCCTTGTGGGCCAGTTAACCTGATCGTCAGCAGTGAATGACAAGGGACTCTCTCTAATAAGGAGAAAGACAAGGGCTGACATGATCATCCTTTGATTGCCACATGTGCACGGTGGTATATGTATGACTGCACACACACACACACACACACACACACACACACACAAAATCAAGTAAACTAAAAAGTATAGGGAAAAAATACTCCAAATTTACTGTTATCTAAATGGCAAAGAAAAAGCCTTTTATACATAACTACAAAATGGCCAAAATTGTATTTCAAAGGCATATTAAATAGTAAATCACTGACATATATGAAATACCTTACTGCCCAATAAATGAATACGTATAATTAATATTTATAATCTTATTGGGCAGGAAACTCATGAAAGAGAATACAAATAACTAAAATAACTTGTTAAGCTTCATAAATAATAAAATGTAGTGCTATAGCTGGTATTTTTCACTTTTCAATTTTATAAGCACTTCAAATATATACCCCAATACTAGTTACTGTATTATAAACAACTTTGTAATCAGTTTATAGAGAGGGTAGAAATACAGATTTTCATTTTAGGTCTAGTTCTTGGTTTTCTAAGTTTCACTAAAAAGAAGAAAAGACAATTAATAATTTTGAGGAAAGCACTATAAGTTATTTAATAACAACAATAAAAATAAACTATGCAATTGTTAGTTCAGGAATTAACATCATAAAACAATGGAGTAGAATGTTACATCTCTTGAGATTTTTATAATGCCCAAAAGTCCCTCTAAATATGAGAGATCAACTCCCCATATCTACTATTCAATGGACAAAGATTTTATTAATTGACTATTAAGGTAGAAAAGCAAATACATTTAGGGCAAATAATTCATAGTAAGATACAAATCATAAACTGTTTCTAGGTATGAGGTTCTGATAATGGACTGAGAGGCAACAATACCCCAAGTGATCAAACAGGTCACTTTGTATGGAAAGAGGAACTAGGTGGAAAATCAGATGTCACAAACACTTAAGACAGCTCTACCCAACCCTAAAACTAAGCTTTTCACTTATATTCTTCTCCTAAATATTAAGCTCTGCCTCCTGCTTACAAGCGAGCAGCTGTGGTTACAGATGTGATCGCCCCTCTGATCCCAGCCCAGGCTCTGCTGCAGAGAAGCAGGTTAATATTGCTCTAATGCGGCAGATTAGATATTTGGCCTGTTTGCTAGACATAATTGAATCTGAATCTTTGAGAACAGCTCTGGATGACGCACAATGTCACAAATCCAACATAAGAAGGACAATTTAAGATCTGGTGACAGAGCACACATGTTAATGAATGAAAATTCTAGATCTACAGGAGACAGATACATGCAAGCAAATTAGGTCAGAATTTTATGTTTTCAAATAAAGATAATTATTTATCCTAGAAGTATGGTCCCTCCAAATAAAATGAATAAATACACTGATGGACTTGGAATGCCTAAGAAAAATAATTATGGAGGCAAAATGGAAAAACTAGATTTTTTTCACTTGGCTAGTTATTTGTAGAATATTTAGGCTAATAAAAAGAAAGAAAACTGATAACCCCAAGGAACTTTTTGTGTCCCAGAAAAGGAATCAGCCCCAACCGTTTAGTATAAATTACTTGCAATTTATTTCCCAAATTTACAAACTACCCACGCTAAAGGATACAGTGTCTAAATGGATGCCTTTAGATAAATGCATTGGATGAAATGTTAAGAATCCTTGGAAACTATTTTCCTCATCTGATGATACTTTACCCAGTTCATTCTGCGTGTGCTCGCTGACTGTCTACTATATAGTTCCTTGTAGTTGGCAAAATATAAATGCAAGAAATAGGAAACAGGTCCTTTCAGAGCTCCAAGTCCAGGGATAGAGACCAACAAATGTGGAATGAGTATGGGTGATGATTCTGTGGTTGAAATGTTTGTGGTAAAAGCAGGAGAAGTGGGGTTCAGATCCACAGATTCCATGTCTGCTGAGCTCGGTGGTGCACCTGTCACTTCAGCCTCAGAATGTGGAGGCAAGCCATCCCCAAAGCAAGCTGGCTGGCTAGGGTAGCCAGAACTGCAAGCTCTGGGTTTGACTGAAACATCAGGCCTCAAAAACTAAAGTGATAGGATTATTCTTTTAAAATTATTTGTATTTATTTTATTTTATTTTAGTTTAGTTTAGTTTAGTGTATGAGTATATTATCTGAATTTATATAGGTGCACCCATGTCATGCAATGCCTGCGGAGGTCAGAAGATGGAAAACCAATCCCCTGGAATTGAAGTTATGGACGGTTGTAGCTGCCACGTGGGTACTGGGAACCAAATCTACCTCTTCTATAAAAGCAGCCAGGGCTCTTACCCAGTGAGTCATCTCTCTAGCCCCAGACAGAGGAAGATTCTTGCTATCAACCTCAGGCCTACACATATGTGCACCTGAACATACATACATACATACATACATACATACATACACCCACATACAAATACACACTCATGCACATCACATACACATGAAAAGAAGAAAAAGAAAACAATGAATAAAGTTTCTCATATTTTATGTAAGAAGTGCTTTTGAGAAAAAAGAGTAAGATAAGGAGAACTGCTGATGCAGGGAGTAGGGTTTGCATTTGAGGCAGGAGCGGAGGGTCAGGCTGCACTACCTGAGGAAATGCATTTGACCAAAGACTGACCAGGAGAAATGAACTAAGGAGTTATCAGGAGAGAAGGTATTCCAGGCTAAGCATCAGAGTGTGCCTGGCATGTACAAAGCCCATAGACACTTGTGAGGGAGGAGAGTAGGGAGAAAGGTGATTGAGGGAGATGAGGGAGATGAGGTCATGGAGGAGATAACTCAGTTACACGGGCCCTCCAGGCAGTTAAAATGTCAGGCTTGTACATGATATGGGAGTCACTGGAGAGATTAGCAAGAAGAGTGATGTAAACTGAGAGCTTCTTAGGGGAACAACCCAGGTGCTCTTGTGACTGGACAGCAGGAAAGGGGAGGTGGAAAAAGACCTGCTGTGGTGTGTGTGATGTCAGGGATGGGCCTGATGCGAGCCTGACCAGGAATACAGCAGCCGAGGGGACTAGAAATTGCCAGATTCTTATACACAGGTAGGAGAAATGAGAAGTCATGGGAGAGGTGTCATCAGCAGGTGGGAGACTGCCATCAGCTGGTGGGAGCCTGTGGGTAGTACAGTGTGACTTGGGCATGTCTGTTGGATATCTAAGCAAGAAGTTCATGATCACAGTTGGCTCTGTGAGTCTGGAATTCAGGCAAGGGGTCTGAGCTGGAAATAGAAATTTAGGACTTGTCAGTGGATGCCTAACTTCTGGATGATGCAGCAAAGGACGTAAAACACCTACATTTAGACCATACCGCACATTATGCCATGCTTGTTCAGACCCCTGGCATCATTTAGATATTTTATTTATTATTTTTTTCTGTATGACTGTATTGCCTGCATGTATGTAAGTGCACCAGTGTCAAGCAATGCCCGTGGAGGTCAGAAGAGCACATCATATCCCCTGCAACTGGAGTTATGGACAGATGCTGCCTTCATGTGAGTGAAGGGAATTAAACCAGGTCCTCTGCAGGAGTAGCCAGTGCTTTTAACTGCTGAGCCATCTCTCCAGCTCCCCCTAATATCATTTAATTCTTTTAAACTACCTGTTTTTACAAACTCCAACTTTATAAAGGCTACTAATTTATTTGCAAAATTTTAAACAACTCCCTGTGGCTAACCAACTTATTTATAGAAATGGGTTTTAAAAGAGGCAGAACTTGAACCCCTAAGTAGGCTTTTCCACTAGCTCTAATGGAAATTCTTTGTCTGTCCAAGGCTTAATACAAATAGAAATGTGGCTTATACAATAAATACTCGAAAAAGCATTCTGCATCCTTAGTCACAAGGGAAATGCATATTAAAACTGCTTTGAGATTTCCCATCACCCCAATCAGAATAACTCTGTTCAAGAAAACAAATGACAAAAAAATCCTGGCAAGCATGTGAGGAAGGGAAATCCCATTTACTGCTGGTTCGAGCACAATTGGTGCAACTCTATGCAAATCAGGGTAGAGGGTCCGCAAAACGCTAAATGTAGAAGTACCATTTGCTCAGCTATACCATACTTGGGCACATACAGCTAAATAAACATAGCATGACACAGTGCACATCAGGGCTTAGTACTGCTCTCTTCACAACAACTATGAAATGAAACCAGCCTAGATATCCATCAACAAACTGACAACTGTGGTATACAATTGAACTTTCTGTAAAGAAAACCAGAATCATGACACTTGCAGGAAAATGGACAAACCTGGAAATCATCATGTTAATCAAAAAAAGCCAGACTCACGAAGACAAACACCACATGTTTTTCCTTATGAAACCTAGATTTTAATATGGATGTGTGTGTGTGAGAATGGAATACACATGATGGGAATGTATAGGGGAAAAGAAAGGGAACCAGACATGGAAGGAGGAAGGGTCCCAGGACAGTAAGGGGGAGGGGACTGCACGAGAGCAAAGTATAATGACATATGTGGTGGAATCCATGATAAAGTCAGTACTTTGTATATTATTCTTAAATTTTAATTTTAAAAAAGATTCAGAAAAAAAAGAAATGTGGGCTGCATGTTGGATATGGCAGAAGAGAGAATGAGAACATTGACACAGAACACTCATCTCCTGGTATAGCTGATGCTGTGATGGGAAGGAGTTGAGTCCTCACACAGAAAGAAGATGGGTGAAAACTTCTAGAATACAAATCAAAACTTGTCAAACATTCATAGTTACAGCAATCAAACTGCTGTTTTGAAAAATCACATTTCTCAAGTATGAACAGTACACATATATGTGGAAGACACAGTAAACTATTTCTCCAGATCAGAAATGTGGTTTGCTTTTCCCAGCTATGGGGCTTGTAAGAATTTTTACATTAAGGTAAATTTGCAGCTGTCCAAAATGTGGATCTTAGAAAACTGAGCAGGTAATATTACATGATGCCATTTCTGAAGATGTGTATGAGCCAAATTATAAATTTCAGCACACAAAAAAACACAAAAAATAAATAAATAAAAATAAATTCCACCACAAAATTTTAAAGTATGAAATTTAAAAGGATAAAGATGCCATATGAAATGCTATATTTAATGAAATACTATTATATAATGCATATTTTATAAATAACATAAAAACTTCAACATTTTCTAACTCAGGTTGTAAGAAAGCAAATTTAGATGTGGATTTCATATAGGTTATGATGTGATAGGAGAGGCCCATTCAGAGGACACATACTGAATTATCACCGGTATTGACAAACATTGACATGAGAGCTCAGATTTGTTTAATATGCTGTACACACACCCCCCCCCCACACACACACCCCCCCACACACTTGAGCCTGCAACACTGCTTGATCTGTACCTAACATAGTGAATATAAAGTACACATAATATTATATTGTTTAGTGCTCAACCTTTTTCAAATGAGTGGCTGCTGAACATATCCTGGGTGTCTTAGAAAACACTGGAATACAAGAAGGGAGGACATTCACCAATGGACTTGATAAGCCTAGTGTCCTGGCCAACCAAGTGCTGAGGGACAAGTTGCCCATACATTTGTTTTATACATGGCAACTCCATACAGTACTTTCTTGTCAAAAAAGTCTTGATAATTAACTACAAAAAAACCCCACTATCCCAAAAACATCCTAATAAAAATACATTTAGATGTTGGAGCAATACAAAGGGGAGAAAACAACAACAACATAAGGACTGGGTCAAAGAACTGACTGATACAGTTAAATTCTGCCCCAAACAAGAAGCCTCTGCAGTGAAAAACTGGAAAGATTGAGAGAAAGATGCAAGACAGAAGGCAGAAGGCATGAACAGGGGTGGGATGGGGGCAGGGAGAGAGGAATGTGTCTAAATTGGACTGAAAGATTATATATGAAACACACAAATCATCAATAAAAGTATTTAAAAACAAAAGAAATTTAGATTGCTTTCAATAAAGTTACCAAATGGTATCTACAGTATCTTTTTTTGTATAAGAGATAAACTAATTTTTGCTCCTTTATTTTTTTTGCATATATCTTTTGCAATTAATACAGGATGGTCTTGTAATTTAGAAGAGTCAGGGAACTTGACTGGAGTGATTATAATGAGAAAACAAAAATGTATCTTTTTTTGAAATTTTATTTATTTTTGTATGTGTATGAATGTACTGTCTGCATGTATGTTTGTGCACCCATGTTGTGCAATGCCACGGAGGTCAGAAGAGGGCATCGGATTCCCCTGGAACTGGAGTTAAAGATGGCTCTCAGCCACCATGTGGGTGCTGGGGATCAAACCTAGGTCCTCTGCAAGAGCAGTAGGCGCTCTTAACCACTAGGCCATCTCTCCAGCCCACAAAAATGTATCTTTAAAGAACATGTTTCTTGTTTATCTCTAAAGTCTCAAGTTTAAAATGCTCAGAAGTTTAGAATAAAACATTTGTAAATTTAAAAAATACATTTAGAGTGATTAAGATTCCAAACCTAGCTGGGCGTCGTGGTGGCGCCTTTAATCCTAGCACTTGGGAGGCAGAGGCAGACAGACCTTTGTGAGTTCAAGGCCAGCCTGGTCTACAGAGTGAGTTCCAGGACAGCTGGAGCTACAGGGAGACCCTGTCTCGAAAAGACCAAAAAACAAACAAACAAACAAACAAAACAGATTCCAAGTCTTCACATTTATGGAACAGATCTGTAAAGGGTGTGTGTGTGTGTGTGTGTGTGTGTGTGTGTGTGTGTGCGTGTATTAGCTTTTATCTATCCAAAAAAGCAAAAAAAACTGCTTTGTGTAATTAATCAGAAACTTTAATATTTGTACCAGTACTAGGTATTAATTTCATAAAACATTGAGCTATTTTCAGTTGTGTGCAAAGATTTACCATGATACGTCTACTAATATAACACATCAGTATAAAAGGGCCCTTTAATCTAGAGAAATATGTTACAGATGCGTTTTATAGAATTGTTAGGCACTGTGTGTGTGTGTGTGTGTGTGTGTGTGTGTGTGTAGAACAGAGGTCAGCCCCAGTGTAGTTCCTCAGGAGCCCTGTCTATTAAGATGGGGTTTCAGGCTTGCCCATTAGGTTAGTGAGACTGTCTGACCGACTAGCGATCCCCAGAGATCCATGTGTCTCTGCCTCCCCAACTTTGGGATTATAAGCACAGACAACTATATCATGATTTTTGGTGGGTTTTAGGGACGGACCTGAGGTCCCTCTTCAACAGCAAACACTCTCCAGGCTGAGCTCTCTCCCCAGCCCCAATACAATATTTTTCACTGTAATATTATTAGTTCTGGGAATTAAGACAAACTATAACATTTAGTTAAGCAGCAGAGTGGGTGATTAGAAAAACAAATTGACACAGATTTTCAAAATGAGTCATAAGAAAGGTGGAAATTAGCCATGTACCACGTAGAACCCCCTCCATTGTACAAGAAAGTGATGTGTGATGATTTTAATGTATTTGTAACTCAAACCGAGGCTTGGCCAAAGAACTGCTAACTTCTCTGTGGAAAATGCCTTCTGGTGCCTTAGCCACAGACATATTCATGGGAAGCAGGATGGTGGCCTCCAGAGACATTCATGTCTTAATCTCAGAAGCTGTGTATGTTAGCTTCCACAGCAAATGTGACTTTGCAGAGGCATGAAGAATCTTGAAGCAGGAAGGTGGTTCCTGATCTGAGCAGGCTTATTTGAATCATATGGCTCCTTGCATAAGGACAGCAGAGAGAGTTAACAGTAGGTGATATTAAGAAGCAAGAGGCCAAAGTTACATGATGTGTAAAAGACTCAAGAGGGCTTTGTTAGCTTAAAATGGAGAAAGGGATCCCAAGCCAAAGAAATTGGGCTCAAAAGGCAAGGAAGCAGATCTCTCCCAACACTGAAGAAAGAAATGTAAAAATACTGATATACTGTCAGTCCCGATGGCCCTTGTGGGACTTCCAGCCTGCACAATTTTACAATAAATAGAAGAAATATCATCTGAGAGCCCAAGATGTAGCAGGTCCTAGGACTGACTGGAAACTGAAGTTATTCTCCACTCTCTTGGCCTGGAGTGAACAGCTCTTCCATAGTATTAACTTGCTCACTTTATTCTGTTATACATGGGTGAAAAATGATGTTTTGCTGCATGCTGACTGAGAAGTAACAGAGAGAAGGAAGTTTGGGAAATCAATTACAGCTACTGTACACATGAAGAAACAGCAGTCTGGTTTGGCATTTTTAAGCCTTGACATCCAACTAGTACAGGAAATGAAGGAAACAGAAGCTGACAGAAGCATTTTTTCCTATGATCCTGACACGAATGGTCCCTAAATTTAGCCAATGAATCAGAAGAATCAGTTGGCACCAACATACTCTGATGGTGATCAATCACCAGGCCACTTTCTTCCTAAGCAAAATTTTTCCAAGGTAAGGAACTCATTCATATTTTGAAGAGCAACTAAACAATAAATCTATTATTCTATTACATTTGAGGAACCTCAATTTAAAGGTGCCACCAACTTAGAATGGTAGACACACTCCAATGAGTACATAAGTGATATTTTCTAAGCTCTAAGCTAAAATAAGCACAACTGCAGTGTACAGAAGTTTGTGGGTATGTAGTTTATAACACAAGAATATGCATTGTGTTATTATTTGTGTGTTATAAGAATGGGGTGGTAGGGAGATGGTTCAGTGGTTAAGAGCACTGGCTGCTCTTGTAGATAACCCAGATTCAATTCCTAGCATCTACACAGCAGCTATCAACTGTCTGTAACTCCAGGTCCAAAGGAATTAGACATCCTCTTCTGATCTCTGTGGGCATTGCATAACATGGTTACACTCATATACATGCAGTCAATATATTCATACACAGAAAGTTAAAAAAGTAATAAAGTTGCTCAGTTTGCCTGCCAACTGGGGATTTGGCATTAGCATCCACAAATGAGGGAACTATTCGCCTTTTTTTTTTTTTTTCTGGGACTGTGTTACTTCACTTGGCATAATTGCTTCGAGTTCCATCCATTTACCAGCAAAGTTCAATATGTCATCTTTCTTTACCACTGCATAGAACTCCATTGTGTAGATGTACCACATTTTTGTTATCCAGTCATCAGTTGAGGGGCATTTGACTTGGTTCCAGCTCTTTGCTATTGTGAAGAGAGCTGCAATAAGCATAGCTGTGTATGTATCTTTGCGGTAGGATGCGTCTTGTGGGTATATATACCCAGGAGTGGTATGGCTGGGTCAGGTGGTAGGCTCATTTTCAGTTTTTTAAAGGGTTCTCCACACTGCTTTCCACAGTGGTTGTATAAGTTTACATTTCCACCAGCAGTGGATGAGTGTTCTCCTTTCCCCACAACCTCTCCAGCATTTGGTATCTTTTGTTTTCTTGATCTTGGCTAGTCTTATTGGAGTGAGATGATACCTTAGTGTGGTTTTAATTTGCATTTTCTTAATTATTAATGATGTTGAACACTTTTTTTAAAGGATTGCAATATTTTTTGCTTTTTTATTTTTAATTTTATTTATTTTTGTATGTGTATGAATGTACTGTCTGCATGTAGGTTTGTGCACCTGTGTCATGCAATGCCGCAGAGGTCAGAAGAGGGTCTTGGATTCCCCTGGAACCGAGTTCTCCTGGAATTGGAGTTACAGACGGTTCTTAGCCGCCATGTGGGTGCTGGGGATTGAACCCGGGTCCTCTGCAAGAGCAGTCGGTGCTCTTAACCGCTAGGCTATCTCTCCAGCCCCGATGTTGAATACTTTTAAAGATGTTTCTCAGCCATATTTACTTCATTGTATCTGAAAGCAACTATGCTATTCCAATGTGAATCTCTTAATGGGCTCTAGAATTGTCCTACCACTTGTATTCACACATTGTAATTACCATATATGGATGGAAGATATGTACTCATATTATAATAAAAAAAGAATGTAAAGTTACACATCTTTTTACCTGCATGCAACTTTACTGTTAAAATGTGAATCTCTAAATGTGTTTAGGAATCAACCTATAGTTTATTTTCAAAATTTGTAATTTTGATTTATGTGTGGAGTATATCTATTCATATTCTGGAATAATATAAAATAAAAAAATTTAAAAAGTAATAAAATATTTTTAAGAGACTATGCATTTGGTAGAATTGGTCTCTTAATGATATGGATATTGTATAGGACTCTAGTCTCAAAAACAGAATTCAAGTTAGACATTATATTATAATAGAGATAATTAATATGTATTCATGCAATTTACCCTTATCTAAAACATTATCCATGTGATATTCTGCTTTGTACCTGAGTGACAAATTTTTATTTTACAAAGACATGCAGGCATTTTTCTTTCAAATTTTTTTTTCAGAGTTTCAACTTCCACAGCTGAACTTATATCCTGGTTTTCCCGAAATCTATTGGGTATGAAAGAATAATTTTTCTGTGGCATAATTGTGCAAATCCTAGGATTCCAAAATGCTAGTTAATAATTGTGTTATGAGCCAGGCACGGTGGTGCACGCCTTTAATCCCAGCACTTGGGAGGCAGAGGCAGGCAAATCAATTTATTTCAGGTATGTAGTGCATAAGCTTCCTACGAGTGCCTTCTAATTTTCAGACCCATGATTGGCAACAGAAATAATACACTGATAGCAAATCATGTAGCACTGTTCCCTAACTTGAGATCCTAGGGAGGAAGACAGATTACAAGCACACAGTTTGGGGTGAACTCCCTTTGGGAGGGTATTTCTAAGAAGGGACATTTGAATTGTGACCTAAATAAATAAGACTCTAATTCACAGGAATCTCCTAGGGGAGAAGTTCCAGGACCATGGGGCTCAATCCCCTGGCTCCTTCGAGGTCTATCCATGGTAGACATGCTTTTGATGGACTCAGTGTGGCTCACAGACTTGGCCTTTAAATGATAATTTTATTAGAAGTGATGACTAGCACTCGTGATCTCTAGTGCTTCATAGACTCTAATCTATAAACTGAAAACCCACCATTTCAGAATGATTCCATAGGATTCAATACAGTAACAAACTGACAATGTTAATTTTGATGATACATGAGGCACTACTTTACATATTGTCTTTGAAGAAGTGCTCAGATCCGGGCTGAAGCGATGGCTTAGCGGTTAAGAGCGCCGACCGCTCTTGCAGAGGACCCGGGTTCGATCCCCAGCACCCACATGGCGGCCGAGAGCCGTCTGAAACTCCAATTCCAGGAGAACTCCAGTTCCAGGGGAGTCCGACGCCCTCTTCTGACCTCCGCGGCATTGCACGTCACGGGTGCACAGACTTGCATGCAAACAATACATTCATACACATACGGAAATAAATAAAATTAAAAAAAAAAAAAAAAGAAGTGCTCAGATCCCCAGTAGTTCCAAGCTAATTTTATAAAAATTAGAAAGTGAGGTGAAGTTGTGAGAAGTGCTTGTTCTTTTGCACAAGATCTGAGTTTGCTTTCCAGCACCCACATGATGGCTCACAGACACCCCTAACTCCAGTTCCAGGAGATCAGACACCCTCTTCTTGACTCTTTGTTACCAAGCATACATATATACCTTTAGGAATAACAGTCACACACATAAAATTAAAAGTAAAAAAAATCAAGATTCTAAAAATTAGAAAGTATAGTAAGTACAGATTATTCAAATCAGGATAGATTTTTTTTATATTCTTTTATTGTTGTTTGTTTGTTTTGAGACAAGGTCTCCTTGTAGCCCCAGCTGGCCTGGAACTCGCTCTGTGGGCCTGACTGGACTTGATCTCACAGAAGTCCACCTGTCTCTGCCTCCAGGGTACTGGAATTAAAGGCATACACTTCCATGCCTGGGGAGATTCTGTATTCTTTTTTTTCCTGTATTTTTAATATAGATAATTAGGATAAATTTTATAATGCTAAGTAAATTGTTTAGTAGTATACTGACATAATGATCACTTAATTTGCTACATTTAATACATCAAAAGCAATATGGATATTATTTCTATTGTAATTATGCCTTCAAAATCCAATATTCCTTTCCAAAATTATTTCCATGTAATCCAACTAATTTGGATTTTATAAGCTGTCAGAAATTACCACCAAGGATATTTAAGATCTGAAAAATAGCTTCATTTTAAGTAATCACTCACTAGATGAATAGAAAATAGCTCCATCAGGATAGTTTGCTAGGAAAATAAGAAAATTTAATTATTTCATTCTGTGAATAAATTCAGATCTCTCCTATTGAACTCACTGGAAATAATTACTCCATTTAAACAACCAAAATTTGGCTCAAATATTATGGGAATTTTTTTTGTTAGGGTAATAATTTTGTACATACTTAGTTATGAGGTAAGTTGTGTATACCTTCATTAATTTAATTTTCTAGATATTTGTTGTGTATTTTCCTGCAATAAACAAATCCTGGCTGGATGCTGAGGTTGTAGGAACTACAGAAACTCATATATCTGGTGTTAAATGAAGAAAATATGACCTCTGATCCTACAAATATGTTCTGTTTTCAGATCTAGTTATTACAATATATTATTATTTCAAAATGTTCCTAAATCCATAAATGAAAGTGTAACCCCTTGCTCAAAGGTTTGTGAGAACACAGTTTGAGGAGGGAAATTCCTAGACTTGTGCCATGATTCACGATTAATATTTTATTACATGGTCACCTGAGGACCATACATCTGTAGAATGGTTGGAAAGACTGAAAGCGTTCTGTAAAATGCTTAGAATTAACCTTGGTGCTAACCTTGGAGGATTCATTTGTACTTATCTATCTTAATGATGGTACCAGTGCTTTGTGTAGAATTATTATCATATAATAATTTTTATTATCATATAATTATTATCATATAATAAGTGTTATACTCTAGCTCCAATGTCTTACAGATTTTTCTGTAGTGGGTCCACACTTCAGCTTTCTCAAGATCAGCTTTCTTTTATGGCACAACCTCCAAACCCTCTATTTTTTTCATGGACTCATGTATTATATTATCACAGAAACATGTGACCATAGCTTCATCTGATTAAGATGGAGATAAAGAAAAAAAACACTCAAAATATGGCCATTTTTTTCTAGCAGAGAGATTATTAAGAATTATTGCATTAAAAATAATCAGTTGACATATAAAATTTATTTTTATTTAAATCATTATATGGTTATAAATCCTTATTTATATATTATTAAGTATGTGATACATCTACATTATTCTCTGCTGAATACAATGTGTTAGTTGGCTTTCTGTGGCTATAACAACTATCTGTGAAAACCAAACTATAAAGAGAAGTGGTTTATTTTGGCACACAGCTTTGGAAGATTTTAGCCTTCCCCTCTTAGAAGTTCTAACATCTCCAAAGACTGCCAAACTAGAGAGAAAGCATAAACTGTTGCCACTAGGGATGTTGTTCAGTGGGTAGAGTGCTTGCCTAGAATTCATGAGCCTTCCGTTTGATCCCTAGAACTACATAAAACAGCATAAACCTCTCATTCTAACAACCGTAAAGTAGAATCAGGAGGATCAGAGGTTCAAGGTCAGCATCAGCTATATATAGCTATATCGTCGCTCCTCTGAGGCTCCGTGATGATCTCTTTCAGCAGCAAAAAATCCAAAGTATATCATGCCCTTAAAAAATCAAGATGATCCAAGGATTAACCCTCTGCAGCTTCTTCTCCAAAATCTGGCCAGTTGCGGCTTTCTGTGGGCATCACTCTGTTGTATGAGGAAACTTCGCTGAGGTCTCAGTATTCTCTCCACCCTCTGTTCTACTATGTTCCATGAGCCTTAGGTGCTAAGATTCCACTATAGATGTACACTTAGGGCTGAGCATCTCTCAGACATATATTCTCTGTGTGTGGCCAGTTGTAGAAGTCTGTAGTAACCTCTATCTGCTGCAACAAGAAGCTTCTTTGATGAGTGGTGTATGGGATAGTTGTCTATAAATAGAAGGATCCATATTTATCTCACCCATGGCTCAAGAACCATTGTGCAAGAGGGGTTAGAAAGCGTGCAACAGCCAAGTGTGGTGTAGATACAAAAGGACACAGGCTTTCGGGCCTCTGGGAAGTTGGTCATATGAATTTGTGACGATGGTGTCAGCATGGTAAGATTTATGCAGACTCAATTTAGACATCATAGAACTGGGAAAATGAGCAACCTTAGCAGAGAACCATTGGCAACCAATTACTGTGGGGTAAGAGAGAGTTGCTCTTCTTTAAAGGAGTGACTCTACATAGGCCAAGTAGACCCCAGTGGATGAACTTGCACAGGGGACAGCTGGGAACAAATCCTTGACCAGATAGTCTTTAACATGTATGGCAGAATGCATGAAACCTGGTAGGGTTGGGGCTATGGGGGAATGCAGATGTGGAGAGAATTTAAATTTGATTAAGATCTAGTATACAAAATGTACAAAAACTTAATTAAAATATATGGAGCTCTATGTAGTGGTAAAGAAAGATGACATCATGAACTTTGCAGGCAAATGGATGGAATTCGAAGCCATTATGCTAAGTGAAATAACAGTCCCCCCCCCCAAAAAAAATGACAAATGGTATCCCTTATTTGTGGATGCTAGCACCAAATCCCTAGTTGTAAGGCAAACTGAGCAACTTTAATGTTATGTTTCTTTTTATCTGAAAGCAACTGTGCTCTTATAAGGTGAATTCCTTACTGGCCTCTAGAATTAACCTACCACTTATTTTCAGACTTTGTAATTTTGGTATATGGGTGGAGGGTATGTATGTATATCTTAGAATAATATAAAATTAAAGGGAAAATGTGAATTTCTATACATGTTTTGGAATTAACAGTTTATTTTCAGACATCATAATTTTGATATATGTGTGATGTACATACAGGCATATTTTAGAGCAATAAAATTGGAACAAACAACAACAACAAAAGGACTGAGTCAAAGAACTGACTGAAATAGTAAACTTCTGCCCAAAACAATAAACTTCTGCATAGAAAATTTTTAAAAAGACTGAGAAAAAGATGCAAGACATGTACGGCAGAATGCATGAACTCAGGTGAGGTGGGGGGCATAGAAAGGGGAATGAATCTAAATTGGACTAAGAAATGCTGTATGAAATCCACAAAACTTCAATAAAAATATTAAAATATATATATAAATCAAGACTAGTTTTAATTTCTGCAAATAACAATCATACAGTAATTAATGAGTTATATAAGAATCAAATTAACTGCTTAAGTTTTAAATCATATGAGGACTTCTCCTAAATATATACTTCCTGCTTAGAGAACTCCTGCTTGAAACTCCCAGTATAGCAACCTGACAGGCCTTTTGGGAGGAAGGATCTCACAATATAATGATATCATGTCCACTACGGACCTTCCGCACATCACTGGCTATGCACTCATGGCGACATGGAGATCTTCTGGTCCAACAGCAGGATGAATGTTGAACTCAAAGAGAAGAATCATAAATGATCGATCTTTCAAGTCATTTCAATCTTTTACTTTCTCCCACTGTGAATTGTTAAGTACATTAATTATGCATGCGATATTTCCTAAAAGCCAAATCTAGTTTTCCAGGAAAAAAGAAAACAAACCCAGAATCATCCCCTTCCACTTCTTGGCATAGAAAACCTCCAGATGTCACTCAAATCCAACCCCCTCTCTGAGGATTTATTAATGAAGGACTGCCAGCAGTGAGCAGCGGCCCCGATCCTTCTGTTTCTCTGACGTCAAGCCCTCCACAGTCTGAATTTCCTGGGCAATGGAGGGAAAATCCAGGTCATTCATTACTGGAGCATAAATGTTAACAAACAATGTCTCCCAGCCATCACTGTTATCTGGCCTGAGACCCATCTGCCATCAACATCTAAATCTGTGAGCATTAGTTTTGACTTGATATTATTAGAACAGAGCTATTTAGTCTGTACAGGAGGCAGAAATTAGAATTAACCATAAATTTTATGAAAATGCTCTCTCTTATGGTCACATCTGACAACATTTAAAGAGTTGAGTGGACCGCTCCTACATTTATTCTCCTGCTAGTGACTGACTTTTCAATCTTTCAAATGAATTTATGGAATGTAGCAACACAGAAGAATTACCAGCCTTATGTTTCTTTTTTTGCTACAGTAGTTTACACCCAAAGCAGCGTGTTCTAAGTTAACATGGTACTAAGGCAGCAGGCACATGAAGTCCACCATCTTTCATGCCCACCTCAAGGCTTACTTACTTTGTCGGGAATGCCTGCCTAGCTTGATAGCTGCGACACTTTGACTTTGGAAGTTACAGCCAGGCCCAGTCTCTAGAGAAGACAAATGAATGTGTCCGTTCTCCATCATGAACTCACGTGAAAACAAAGAACAAAAATCCTTAGGAAGGAGAGAAATGACTAAAGGAACCCGAGTGAAGAATCTATACTTCACAGTAAACAGAACACAAACAAAAAAATCATATTGGGGAAAGTGGTTAGGAGCACTGGGTGCTCTTGCAGAGGACCCTGGTTCAATTCCCAGCACCTACAGGATGGCTAACAACCGTCCATAACTCTAGTTCCAGGGGATCTGACACCCTCTTCTGACCTCCTGAGACACTGCACAACACGGGTGCACTCATTCACATAAAATAGCAATAAATAAAATATTTAAAAATAGTCCTAAATAGGCAGAAATGTAGTTCAGTTGGTAGAGTACTTGCCTTACATGTATGAGACCCTGGGCTTGACGCCCCTAGCACCTTATAAACTTGGTGTGATGCACATGCCTATAATCCTAACACTTGCAATTTGGAAGCAAGAGGATTAGGAAATCAAGGTCATCCTCTCCTACAGGGGAAGATGAAAGTCAGCTGGAGATACATGAGATCTTGTCTCAGAAAAAGAGTCACACTCAACTTCGGGGTGTGTAACAATTTAGAATACTACATTCTGAAAAGAAATGTCGATGATTTCAAAGTACAAGAACTATTGGTTTATTTCTGAAGAATTAGTAGCTTAAATTACTGTCTAAAATATAAAATTTCACTTTTAGTGTTGACACTTCAGACAAAGTGATTCAATTTGAAATGACATCATGCATTCAAGGACGCAAAAGCTAATTTTCTTAAAAGCTTGCTCATCTCAAAAGAGACAGTGGAGCTATGACAATGAAAACAAAGGTGAATTCTTTAAAGGTGAGTAAATATCAGACTAATTCGACAAAGTTCTGTAATCAGCAAAGAAATTGAAATCTTGCAGTGTAAAGGTTAAGGTTATTTGTTTACCTACATGGAACAAGCCTTGGGTGTCTTTCTCAATTGCCTGAGTAGCAATGTCTTCTGCATCAGGAAAACCTACATGGAGCTCAGGACTAGACTCCAGGAGGCGGCCAGGGTCAAAAGGCATGGAGAGGGGGGGAAGGAGGTTTGAAGAAAGGACATTTTGCTCCCCCAAGGTAAAAAGCCCCAGAAGGAGTATTCCTGTTCCATTTATTTGTATTCAAGTACTTTCTCATGTACTACATAGTGTTTCTAGAACCCTGTGCACAGTGATAAATGACTATACAGTATGGTTTAATTTACCATTGCATTCATTTTAGGTAGAAAAAAAGTTACTATATAATTCTAGAGGGTAACAACAAATAAGATAAGTTGCATGAAAAACTCAAGGAAGATTTCGGTAGGGACAAAATAAACCACTGGGTATCCTGGTTGCTTTCAAACAAGTTTACAACTGTGCAACAGAAAAATAAATGCAATATAATTTATGATTAGAAATTGGATAGACACAGAAGTGGTGTCATATGTATTGGAATGCAGCTGGTTACTGCCCTGTGGCCACTGACTACTTCGGCAGAGTTCTATAATTTTATTACAGTGTTCTTTCTCCAACTTTCAGTATGTGTAATGCTTTTGCCCTCTGATTCGAATTAGTTATAACATCCTACTAGTTAATTAAATAAAAACTTCCATATTCATTTTATATGTATATGAGTTAAGATTAAATTAAAAAGCTTCCCTTAGGTCTACATATATGCTAATATACACAGCAAAAAATAGACTATATAATGCCTAGGTTGTAAGTAATTTTCCCATATATTACTTTGTATTTTCCAAAATTTGTTCAGAATTCATGGTTAACTTCAATAATTAGAGGAAGAAACATTTAAAAGAACTAAGGAAAAAAATCCAAAATAATTATTTGACTCTAAACTTATGTCAAGCTCTCAAATGAACATTTAATTTTCAATTCTGGGCTTAGGTGAACGCTTCAAAATGACTCAGCTTCCGGATCATCATACCTACCATAGTTTCATTCTTAAGAAATGAGAAAAATATTCACTGCATAGAATTGTTCCTATCTATAAAAGCATCATTCCTTCAACAAAATACCATAATATAACCTAAAATTTGAATTCAGGTATTATAAAAGGTAAAATAAATAGATAAATAAAACCTCAACTAGTTGGATCCAAGTGGTCCCTGGGGGTGTTAGGGTCTGGGGGCTTCCCCCTCAAATTGTTGTAAAGTTGCAGCAGAGAGACCACTCACTTAACCATGTGGAGTTTTAAAGGAGGGTTTAATTTAATTACGACGCCTGGCCAACACTCAACTCGGGAAGAATGTGGGCACGAGGTGCAGGTTACAGGGTAATTTATAAGTACAACAGCCAATCAGAGCTTAACATCACAGTTAAAGTTACCAATCAAGGGGAAATGCGCAAAGCAAGCAAACCAATCATTCCTAGAACGACTAAGGAAAAAATGGCTGAATGGGATCTGAGAACACTATCTCTGAGTTTTTATAATCTTCCATCTCAATAATCTTCCAAACGGGGTTCCCAAAGATCTCTTCTCAATTGTTAGACTTACAGCTGACTGTTTAATATTCCAGAAAAAATTAATCTGTGCACTTTACAGCCTGCTACACAGCAAAACAACATGAGTGTATGGAAAGTAGTATAATAGTATTATTTTTTAAAAGTAAAATTTAAGGGGCTGGAGAGATGGCCTAGTGGTTAAGAGCGCAGAATGCTCTTAAAGAGGACCCGGGTTCGATCCCCAGCACCCACATGGAGGCCGAGAACCGTCTGAAACTCCAATTCCAGGAGAACTCCAGTTCCAGGGGAATCTGAGACCCTCTTCTGACCTCCGCGGCATTGCACGACACGGGTGCACAAACCTACATGCAGACAGTACATTCCTACACATACAGAAATAAATAAAATAAAATAAATTTTAAAAAAGTAAAATTTAAAACACCATAAAGGAATATAAATATCATAGATCAAAAAGACACTGACTCCAAGTAAATGCAAATCCTTTTAATTTATCAGTTTCTATAAAATACTAAAGGGAGACCCTGTCTCAAAAGTGTGTGTGTATATTATATAATAATATAAATACCATATATATATATATATATATATATATATATATATATATTATATATATATATGGTTAGGCTTCATAGTCAATGTGATGGATTTAGAGTCACTAGGAGAGACAACTCTCTGCTCTGAGGATGTTTCTACAGGGGCTTAGCTGAAGTGAGAAGACTCAGCCTGAACGTGGATGGCACCAGCCTATGAGCTAGTGCCTGCAAAGAGTAATTGGAGTCATCTCTGCTTCTTGGGTGTGGAGGTAGACCAGCTGTCTTGGGTTCCTGCTGTCGGTGATAGATGCTCTTCTGTTGTCCTTCCTTCAATGTTGTGAAGGCCCACATCTTCCATCTATGAGCCAAAATAAACCCTGGCTTCATTACATTGCTTTGGTCAGATAGTAAGTTACAGAGGCAAAAGAAGTAATTCATAGAAACACATGGAGAGCGGAAACTAGATCATTTAATCATGCATCATTAGGAAATCTTAGCCAGTTCCCACTACATAAATCAATGTACTTGAACAGACTGATTTTTGACTTACTGTGCTATTTTTTTCTTTTTCTTTTTCTTTTTTTTTTTTTTTTTTTTTTTTTTGTCTTTGAGACAGGTCTCCCTGTATCCCAGCTGGCCTGGAGCTCACTAAGTAGACCAGGCTGGCCTTGAACTCACAGAGATCCGCCTGCCTCTGCCTCCCGAGTGCTAGGTTTAAAGGCATGCGCCACCAGGGCCTGGCAGATTTTTTTTTTTTTTTTTAAATAAAAAATAAATGAAGTTTAATGCACATTTCCAATGTTTTATTTCTTGAAAAAAAAAAAAAAAAAAGAAAGAAAAGAAAAGTCAGAATTTGTATGGATTGACTTGCTTGCAGCCAAAGAAAAGATCCCGAGGACCTAATCTTGGTGTCTGTGAGTGTGAACTCATTTGAACATACATTGTGGGTGACAAAATGGAGATCACAGAAGGTATGCCAATATGGCTGTCTTATATAATGATGATGGTAGATTCAGGGAAAACAAGGAAGACAGTCCCTGTCAGAGGTGATGCATGGGAATGTCTGTGACACCAGAGTGCTGCAGCAGCGGGGGCAGGCCTGGGACCTTCCCTCACACACCTCAAAGTACCAGCGGTGCTCAGCTTGCTGTCTGATGTTGAGCCTCCAGGATCATGACATAGCACATTTCTACTGCTTTAGGCCTATCTCTGTTTCAGGAGCTCCAGTAAACCAGCATTAAAAACTAACATATTGGGGCTGGAGAGATGGCGCCGAGGTTAAGTGCACTGGCTGCTCTTGCAGAGGACCCAGGTTCGGTTTCCAGCACCCACCTGATGGCTAAATAACAACCATTCCTAACTCTAATTTCAAGGGGTCAAATGCCTTCTTCTGACCACTGTGGGCATTGTAGGGCATGTACTTACATTCATGCAGCCAATATATTCACACACATAAAATAATTAAAAATACACATTTTTTAAAAAAAATTAAAAATCTTAAAAAGAAGTGGCATTCTATTGTCAAGTTCCACATGTAGCTTATGATGGCTACATGATACACTGAATCCTGACTTTTCTTTGGCTACATTATTAATAAGTGGTCAAGATATCTCCTCAGACTTATTTCTTTGTTTTCAATTCACTCTTCATCAAAACACACATATACACTAAAGAAAAGGAAGGGAAGGAGGAAAGGAAGGAGGGAAGGAAGAAAGAAAGATAGGGATCATTTAAGATGGTACAGTGACTTTCTTAACACAAATTATGGTCAAACATACATTAATTAATATTATTAAAGATGGTCCACTAATTTCATACTTCCCTGCTATATTTTTTATTTTTATTTTAATTTTTTGGGTCTTTGAGACAGGGTCTCCCTGTAGCCCTAGCTGGCCTGGAATTTGCTATGTAGACCAAGGTGGCCTTGAAGTCACAGAAATCCACCTGCCTCTGCCTCCTGAGTGCTGGGATTAATTGTTTTTAATTTTTAAAAAAACAAATCAAAGTTTCTATGTTATTTTAGATGTCATAAAAATAAAATAGAATGATAGATTATGAAACAAAAGATTGAAGAACAACCCAAAAATTGAAACAAAATTTAAGTCACACATTTTCCAACTTATTTGTCAAAGTTGTTGAAGTTTTAATGGTATTCATTAATAGATAACCAATGTTAACATTAGAAAGAATAAGCTCACTGAATTATATGGAGACATCTTTTTCTTCAGAGACCAGAAGTAACTCAAAAATCACATTCTCCCTTACCCAAAATAATTTGAAATGCTATTAACAATAACAAAAACAACAAAAACAACAGTTGATTTTAGAGGAAGATACTGAAAATACTATTCTCTACAAAAAGTGAATTATTATTTAATATTCAGTAAGGAAAATGTTGAAGAAGGCATAACTTTAAATAAGTTCTATCACTGAATTAGTGAGTTAAAGGGGTACAGGAAAAGAAAAACAGCAAGTTAACCCAGAATGCTTTGCTATATTCAGAGCTGTCTAGGTAAGTCCCATATAAAGAAAGAAGGAGCTTCTCATTTTTATGTGTATTTTTTATTCCGATCCATGTACACATAGGTCTGGGGGTTCAAACGCTATGAAAAGTAAAAAGGTATGGAAACTGGAATTAATATCTTATTGTTAGAACATTAATATGTACTTTGCCCTGAAATATTTTCTTTTATTCTCTCTCCCTCTCTTTCAAGTTTTTGCATTTGAAAATGGTCCAGGGCTGGGGAGATGGTCAGCATGTAAAATATGTTTGCCGTACAACTGTCAGGACTACAGTTCAGATCCTCAGTGTGTATGGAAATACCAAGCGGGCATGATGGTTACTTATGATCCCACCACTCGAGAGGATCTCTGGAGCAAGCTGGGACGGTGTACTAGCTGAATTAGTCTGGGTCCAAGTGGTCCACACCACTCAATAAATAAGGTGAAGATTCTCAACATCAACCTCTGCATACACACACACAACACACACACACACACACACAGACACACACATGTGAACACAAATACACAAACCAACAAAAACAGAAGGATTGAATTTTCTGATATGGGGAAGGGTGAATTCTCCACAGCAATCAATAGGAAGGTAAATTTTAAAAATATATTTTATTTATTATTTTTCTTACTTTTATGTGTCTGAGTATACTGCCTGCATGCATGTAAGGGCATATGTGTTACGTGGAGCACACAGAGATCAAAAGAGCACATTAGATCCCCTGGAACTGCAGTTATGGGTGGTTGTAGGCCACCATGTGGATGCTGGGAACTGAACCCAGATCCTCTGCAAGAGCAGGCAGTGCTTTTAATTGCTGACACATCTCTCCAGCCTTGGAAGGTAGATTCTTGACTCTCATCACAACAAAGTGATAACAGGCCATGGGGAAGGATCATTATGTGATATATTTTTTAATTTAAGAATCACATCAGGAGAAAATTATATGTACTTTAAAAAGTAAACATTATAATTACAGTAACATATAGGTGACATTGGGTAATTCTCAAAAGAGATACCAGGTTAAATATTTATCTATCAGACAAAAATTCCAGCATAGAAGTAGGAAGTGGTTAAGAAAACCCAACCTGGGGCTGGAGAGATGGCCTAGCGGTTAAGAGCGCCGACTGCTCTTACAGAGGACCCGGGTTCGATCCCCAGCACCCACATGGCGGCCGAGAACCGTCTGAAACTCCAATTCCAGGAGAACTCCAGTTCCAGGGGAATCCGAGACCCTCTTCTGACCTCCGCGGCATTGCACGACACGGGTGCACAAATGCATGCAGACAGTTACATTGATACACATACCGAAAAAAAAAAAAAAAAAAAAAAAAAACCCAAACTAATCGGTGGAACTATTGGCAAATTATGGCAGGTGGAGAGGGGAGATTCAGTCTCATTTCAGGCTGAGAGTCTTGGCAAGTTGACCAGGCTCCTGGGGACCAGTGGATGAACCTGCATTGATATAGACAGATAGATAGATGATAGATAGATAGATAGATAGATAGATAGATAGATAGAAAGATGATAGATAGATAGATAGATATGACATTTGGGGGAGTTGTAAGGGGGTGCAGAAAGGAGAGGGGATCTAAATATGATCAAAATATACTGAATAAAATTTGAATAAATTCAATTTTAAGAAGGAAAAAAATAATAGGCTCTGATTTTTTTTGCCCTTATTTCCAAGTAACTTTGCCAAAATTTGTTCTAGTTTACAATATTTTTGATATTTTGAGAGGAAGACTGATGTGTGGGCATCAAATCTCATCACGACTATGGTTTGGGAAAAGATTATCCAGGAAAACCAGGTCTACACAGAGAAAATAGCACTTTGTGTATGGAAATATCAAGCAGCGACTATTATTTGCCTAATCCTACTTTATTTCATACTTTGTACTTTCTAGGAAAAAGCAGCCAAGGCTTTCTCTTTCAGAGAAACACAAAGCATGGCTTTTGAAAGTCTGGGAGCCAGCTGCTGGGAATGAAGCAGTGGATGCCAAGGCAGTGTGAACCCAGCTGCCCGAGAACAGAGCAGCTGCTGGGAAGCGACAGCACGTGTGCCCATCCAACTGCCACATAGTAGAAATGACATCTGATCAAACACCATCATTAGGGATGGTTCTATAGCTTTACTGCAGACTCTTTTTTCCTAACACCAGCTTCTCTCTTGACCTGGGGAGTTGAGAAGGGCTCATCTCTGAAACATGAAGCCAGGCTTCAATCTCATCTTCTAAGTAATAATTTGTGTTTGATTAAAATGTGACAGGTAGGCAAGCTTGATGCGGAACTAACTGGACTTTCATTCTGTATTTTTTCAGCTATGTGTCCCAGAATCTGTTGGTTGTAGATTCGGTTTTAGAGAACTTTGAATGTGACTACTTTTCTGCCCCATTGGCTCCTCAGGCTTTTAACCAAAGTGTATTTAAGAGAAAACACGTCATTGCTTAGAAAGGCGGAGGCAGGAAGATCGCGAATTCAAGGCCAGTCTCTGCTAAATAGCAAGATCATGTTTCACAAAACAAATAAATCATTAAAACTGAAAACAAGACAAGCCATGGGTCTGTAGGGAAAGAAATAATTTCTGATATAGCAGCTTTCTGGTGAGTTACTGTGGATTAAAATATCGATGTTTCCATCAGGGTTAGGAACTTACTTTCTTCTCCACCAAGCTAATCTCTACTGCTCTGAAAAAAGAATTTATATGTGTAATATTTCTTATCACTAAAATGGTTGTCAGCCACACCGTGTGCTGGGTGCTGAGAATCAACCCCAGGTCCTCTGCAAGAGTAGCCGGTACTGTAGCCACTGAACCATCTCTCCAGCCCCCACCTCACCTTTTTTTTCAAAAAAAGGAAAGTGAAATCAATATATTGTTATTAACTCACATGCCAGGTTTCTATTCCTTATTCATAATGTTGCTCCTTTCAACGGGAATATTTTATCACTTGAAGTTATATTTCTTAATCATGAGTTTCCACCTCCTAGCATAGTGAGTTACACAGAGATACACAGATTCTGCACAAGATGTTTAATCATTACATGCTCACTGGCTATAAAACAGCTTATTTCTGAATGAGGGAATATCTGTCTCCTCTCTGAGCAACACACACACACACACACACACACACATTTGTGTGTTTGGAAAAAACATTTAAAATTAGGTCTTGGTCACTTTAACAGTGAATAGCACCTATTCATAAAGAATTTTGTGGACACTGCTCTGACAGTTGAATCTATAATATGCCTGCAGAATATCAACAATCATGATTACATATTAATGTTTTAGAGTTAGCCTCTACCCCACTCTGCCAAAAGGTTTCAAGCACTTTAGAAGGTTCTTTGCTACAACACAAGGAAAGAATCCTTCTATACTGAATGAATTCTCACAGCAGAACTTCATTCTTCTTCCTCTCCAAACTCAGACACACTGCAAAGAAATGCTGGAATCTAATTATCAGAGAGGGATAAAAGACAGTATTTTATTTTAATATGAGAAATGTTTCCCTTAAGAATACATATGACTTTAAAAGGTTATCAAGTTAGAAATCATAATAATTTAGCTCACCAATCCTAATCTTGTATTTTGGGTTTTTGAAACAGAGCTGTCTCTGTTCCCTTATCATTATCTGAAGAAGGGAAAATTATGATACAAAAGCTGAATATGATTTTGGACAACAAATTTTATATTAGAAATAATCCCTTTAGGAGAAAATAGGTTTCTAAAGTAATACTAGAAATTAACTTCTATTGAATATCAAATGCATTGTGACATTTGCTACTAGCCTGTAGAGAAATGCTGAAACACTAATTGATAAATAATTCTTCTATTTATACCACAAAATTGAGAGGTCTGTATTTTAAAGACTTTTTGATTGTAGTAATATGGAAATGAAAAAGTAATGCTAATTACTTAATTAGATAATTTTAAAAGCATGACACATATTTTTTGTCCTTTTCTTGAGACAGGGTCTCCCTATTGTAGCCCCAGGTAGCCTGGAACTTGCTATATAGCCCAGGCTGGCTTTGAACTCACAGAGATCTGCCTGTCTCTGCCTCCCGAGCACTGGGATTAAAGGTGTGTACCACCAAGCCTGGCTGCATGACACATATTTAAAGTTTTCTTTAGCATGAACCTCAAATGTCACATTTTTTCTTCATTATCAGGATGTTGGTTTTAAAAAAGTCATAAGAACTGTGAAAAGGATTACTCTCTGTTCAGAACCAAATATAATACTAAAGTCCTAGGGCTATGCACTCAGGCAAAGTATATTAATGCAGGAGCTCTGACATCAGCAATGGATTGTTCCACCAGGTGGATGTTGGCCAGGGGATCCAATGCCCCACAAAAGGTAAGGGCTCCTTGCCTCTAAGTTGGGATACCTGCAGGAGGAGAGTCAATAAGACCCTGCTGCCAAAGACCTGACATTAACATGGGAGGGATGTATTGAGACTGCACATGCAAGTGTACAGATGGCCTCTGGAATGCCAGAGAGTGTTACCAAAGGTCACTAAACCAATAAAGCAAATATGGGTCTCCCTGAGTCAAGCAAGACTCCACCGTCAGCACCAGCTACACCTCACCTGCCTGGAAATACTGTGCAGCAGAGGCAGCCATGTGCCTGTATATCCCAAATCTAATTGGCTATTGGCTCTCCCCTTGGAGAAATAACCCATGGCTGATGCCACAAGCTTACATCCTCTACAGGTTAGATGTTATAAGCCACAGTAAGACCCTGTCATATTTAACAGGGGGGAAAATTGTAATTCATGGATTAACATATCCAAACATGTGTCTATGCTAAAGTAACCTACCATAACTATTAGTGCTGCTTAAATACCTATATATCTAATTGCTTGTTCTTCATTAGTAGGATCGAAAGGTTATTCCTGGACAAACTGTCAGCCCATGAAAGGAAACAGCCAGAATTGACCAGAGTCCAAGTCAACAGCTCCAGAGAGAGTGGACTGTTTTACCTCTCATCCACCTGTGCCCCTTTTCTAAGCCTAGGGAACAACCTGCGGAAGAGGGGGCGTGGTAGAATGTAAGGGCTGCGATTGGGGTGAATGGTGAAACTACAGCAATGTAGTCTGGACACTCATTTGATCAACTTGATTGAACAAACAACCTGTCACCCCCCACTGGATGGTGGGGCTGTAGGTGTTTGGGCACAACAGCCTGCAGATAGGTTTTGCATGAAGGATGCTTGTACTCATGGATTATCACTTATAGCTAAAAATGAAAAAAAAAAAAGAGAGAAAGATGCAGGACAGTTATGGCAGAATGCATGATCTGGGATGGGGTGGGGGTGGGGGGGAAGGGAAAGGGAAATAAGCCTGAACTGAATTGGAAAAAATGTATGAAATGCACAAAGCATCAATAAAAATTAAAAAAAAAGTCATGCCAATTCCCATCCTGATAAATAACTTGGTCAAATGATTTTTACCTCAATCAATTGCCATTTCCTCATGAGAAAACTGAGAATAACACATTTATAGGGTTCATCCATGGATAGAATCAAATAGCATGCTTCAAATATTTAGTATGGTGTGAAGGATTGTAGGTTATTATTAATCCAAGATAAGAACTCTGTCTTTACAGCCAGTTCTCAGCCTCCCTTACTTTTGGAAGCTCTTTCTTTGCATGAGTACTTTTTTGAGCTAAGCATTTCTAGAATGGTTCAATTCAAAACCTGTAAAATACTAAACTCTACAGGCATGCTGATGAGTTTCAGGAAAGGGTTCACATGTTCATATCCTTGAGAAGCATCAAAAATTTTAGCGGCGTCAGTGGAAGGACAAATGGATGGAAGACAGATAGATACATGCTTAAACAAATACTGTAAAATGTTCATGGTGGAGTCTAGCTGCTGTTCAATGGGAAGCATTAAAACCTTAATGTATGCTTAAAATTTTCAATCTACAATGTTAGAGGAGAACATAAATATTCAACATACTTCAAGGACACCTTACTGAATCTTGAAAAATTACAAAGTTGACTATAGGTCAAGAGAACTGAATTGCCTTCTTTGATAATTCTCAGAAGCTGTTATAAATATAGCAAGTACTTGCACCAAAACTAGGAAGCTAGAACAGCCTGGCTGGTGTGTAAATCACACAGATAAGATCAATAATCATTTTCCTTTCCACCATGATGCACATGTCAGAGAGTCTTGCCATTTTGTCCTCTTAAACAGATTTTATGGAAGTACATACCAGTGCTTGATATTCTTGAGAAAACATACATAGAAAAATGATATCTTATACTTATTTATACTTATTTATTTATACAAATTTTAGGAACCAGCCAATATGTCTAAACCTTTCAACACCCCATCTACATGTCTGTCCTACTTCACCTCCAGCCTTTTAACCACCAGTCATCCAGCAGATACCAGCTCTCTTATTACATTTAAAGAAAAGATTAGAACAAAAACTCAGAGTTGTTTTCTAATTCTAATTACCTAGCTAGATATGAGTTATTCATTTGAATAATAACCTTAGTAACATATCTTAGCTAAAAATGCATTTTATGTTTATAAAATTCTAGGTTAACAATACAACAAGGTTTCTGGATTCCTGATGGAAACTAGCCAGGAAGGATACAATCCCATCTCTTATAAAATTACATCTTATTTATCATGAAAATCAGAGACAAAAAATTCTGGCCATAGGTTTTACTTTTCAAAATTGCAAGGGAAATGCTCATGATGAAATATTAATTCATACATTGAGCAGCTTTGGATTTCAGAGATAATTCTAATCAAACAAATAATCCTTCTTCACTCTGAAAGGTATCAGTTGGACTCTGAAATCCTTGAAAGTGTCAGGAACATGTCCTGCCTTTTGTACCCTCCATGTAGGGAAGTGTGTCTTGTCAGAGAAAATAATAGCCCAGAAATATGGCTCAGCGATGAATCTGAGAGCCTGTCTACACTAAGTCCCCCAACAGTATGACTGGAGACATGACAACTTCCCTGTGTCCTAGAAACAGCGATCCCAAGAGACGATAAAGAATGTTCCACGGTCACTTTCTGCTAATGGTAGAGCAGAATAGAGGACAGTCAGCAACTACATTCTTAATCATCTTCGATGTATACTTTAATAAGTACTGACATTTGCAGGCTGCATATTCAAAACAATTAGAAGGAATTTGCCAAGGGCTGTAATTGTGTTGTCATATGCTTTGGCTGTTTGGGGAAGGACTTTGCATCTAACCCCAAGGCTACAGTTTGGATCCCTGTGGACTCAAAACTACGTTCAAAAAAACTCAGAGTATCTCCATCTTGGATAATTTAAATGCAATTAATTCTACTTCAATGTCTCCTTTAGTACATTTATAGGACGTTTGATGCCACCAAATAAAACAAGACCACAGTGACCAAGACAGGGATCTGAAACCTTGTCCTTAAGTCCTCGACTTTAGAGCAGAAACGCTATTTTTTTCTCCAACAGTCTTGAAATTCTCATCCATTATTTTTTATAAACTAATCATAGGAAAGTCGACAACATTTACTTGTTAAGATTATAACATTCCGGGCTGGAGAGATGGCCTAGCAGTTAAGAGAGACAACTGATCTTGCAGAGGACCCGGGTTCGACCCCCAGCACCCACATGGCGGCTGAGAACTGTCTTTAAATCCAGTTCCAGGGGAATCCAACACCCTCTTCTGACCTCTGTGGCAATGCCACGGGTGCACAAACCTACATGCAGACAGTACATTCATGCACGTACAAAAATAAATAAAAATGAAAAAATATATTAAAATTTTTTTAAAAAAAAGATTATAACATTCACAAAATCTACTGTTAGAAACTCAAATATTGTAAAACCAAGTATCACATAACACAACATAATCAGCACAGATCACTTCTTGCCACTAAGCACTGATATTACCAGGGAGTTCATTTTTCACAGTCCAAGTATATTATAGGTCATTATGGAATAGTCAGCATTAGTCTCTTGCTCATCTGACATACTGATTCTGTGCTAACAGTTTTCTAAAATTTCCACAATCCTCAAAATAAGAAGAAAGCCAGAACAAAACTGCTCTTCTATATCTCACAGAAAAGGCATTAAGTTACTTAAAATACAAGTGGTTTTTATTCACATACATGTCTGGCACCGGCATGGAAAAACTGCACATTCTCTGATCTCTAAGTGACAGAATGGTTTTGTCTTTCATTTCTGGTCTACTATGATCTAAAGAGAAGTTAACAAATTACTTGGCTAATCTGGCCTCTTAAAGGTTCAACAGTCCCAATGCCTTCCTGTCCCCTACTATGAGCACCACCACCAGCCATTGCACAACAGCAAAAGGCAACAGTAAGATGAATGAAGGCTGTCAGACATGTCCAATTTCAAATCTCTGGACCTTGTGGAGGGTTTTTTTTTTTTTTCTTCCACAACAGAGATTCTGCAGATGTGATGAAATGCGGGATTCTGAGATGGCCCCCGGGGGGGCGGGGTCTCTGAGTGGGCCCAATTGTAACCTCAAGAGAAGCAAAGAGACACTGGGGACAACCAAAGACAGTGAGACACAAGGCAAGGTGAAGGGAAAAGCAAGATGGTAGCCTGCTGCTTTGAGGTGGGCAAAGGGGCCTAGAGCTAAGGTAGGCAGCTTGAAAAGCTGAAAAAGAGAAGGAAGAGATTTATTGTGACATCTCCTGAGGAAGACATGCCCTGCAGGCACCTTGCTTTCAGTCCAGTGGAACTGACTGTGTATTTTCAGTCTTCAGAATTAGAAGTATGTATTACATAATCTTATGAAAGCTATTGGGAACTAGTATAATAAACCCACATTTAAGCTGAAAAAAAAAATGTTGTCATTGAAATCACCAAGGAAAAACTCTCAGTATATCTACCCATTGTCAATCAAGAACTCTAATGAAACAAAAATAAAAACCACTTGAGAATAAAATGAACAAAAGACACAAAGAGGCATTTCTCAAACAACTCAGGAACCCAAACGGAGAGTTACAACATTACCATCAGCTATGGGCATTTCCTTTCAGACCCCTCACATCTGTTGACCTGCAGAACAATTAACATTCACAATCAGCCGAGCAGATGACTATGCTATGATCACTTTGGAGTATGATTTGATTTAAGTCAGATCACAAGCAGAGCACAAGAACTGACTCTCTCACTCCTGTGTGAGGCACACACTGCAAAGTACTCACTCACATGCACCAGAAACCACCTAAAACTGTATTCGTGCTGCTGCATAGTAATAGTCAAAAGGTCCTAGAAAATATTCCAAAAGTTGACCAACGCTAAAAAATGGATACACGTGTTAATGTTGCTTAAAAAGCATGAATCAGGATAAAGGGGAAAAATGAAGGAACTGTAGTCACATGATACATATCAACCTGGTTGAATATCAGCAGTGACACTAAATGAAAGAAGCAGGTCCTAGAATACCCAGAGTAAATTTTCAATGTTACAATGTTGCAAACAGGAAAGGCAGCTTTTATCATGTGATTTGTTCATACATAGATTCCTGCTCCTGCATTGTTTCCATCCAAGTATTTTTCACACTTTCTGACAGCTGGTCCCCTAGGGATCCCTTGGTATTTGGAGTTCTTACAAAGTGGCAAGCTCTTGCAACAGAACAGTCTTGACTTGACCAAGATTTAGATGATGCTAAAGAACTAAAAGAAACTGGTGAAGAAACAAAAGTCGGGTTCAACACACCACTAACTTGGATTTTAATCATGTATATCAGCTGAGTGTTCAGATTATACAAGATCTTCAGATTGTTGAAATCCTCAAGACCTGATCATATATATATATATATGAATCTTGACTGGGGTACTTAAAAGATGACACAGTGCTCTAAAACTTTTCAAGTTCAATCTGTGCAGACAGAAGAAAAATTCCATAAGGAAGTTTATGAGCTTCAAAGCACCTATGCTGTTCTCCATCAGTGTTTCTGTAGTAGGTGCTTTGAGAACATGGATGGAGGTGATGAATCTGCAAAGGACTACCAATGAGAATGATGAGACTTCAGAGGAATGTAAAGAAATGTCCACAATTGACCATCAGGGATAAAGGACACTGTAAAGTCAGGCATGGTGGTGTACACCTTTAATCCCAGCCACTGGGTAGGCAATGGCAGACGGAGCTCTGTGAGTTCAAGGCCAGCCTGGTCTACTAGTGAGTTCCAGGAGAGCTGGGGCTACAGGGAGACCTTATTTCAAAAAAGATTTAAAAAAGAAAATGGCAAAAAACACAAACCTAGTGGAACAGTTCAGTTCATACTATGATGATTTTTTTGTTTTAATGTTTTATTGAACATACACTCATGGATATGTGTTTAGATCCAATCCACTCCCAATTTTTTCCCCTTAAATTTTTTCCTTCCCTCTTCCTCCACTTTTTTTTCCACTATAACTCTTGAAACAGAGCAGACTAAAATAAATTAAAGAAATAAAATAATGGTAATAAAAGAAATAAAATAAATGAAAATAAATCTATAAAAGTAGACTTCTTTTATTGATGATTTGTGTATTTCATACATCATTTTCCAATTCAGTTCAGGCATATATCCCTTTCCCTTCCCCCCACCCCATCCCTACCCATCCCACATCATGCATTCTGCCGTAACTTTTCTGCATCTTTCTCTTTCTTTTTGTTTTGTTTTGTTTTGTTTTGTTTTGTTTTCATTGGTGGGACCCATGAGCTGTGTGGGTTTGGGCACAACTGCTTGCAAATTGGTTTTACCTGAATGATGCTTGTACTCACAAATTATCACTTATTGTTAAAAAAAACAGATGACTGAAAGTTTCTAATGACTACAATTTCTTTTTTATCTCACCTGAAGTTCCTGCACAGGGAAAAATGATGAACCTAGGCTATTCTTTTTTTTCTTTTTCTTTTTTTTTCTTTTTCTTTTTTTTTTTTTTTTTTAGACAGGGTCTTCCTGTAGCCCCAGCTGTCCTGGAACTCACTTTGTAGACCAGGCTGGCCTTGAACTCACAAAGATTCGCCCACCTCTGCCTCTCAAGTGCTAGGATTAAAGGCATGTGTCACCATGCCCGGCTCAAAACTAGGCTATTCTTTCTACAAACTTTAATACTGAGTTCATTTTCTGTGGGCCTATAATCACAAAATCAGTGTTACCATTCACTGAAGGAGATATGAATGGTAGGGATGATGATGAAGAGTGGTCATTAAAGGAGGGAGAATTATGACAATAATCAAGAGTCTGACTCAAAGAAGGACCAATGCCCAACAGAGTATAAGCAGCATGGTGAAGCAGCATGCTTCCCTGGGAAGGATGAATTCACTACATCCGATGAGCCTATTCACTTTTCTGTTTTCTTGGTTGATAGACTGGGTTTTGTTAAAAGCCTGAATAATATTGAGAAGTTAAATACAAGTTTAGTTTGCCAAGAAAAATACCTTAATTTTGAACTGATTAAGATAGAAGCAAAGGCTTAGTGTGAATGAACTGAACGGTGGTATTCAGCTTACCATGCGGCTAGAGGAACAGGGTCCAAGTTGCTACCTCTGCTGAATATTAAAAGGAAAACACAGGACATGAAAACAGACAGGAGAGAGGGGTCTACTGGGGATAGGACCAGAAAGAGAGTGTCACATGAAAGAGGGACTCACATGGTGCTGGGAAGGGCAGTGGAGATGGGGTAAAAAAAAAGGAACAAAGTATATCAGGGAGAGAGAGAGAGAGAGAGAGAGAGAGAGAGAGAGAGAGAGAGAGAGAGACTCATTACTGAGCTACCATGAATCAAAAGAGCAAAATCTCACATGAGGTGGTGCTTTGTGAGAAAGAAAAATGAACATCAACTCCATTTATGTTAGACAAGAACCAGAAGAGAAGGAAGGCTAAGTTGGGCCCAGTGTTTAATCTAATACTTATTCCTTTAAATACTTATCTGTATTTCTGCTTGCTGTGAATTCATGTGGGTCATATGATGAACTGCAAAGACATGTTCAAATGCATTAAATGAAGAGTCACACCATTACTGAAAACTCAGTAACTTGGGTCCATTTTCACACATGTGATATCTGTCATCTTATTAACTCCAGGTTTTATGACTAAACTGGAAACGAGGTCTTGGGACCTCTCTACAGGATCTGTGCAGACAAAATACATGCCTCTGAATTTAGTAAAAGTGAACAAAACATTTCAGAAAGTCCAAGGATTCTTTTTTTGGAACTTTAAATGACTCTTTTACACTAATTGCTGCAGATATTCTGGAACAAAATAGAAATAAATGAGACTATTCTAATATAAATAAGGGAAGGAAATGATTAAATTTATGATCATCAAAGCACATTGAAAAAAATCTCAGATTAATTACCAGCAAATTTAGAAGTAGAGCATTATTGACAATAAGTTCACTTATCACACTGTACTTTCAGGATAGTCTAGACTATCACGATAGTCTAGAGCTTCTAGAAGTTCTTGATAAAATTATAGAGTTCATTTTTAGAAATAAGACTAGAGCAGTCTTCTTAAAAATTTACTACCAAGGGGCTGGAGAGATGGCCCAGCAGTTAAGAGCGCCGACTGCTCTTGCAGAGGACCCGTGTTTGATCCCCAGCACCCACATGGCTGCTGAGAACCATTCTTAACTCCAGTTCCAGGGGAATCCGACACCCTCTTCTGACCTCCGCGGCATTGCACGACATGAGTGCACAAACCTACATGCAGACAGTACACTCATACACATAAAAAATAATAAATACATTAAAAAATTACTACCAAGTGATAGCTAATTAGAAGCCTTCCAGTAGTACCCCAAGCGTAATTTCTGTGTATAAGTGTTAGCAAGTTTTTTTGTTTTATTTTTGTGTGTGTCACCACTATGCTGAAGACTGAAGTCAAGCCATCAATGACACTAGGCTACACAAACTACACTTTTTGCCACAATTTCTGAGGTCTTAAATGCTAGAAATATTTAACCAAGTATAACGGATTTTTCACCTTTTTCAACAGCAATTTTATTGCTTTATTAAACAGCACATTCTGACTTTTCTGAGTGTAGCCGTAGCCAAACTAAACAGAGATTTTTTTTTTTGAACTTCAAAACTTTTTATTTACAGAAAGAATTCCTGTTTGTAAATTAACTCAAAGTACTAGCAAAATCATTCATCTTTTTCTCATTCCTGTAAGAAACGGATATTGATTGCCAAAGTGAAAAGGCAGCTGACATCTTGTCTTGTTATAGATTGGAGATGTGGCTTGTGGAGGAATTGTTTTCCTTATAAAATTAAAGTTCCAAGGACATCAACATGTGCATAGTCCCAGGATGATTCTATTTCTAGAAATGAGAACCTATCTGTGGTGGTTTGGATGAGTGTCCCCCATAGGCTCTAGGTATTCAGATGTTTGTCTCCAGTTGGTGGCGCTGTTTTCGGAGGTCATAGAAGGTGTGGCCATGCTGGGGGAAGTGTGTCACTGGGGGCAGGGCTTAGAGAGTTTGGCAAGTCTCGTGGTCTACAGTCGCCCTCTCTCTCTGTTTCCTGTGCTCTTTGAGCGATGTGACCCTCGGCTTGCTGCTCCAGATCCAGCCACCATGCCTCCCGCCACAATGGACTCTAATTCCCTGGAACCGCCATTCCTAAGCTCAAATAAACTCTTCCTTTTATAAGTTCCTTGGTCATGGTGCTTTATCACAGCAACAGAAAAGTAACTAATACACTATCCTTTGATATCCGTAATAAAATTTGGATTCAATGTTACCTAAAAATACAAATGCCATACTGTAAAGGACTTACTCCCTAGTTTCACTTACAGAGAAAATATAGTGAATGATTTAATAAAAACTAACATCATGGGTGCACTGAGTTAGGGAGAGACGCAACAACAGGGAGCTGTCCAACTCCAGCAAATGCCTTTTCTTACGCCAAACAGGACAATCAATGTTTGATATTCTTCAAATTGTATATTGAATACGTACTCACTCTTTCATGCCCAGATGATACTTATCATTAATCATCATCTTGAGCTGGGGGTAGCTCGGTAGCAGACCAATTGCCTAGCACCTCGCAACAACAAAAACGAAAGTTCTCATCTACAAAACTTCGGTGATAGAACTCAGAAAAGATCATTACTTAAGATCCACTTTCTTTTTTTAACTGAGCATCATCAATTGTTAAGAACGCTGTGGGTATCAGAGCTTACTCACCGTTAGAGCATCGACAGCTCACTAATACAAAGTTTCACTTAAAAAGCGTCAGCCAAAGCCCCCTTCAAAGATGTTTCAGGTCTCTACTTCCACTGATCCTGCAGAGGACCTGACTTGAGTCCCAGCATCCATGTCGTCTGGCTCACGGACACCTGTAACTCTAGCTCCAGGGGATCTGATATCCTCTTGGCATTCATGGGTACCCACACGCATGCGCATGTACAATACATAAATAAAAATAAAATAAATCTTAAAAATATTTTTATGATGGTAAGTAATCACTTGAATTTATTTAACCGTGAGTCTAAAGAGACATAGTTTTTAATGTCTTAGTGCTTTAGATATAAAGCAGTCTCAAGCGTTTTGGCCTTCAGTCCAAGCCAATATTTTAAATCACCAAAACTTGATTAAAGGCTAAGAATTCCAATAACTACAATGATTTCAGATGAAACTCCAATGAGATTTAGAGTCAAAACGGTTTTTTTTTCAGTCTACTGAGAGTCACTAGCTACTTGATGTTTTTATTTTATTTTATTTTATTTATTTATGTGTATGAATGTACTGTCTGCATGTTGGTTTGTGCACCCGGGTCGTGCAATGCCGCGGAGGTCAGAAGAGGGTGTCAGATTCCCCTGGAACCGGAGTTCTCCTGGAATTGGAGTTACAGACGCCATGTAGGTGCTGGGGATCGAACCCTGGTTCTCTGCAAGAGCACTCGGCGCTCTTAACCGTTACGCCATCTCTCCAGCCCTTAATGTTTTTCTTTTTTTTTTTTTTTTTAAATTTTTATTTATTTTTGAATGTGTATGAATGTACTGTCTGCATGTAGGTTTGTGCACCCGTGTCGTGCAGTGCCGCGGAGGTCAGAAGAGGGTCTCGGATTCCCCTGGAACTGGAGTTCTCCTGGAATTGGAGTTACAGACGGTTTTTAGCCGCCATGTGGGTGCTGGGGATCGAACCCCGGTCCTCTGTAAGAGCAGTCGGTGCTCTTAACCGCTAGGCTATCTCTCCAGCCCTTAATGTTTTTCTAAGAAATGCTAAAGGTCTCAAAACCTAGTTTTCTCTCAGGGCTTTCCTTTCTCTAAGTGACCACATCACGTGACCAGTTGTCCCAGCTGCAACTTGTCTTCAAACCATTTCTTAATGAAGACAAGTTGCAGCTGGGACAACTGGTCACGTGATGTGGTCACTTAGAGAAAGGAAAGCCCTGAGAGAAAACTAGGTTTTGAGACCTTTAGCAGCTGAAGAGTGGAGAATTTCTAACTCTCAAGGAGAGCCTACAGAGATACAGCCTGCCAGCTGCTCCCTCCGCCTCAATAGGAATAGGCTTCCTTGTATCTCTGCGGCTCCAGGGTCTTTGCCCAAGGTACAAGGTTCCTTCTAGAGCATCTTTTGCTGATGTGTCCTTAGGGCTATCAGCCATGGTTCAGGGACAATCCCATCTGCTCAGGAAACGTCTGATTTGGGGACAATTCCTCTGGATCCTGTGGAGACTCAAACTTATTCTCCTTCCTGGGTAAATCTTCACTCTGCTTCAGTGGGTTTCCTGTCTGCAGGGCCTAGTAGTTTAACCTGAAGGAGGAGCAAGATGGTATTTTGGTATCATGGTGTGAGCAAATATGTACAGCCCCAGGCTTTAAGTGTGGAGTTTGGGTCAGCTCATCTGGAGAACAGCCTGTACTGAACCACTCGCACATGATATAGAATTTTGCTATATTCGGTTAGGGTATGACACAATCTAATTTTAATTTACTTGCATTTTCAGCCCAGGTCTGCACATTCGAAACTCCTTTGGAACTTTTTTTGTTTATTTATTTATTTATTTTATTGATGCTTTGTGTATTTCATACATCATTTTCCAATTCAGTTCAGGCATATTTCCCTTTCCCTTCCCCCCACCCCACCCCATCCCAGATCATGCATTCTGCCATTACTGTCCTGCATCTTTCTCTCAGTTTTTTTTTTTCGTTTTTTACCAATAAGTAATAATTTATGAGTACAAGCATCCTTCATGTAAAACAAATTTGCAGGCTGTTGTGCCCAAACCCACACAGCCCATGGGTCCCACCATGCAGCGGGGGGGAAGGGGGGACTTGTATGTTCAATCAAGTTGATCAAATGAGTGTCCAGACTATATTGCTGTAGTTTCACCATTCACCCCAATCGCAGCCCTTACATTCTACCGTGCCCCCTCTTCCGCAGATTGTTCCCTAGGCTTAGAAAAGGGGCACAGGTGGATGAGAAACAAAACAGTCCACTTTCTCTGAAGCTGTTGTCTTGGACTCTGGTCAATTCTGGCTGTTTCCTTTCATGGGCTGACAGAACTTTTAAATATGGCTGATGCACATTTCCTTCCCAGGGTCGGGGCACTGTGGTTTTGTCAAACTCTCCCTAGGTGAGCTGAATATGAACCCAAAGGAGGGAACCCCAGGCATGGCCCCAACATCCTCTTCCCCTGAGCTCACTTCAGAGACCCCTGGTTCTTGAGAAGGGCACCCAGTGGCGCTCATCTCTGGTGTCCTGTTAGAGGAAGTTTGCTTTTAAACCCACATCTCTGAAAACCATCTGTGTTTCCGTTTACTCAACTTCTTCAATACATAAAAATCTCAGAATCAGGAATGAAGCTTTCAAAATGTAGGGAGATTTTCTAGGCCTTTTCATTATGGCTAAGTTGGCATTATTTATTCAAAATTTCACACTTCAAAGATGTAATGAATTTTAGATGTTATGCCAAAGTAGCATTTGATATATGATTCACTGATATTTTCTCCCTCTCTCCCTTGTTTTTGAATCAGGATCTCATGTAGCCTAGACTAGCCTTGAACTCACTATGTTGCTAATGATGACCTTAAACTTCTGATCCTTGTACCTGTACCTTCACTCTCTGAGTGCTGGGAACCAAACCTCCGTCCTCTGCAAGAGTAGCCAGTGCTTTTTACCATCTCTCCAGCTCCTCACCAGTTGCCTCTTTAAGAGGGAAAACAAAATGGAGAATCTCTCTGAGTGCTGGGGTTACAGGCATGTGCTGGCAGGCTTGGTTTCACGCAGTGCTGGGGATTGAACTCAGGGCTGCCTCCTTGCTTGGCAAACCCTCCTAATGAGCCACATCCCCAGTATGAGGAAGGGACTTGACTTGTGGCACCCAGCAGCTTAGAGTGTCTTTAACTTGCTGCAATCAGCTCCATGCACTGTGATCTTTCATCTGTTCATGAATTCACTGCAAACCCCACTGCCTGGAAAAGGCTTGCTTGGAGTAGGCTTCCTGGAGACTTGGGTTCTTTCCTACAACCCCCGCTCCCCCTTCATCTCCTATGCAACCTCAGTTGGTAGGAAATTCTGGAAACTTCCAGAGAGATTCTTCTACAGAGGCCCTCAAAGCCCCTCTGGAGAACTTCTGCCACAAGAATGCCTATTTGACATCCCTCCATTCTGCATATTGACCTTCAACTTCAAAACAGAGGTGAGTCATCTTGACCCACTCTTGAGCTCAGCTAAATCATTCATTCTGGCTTTGATTCCTAAAAACCTTACTATTTCCCTAATCCTCCAACACAGTATTTTGTTTCAGATGTCATAAAAATGCAGTGTACCTAAAAATGCTATGTTGGGCTTTTCTGACATCATTCAATATGGAACATCTTTTTTTTGGTCTTTTCGAGACAGGGTCTCCATGTTGCCCCAGCTGGCCTGGAACTCACTCTGTAGACCAGGCTGGCCTTGAACTCACAAAGATCTGCCTACCTCTGCCTCCCAAGTGCTAGGATTAAAGGTATGCGCCACCACGCCCGGCTCATCTTATAAATGACAGCATCCAAACACAGCTGTGCTTATTTAAAGGAAATCTAAAGTGTTTTTAGAATAAAATAGTTCCTCAGAAGGTATTATCAAAAAATTAGAATTTGAATTAACATCATTTTTTTAAAAAATTAATTTCTGTGCTGAACAAGTATATTGCAGGTATATATCTTAGGAATGTGGTTCTAAAGGTAATGACAAATTGATTAGGAGTGAGAGCCAAGGAACAACACAATATTAAGACAACTTACATGGGAGGTGACCATGGACAGTTAATGTTCTAGGAATAAGGATAAGTCAACAGACACAAAACTGGTCAAATGCTGAAACAAACAAACAAAAAAGGAATGAAGGTCACAAGGTTGAAAAATGGATGCTTGAGGGGCTATAGTGATGGCTCAGTTGGTAAAATCCTTGTGTAAAAAGCTAGCTGTTGGGGCTGGAGAGATGGCCTAGTGGTTAAGAGCACCAACTGCTCTTGCAGAGGACTTGGGTTCGATCCTAAGCACCCACATGGTGGCTAAGAATCGTCTTTAACTCCAGTTCCAGGGGAATCCAACACCCTCTTCTGACCTCCGCAGCATTGCACGACCCGGGTGCACAAACCTACATGCAGACAGCACATTCATACACACAAAAAATAAAGTAAAAATAAAAAGCTAGCTGTGTCAAGCCAGGCCTGTAACCCCAACTGCAGAGGGAGGGAGCAGTGTTGGAAGATTTCTGGAGCGCACTGGCTGCCAGTTTAGCCAATCAGTGAACTCCAGGTTCTGTTGGAGACCCTACTGCAAAAACTAAGCTGGAGAGGGATACAGGACAACACCCAACATTGACCTTTGGCCTCCACATGTACCCACATGCATACACACATGCACACATACCCACACAGGTACATACAATAAATAATAAATACAATAAGACTAGAGAGATCCTAAGAAAAAACAAGGCAATAGTTATCCCTGAGTTAAAGAATCCTTGGAGATTTTTCCAAGTTAAACATGAACAAATAATTCTCCACAGTATCACAACCTATAAACAAGTCATCTTATGGCAGTGGTGAGTGGTCCCTCTCCAACACCCTTATACATCACACTTTCTAAATTAATGATTATCAAGGATACTGTCACTGCATTCTGAGCTATACAGGAGTCTGAGCCTATAGAGGTTTGAATGTCACCTCTCAGTGCACTATGGCAGTAATACAAATAATAAAGTCAGTGACAAAAGTGGCCAGGCACAAAGTAGCCAATCGACTCTTCAGCACGTCTCCCTTGGAACTGTATAACACAACTACTCCTGTCAGCAAAGCTGGGAGATTGTATAATAATGCTTCCTGGTCTTATGATCCTTTGTGTGAGGAAGTTCTACAAAATCTAATCACAGGGCTCACGAATTCTGGGGGGTCTGAATGGCAGCTGTCCCCGTACACATCATGTATTTGAATACTCAGCTGCCTGTTGGCAGTGCTGTGTAGGTAGGTTATGGAACTTTTAGGAGGCGGAGCCTCACTGCAGGAAATGTATCACTGCAGTCAGGCTTTGAGAATCTGAACCCTCACCCTACTTCCTGCTCTCCGATCATTCCACTTCCTGCTCCTGACACCTGTTGCCTTCTGGATTAGAAGTAAGTTCTTCCATAATTCACTGATTCGTGCTATTTTAGTACAGCTCCAAAAAGTAACTAATATATACCAATCAACCACTATCAGTTAGCCAATACTTGCAAGTATTGTTCTTAATTCTTCTCAGCAATAGTTAAGCTAAATGTCCTATCAAAGGTGAAATCCTGCCCTTAGGTCTGGCAGCCATGGAGCTTCAAGATGGTAAAAGAGGAGGCAGAGATTTAACAGCAAAGTCAGAAAGACTAGGCAGCTTCACATTCCAGCTGCCCCTTACCAGGTTAAATAACCACAATTCCAACTGGCCAGGATTCTAATGCCACTCCAGGCAATTTATCTTTGTCATTTAATTTAATCTTTATCATCACTTTTGAAAAGTCCAAGATGATTAGGGAATTTTTGCAGGTGACAAAATGAGACCCAGAAAGACTGAAAACTTCTCTCCAGACCACTAGCCAGAACTTCATCAGGTGCTATGCTCATGTCCAGACCAAAGACGTGTCATAATAAGCCAGACTTCTGGGTGCAAAACGTACAATACTTAAAACATCATTGAAAGAAAGGAAGATTTTGAGGCAGCTCAGAGTATAAAGAAGAATATTCAGAAATCCATTGCCAATGGAAAAATAATGCCATGATGAATTTACAGAGTCAATGCTGATAGAACAATGTTGCTATTTTAAAACTTGAACAATGCAATTTACTATGCTTGAATGCGAGGGAGAAAAATCACAAAACTGGCTACAAAAAAAGCAGATTTCTTAAGTGTTTCTAGAAATATTCTTATCCACTGGGCAACGCTCTACTGTTCAGTGCAAATATTAAGATTAAAGTAGTTTCTTTCCATCCAGCCATCATCTCATCTATAGAAACACATTAATCGGGGCTGGAGAGATGGCCTAGCGGTTAAGAGCACTGACTGCTCTTGCAGAGGACCCGGGTTCCATCCCCAGCACCCACGTGGCGGCTGAGAACCATCTTTAACTCCAGTTCCAGGGGAATCCTATGCCTTCTTCTGACTTCCGCGGCATTGCACGACACGGGTGCACAGTACATTGTAGTTAGTAATGCAGACAGTACATTCATACACATATAAAAATAAATTAAAAAAAAAGAAACACATTAATCACTAATTCTTCATTAGAGGCGGAGGATGGAGCTCAGTTGCTGCAGTGCTCCCATTGCAGGCATGTGCAAGGCCCTGGGGTTCAATCCCTAGCACTGAAAAAATTATCTAAAAAATCTTTTAAATGTAATTTTCATGGGGACGGAGAGAAGGCTAGGTAGTTGTCAGCACTGGCTCTTCTTGCAGAGGACCTAGGTTCAGCTCCCAGGCCCACATGGTATCTAACAAGCATCCGTAACTCTTGTTCCAGGGGATCCCAACGCCTTCTTCTGGCTTCTGCAGGCATTGTACGCATATGATACACTTCCATACATGTAAGTGGGACACTCATATATGTAAGATAAAAATAAATAAGATAAAAGTTGAAAATATATTTGTTCATATTAAAAAAAATAAAAACTAGTTTCAGTCACAGATCACAGGCATCAACAGAAAGCACTTCCATTTCCCAGCAGCGTGCTCTTTGCTGGACTTCTAAGAGTCTGGCAATCAGAGGAAGGAATGGGAATAATTTGATGTTGCTCAACACAGTTCAGCGCACTGGCCAGAGAGTGGGGCCTCAGGATTCACAGCCACTATCCGGACAGATCTCAGGGGAATAAGCTTTTCAAGTGTCAAAAGAGAGAAAAATAAAATGGGCCAAATTGTCAATTTCTAACTCGCTAACTTAGTTCACTGGCTCTTCACACAGTGATGGCCTCAAAGCAGCACTTCCATTAAACAGGCTTTCTTATTGGTCCAGAAATCTCAGAATAAAGGAGATCTCAGATGAGTAACGGTTTTTGGCACAAAATTGCATTATTTATAACATTTCCTTCTTCTGGAACATTCTTTTAAATATAATCTCAGGCGTTCTAAGAACTAAGAACCATTTGTTCTGTTTTCCTCATCTCAGCCCAACTCCAGAACTTTTAACTTTTGCATTTTCTATTTTATTCAAGACATTCCACCATTTTGAATTATTTACTGTCAAGACTTAGACTCTGCAACATTCTAGAACACACAGTACTTAGCTTGAGGAATTGACATGAGCTTGGCATACACAGTCAATGCTGGGAGTCTTTTTAATCTAAGAAACTAACAGGAACTCATGTGGGGGCTGGTCTCTTTTTGGAAGAGATTCATCCAAAAAATGGGGGAAAAAGAACTATTAATACAGAGAATAAACTGTGTTGAGTGACCTCCTATTCCATTTTATCCTTCCCAAAGAAGGCATGATAAATTAAACCATATCTAGTCTTTATAAACTAGAGCTTTAAAATGAGTAGAGGATTGTAAACCTAAAATACAGAGGTAAACAATTATGTAAACTAAGCTTCTAATTACATTTTAAAGATTTTCCATTATCTCCTGTCATTACTACTTGTTTGACTCCTTTTTTTAATTTTATTTTTTATTTTTTGAGACAGGTTTTCAGTTTGTAGCCATGGTTGGCCTGGAACTGGCTATGTAGAACAAGCTGGACTCAGACTCACAGAGATCCACCTGCCTGTATCTCCCAAATACTGAGATTAAAGGTGCGCACCAATAAACCAGCAATTACCTGCTTCTTAAATCACAGTACTGAGGTTTTCTTAGTGGCATTTTTATCAGTTCATAATGTAGTGAGTGCTTCCTCCAAAATATTTTGTTCCCTTACTGTAAGGTACAGTTTAGTGGTAATTAGTTGATTGTGCATGGGAAGCTTTGGATAAACCATTTCAAAGACTGGAAGGTCTCCATTCACACACGAGAAACTTCTGCCTTGTCCCCAGAATTCCCATAGTCCACACCATTCCTCATCTTCTACCACTCATCAAGGAAAGACAAATTTGTATTATATACCATCCTGGTCATGAAATTTAGTACATACAAAAGAACCTACACACACACACACACACTCCCCACATATATATGTGTATTATGGGCTGTAATCACAAGAGGAAAAGTTTAATTAAAACACAGCTCAGGGCTGGAGAGAGGGCCTAGCGGTTAAGAGCACCGACTGCTCTTGCAGAGGACCCAGGCTCAATCCCTAGAACCCACATGGCGGCTGAGACCCGTCTGTAACTCCAATTCTAGGAGAACTCCAGTTCCAGGAGAATCTGACACCCTCTTCTGACCTCCGCGGCATTGCACAACAGGGGTGCACAAACCTACATGCAGACAGTACATTCATACACATAAAAAATAAATAATTTTTTAAAAAGGCATTTTAAAAAAAACACAGCTCATTACTAGATGAGATGGTGATACTCTCAACATCATAGTTACTGATTTAAAGCCAAGGCCTGAATTGGTCTCTGCTAATGGCTCTGGTTAAATGAATACATTGCTTTCTTTTTTTTTTTTTTAAATTTTATTTATTTCCATATATGTATAAATGTATTGTCTGCATGCAAGTCTGTGCACCCGTGACGTGCAATGCCGCGGAGGTCAGAAGAGGGTGTCGGACTCCCCTGGAACTGGAGTTCTCCTGTCATTGGAGTTTCAGACGGCTCTCGGCCGCCATGTGGGTGCTGGGGATCGAACCCGGGTCCTCTGCAAGAGCGGTCGGTGCTCTTAACCGCTAGGCCAACTCTCCAGCCCCCCTTTTTGTTTTTGTACTATGAACAGAACAGTTTTTCTTGTTTCCCAGATTCCTGTATCTTGATCTATAACTTTTTTTTTGGTCTTTTTGAGACAGGGTCTCCCTGTAGCTCTGGTTGTCCTGGAACTCACTCTGTATACCAGGCTGGCCTTGAACTCAGAGATCCGCCTTCCTCTGCCTCCCAAGTGCTAGGATACATTACTTTCTAAATACATCTAATGGCCATGTTGAAGCAGGATACTAAATCTGTGGATCTCATAAAATTGTATTTGCAGTATCTAAGCCCTCTTTCATTGAATTATTATGTGATTATACCTATGTGTTATTAATATAAAGCTGTTCAAACCAAAGAAACTTCCCATTGGTTCAGCCTAATTAACAGAGGACACACTTGTTAGGGAAGAATGACACTCGAGTCCAGAGCCACCTAGTGCCCAGTGCAGGACAATTATTGTGACATCAGATTTACTGAGAGCATAATGCCATGAGCAAATATGCAACTAATAGCCTAAGTTAGGGGCAACATAGTTCAATATTTATACTTTTCAGAAAAACCATGAAGCAGTCAACTGTAAAAAATGTATATACTCTGGAGAGTAGGATTTTTCTCTTTTGTAAAATCAACTGAATTTCAAAACAGACACATATGAGAGAGACAGACAGACAGACAGACAGAGACAGGGTCAGAGACACAAAGAGAGAGGGAGAGAGACAGAGACAGAGACAGAGAGAAAGGAACCAGGGAATTAACAGTGCTCTGGTTTGGTACTGGCAGAGAAGCATGAGGGTGTATTGTTTGTTCCCTCATTGATGGTTTTCTGCAATTTCCTCAGTGGATACACAAACACTCACACACACACACCACACACACCACACACACACACACACACACACACACACACACACACATATTAGAAAACTGAACGTTTCTGGCAAGGTTAGTGGTCTACATTTCAAGCCCAGTTGGGGAGGCAGAAACAAGACAGGTGCTATAAGCTGGTCGCCATCCTGGGCTACATGGTGAGACTTGTTTCTAAACTAAACAAACAAAAAAACTATTTTTAGGGCTGGAGAGATGGCTCAGTAGTTAAGAGTACTGGCTGCTAAAAAGGACCCAGATTCATTTCCCAACAACTACACGGTAGCTAACAACATCTATAAGTTCAGTTCCAGGGAACTGGAGACCTACTGCTGACGTCTATGGGTGCTGCACATGTGTGGAGCACTTATATACATGCAGCAGCCAAAACATTCAAACATATTGAAGGAAAATAAATAAATCACAATAATTTTAATTAAATTTTCAAAAATCTCTGGGAGAATACTGAAAGTGATAAGATAAATAAAAACAAGGATAAAGTCCAATCTCTCAAAATATATGAAACTTTATATCCCTAATTGTACATCCTTAGAGAGCTAGAGACTGACTCTTGGGGTATAAGATTGGCTCTTGGGGTATAGAGGAAATATACCCTCTAGGTACATACACCACAGGCTTACATGGTGCCTCATCAGGGAACACAATTTTGTATATAAAGGCACAGAATATATTTATGTGGAATGTTCAGTTTCAAATACAAATTAGATTAAAACACAATGAAACTGAAAATTGCAGACGGAGGTATGAAAGGAGAAAGTGAAATCAAATCTCTAGTCCTCCCTCTGTAGGGTTTTGAGAGAGAGAGGGAGGGGGAGAGAGAGAGAGAGAGAGAGAGAGAGAGAGAGAGAGAGAGAGAGAGAGAAGAGAGAGATTTTGATTCTGTCCAGCTGTCACTGATGCAATAAGTCTTCTGACTTCTAACCTAATGCTCTTTAAACCTTATCAGCTTTTATGCCTGGGACTTAAAATTACCTGCAAACTGTTATCATAGATATTCTCAAAAAGCCTCCTTGGAAGCAGCAGGAATTCTTCTTATTTCTATTTTTGGATAGAGATAAGCAACATACTTTTGAGAGTAATCAGAGTTAGATTTTATTCTCCTAAGGTTTGTTGATATTCTATAAGAGCTTTTTAATTAAATGAATGCCAATTATAAGAAAGCTTGAAGTAAGCATTTGGAGTAGATTGAGGGAAGAAAACTTTAGATACTAAAAATAATGACACGAGGTTCAAATGATTTTCCTTTCCAGGCAAGATTTTCTTATGCATTTGAATGTCACATAAAATGTAATTCATAGATTGCTATATCAAACATTGAAAATCTGTATATGGCTATCAAGAATTGAAAAATAATCCAAAGATTATAGCAGTAGAAAAAAAAACATTCAAATAATATTTAAAGGATTCCAGACAGATTAAACTGAAATTTAAAAACAGATGAAGCATAATGGTGGACTGTAGACAACAATTCTCAGGAGAAAGACATGAGGCAAGTCTTTATGAACCATAAGATAGTCGCTTAATTCTTAATCTTCCCAATATTCATACCAATTGGGAAATTCTTACATTAGGTACTTAAAGATGTGACTAATGCTTTCATTAGATTTTCTTCGGAAAACTACAGTTTCTGTGTGAGAGTCAAGACTGATAACCTTTGCCCGACAGAGCCAACAGTACCTGTAATGGAGCGAGGAGGAGACAGAGGAAGACTTAGCCCTTTTCTTTTCTAGGGATAGATGCTGTTTTTAAAGTCTAAATTGTATGGGGCTGGAGAGATGGCCTAGTGGTTAAGAGCACCAACTGCTCTTGCAGAGGACCAGGGTTCGATCCCCAGCACCCACATGGTGGCTGAGAACTGTTGGTAACTCCAGTTGCAGGAGAACTCCAGTTCCAGGGGAATCTGACGCCCTCTTCTGACCTCTGAGGCATTGCACAACACGGGTGCACAAACCTACATGCAGACAGTACATTCATACACATAAAAAAAAATAAATAAAATTAAAAAAAATCTACATTGTATACACACATATACATATGGCAAAGCACTTTTGGATTATAGTTATGAATAGTTATAACTTATAAATTGATTTTTGATTCGTCATTCATATTTTATTTATTCATGTGTATGTATTCGTATGGGCACATGTGTGTGCATGTAGAGGTCATAGGACACTTTAGGAGATCAGTTCTTTCCTTCTACCTGTATCGCAGGAATGGCTCTGCAGCCATTAGGGCCTTTACTTGCTGGTCCATCTCACCAGCTCGACTCAGCTTTCTTTTGTGCATTTGGTGAACTAACAAGGTCAAAATTTATTAAAAGTGACTGTGCTTTTAAATCAATGATTAATCCCCATCGTCATTGCTATTATGGAGGTGAGGCAAGATTCAATTTAGATTTGAAAAGTAGGAAATTGATTATCTTAATCTCACTTATCCAAATATGTCCATTCCATCTTCTATCTCTCTGTGAAATAACTAAAAAGAAGAAAAACATGGATGCAAATGTGTTCTGTAGCTGTGTTCACAGCAAGCCTTACATTTCATGTTTGGTACACTATACAATCGATTGAAATGGAAATACAAATACCCCCACTGAAAAAATACTGGGATATGGAAAATTGCCATTATGTGAAAAATTTCATAATTTGTACAGAAATCTCCTTGTGATGTTTTCCTTATAGACTAACACATATTGTGCACTTTCTGATTAGCTGAAATTTTCTTCAGTTGGATTTTGTTTATAACTTGAAGTCACTGCTAAAGCAAAAACACAGTCAAGTTTGTATAAGTAATATAACTATATATATAAGCAATACAAGTTAGAGAGAACAACAACAGCAAAAGAATTGGGGAAAAAAACCTCTGGAAAGACTCAGAAAAACATGCAAAGCATGTATGGTAGAGTGCAGGGACTCAGGTGGGGTGGGGGTCATGGAAAGGGAAGTGACTTTAAATTTGATTGAAAAATGATATAAGATTGTGGAAAAAGTTTAATAACATTTTAAAAAGTAGTTACGAAGTTAAGTTCATAGAGAAATACCATCATACCATTAAACTCTAGCAAGGCACTGTATTTCCTCACAGAATCTCAGCCTGAGGAGTACCTGTCCCTATGACAAAAGACGTTCAGTGTCAGAGTCAGAAAGACAAATTGACATCTGCCCCTGTGCCCAACTTCAGTCACAAAGATGAGACCTGAAAAGCAAATCACAAACACATTTGATCTGCAAGCATTTCTGGCTTCACCTAAAATAATCATCTATTCTGCCATGGATTTGGATTCTGCATTTCAACAAACATTCTACATATTAGACATTACTGAAATAAAAAAGTTGTATTTCATCAAGAATGATGGTGGTTAAGATACAAACAGAACAGCATTCATTGAAGATCCAAGTGGCTGAGGGAGGGTACTGTTTGACTCTGAATAGGTACTGTTGACTCTGAGCCCAAAGTGGGGAGCAGAGTGGGTCTAAGGAAGACCCCTGAGATTGCCAGCCCCCACTTCCCTGCATCACCCGATGAACAACACAGTCTTTAAAATAAACAGGCTGAAGCTCTGTTTCACAAAAATGTAAATGTTTAAAAGAGGTGTTGTTTATGTGTTATGAAAGTAGCGATTCTAGGGTTAAAGGTTTAACAGGAATAGGGTGAGCAGACAAGACATGTGGGGGTGGGTCATCTGTAGTAAGGATGGATAAAAATAACTCACGGAAACCCACTATTTTGTAAACTAATTAAAAAATATTTTTTGGAAAAAAAGGAGTTTGAACATAGTTACCCTGCATGAGTAGACAATACCCTCATCTAGAAGTCATGGGTTATGAATGAAAATCTCAGTGTCCGGTGTGGGATTACTGGTCAGGGAGTCCCCAGAGGACCCCACACAGCACAGCCTATTGATACTGCTCTTGCATGTCCACTGTAGCTAGATGGTAAGACCTTCCTGCTGAAGTTTGGTTGCAAGATATAGAGAAATCAAGCTGGAGCTGACACTGAAAACATCCTCCCTGCTGGTTTTCCACACAGTGTCAGGCAGGTAGTGGGAGAGAAGAGCCACCAGTGGCATTAGCCAGCAGTGAACCCTGAGTATTATAATACTGATGTGCCACGAAAGATTTGCCCACTTGTGAAATTGTGGGATGAAGATTATGGGGGTAAATAACCACTTTCAGATTGGATTTGAAGCCCGCTCCCCAGGAAGGAATTCATGTCTGGTATTGTAAGCCTGGTCAAAAGCTCGTGGTTTGAGCTCAAAGGCCCTAAAGGGAACCTGCTACTGTTGTTTTATGAAATGAACATGTTGTCGAACTAACTTCTAAATATTTATGTTTACAGGCATAGTTTTAGAGCTGCTCTCAACCTTAGCCCAAGAGCGTCTTTCTACAATAAGCAACAATTAATGTAAAGACTCATAACTGTTCAGAGAGCTAAGAATAATTGAAAGTTGAGGGGCTGGAGAGATGGCTCAGTGATTAAGAGCGCTGACGGCTCTTGTAGAAGACCTGGGTTCGATTCCCAGCACCCTCATGGTGGCTAAGAACCGTCTTTAACTCCAGTTCCAGGGGAATCCAACACCTTCTTCTGACCTCCGCGGCACTGCACAACATGGGTGCACCAACCTACATGCAGACGGTACATTCATACACATAAAAAATAATAAATGAATAAATAAATAAAGTACACAGAAAAAAAAAGAAAAGAGAATGTTGAGTGCTCAACTACAAAGGGGACATCTATATCAACCCCTGCAAAACTCAAGGAATATTTCTTGGAGTATTTCAAGTTAATGCCCCATACCTTTGGATATATATGATTGAATGTAGGCAAACTTGACATAAATACAAAGAGTGTATATAAAATGTTAAGGATGGTCAAACTGATGCATTGAATGGTCAAATCCATTGCTTTTTATTTATATTATTACTTTATTCCTATTTCCTCATTTAAATTTATTTTACATTTTAAAACACGTTTAGAGGCTGGAGAGATGATTCAGTGGCTAAGAGCACTAGCTGCTCTTGCAGAGGACCCAGGTTCAGTTCCCAGCACCCACAGGCAGCTCACAACTGTCTACAACTCTAGTGCCATACAATGTGACACTTTCTTCTGGCCTTCATGAGATATTCATGCATGATGTGTACTCACAGGCAGGCAAAACACTCATATCCATAAAATACTTAAATCTTTATTAAAAATACATTAAAAGGTAGAGATTCTAAAAATAGATATTATTCTAGTAACTTTGAATATGCTTTAAAAGTTTATGTTTAGTGCTAGGGATTGAACCTAATGTTTCAAGCATGCAAGCCAAGGGCTCCGTCACAGCACTTCAGCTGTGGATCTTGTTTTAGAAGTTTATATTCTGGGGCTGACGATATGGCTCAGTGGTTAAGAACACTGGCTGCTCTTCCAGAGGATCTGGGTGCAAATCCCAGCACCCACATGGCAGTTAAAACCATCAGTAACTCCAGTTCTGGAGGATCCAATGCCCTCTTCTGACCTCCATGGCCATTGCACAACATGGGTGCACTTACATACAGGCGGGCAGTACACTCATATGCATACAATAAAAATTAAAAATAAAATATTTCTTAAAAATGTAAAAAGTTTTCATAGAACTGGAGAGATGGCTCAGCAGTTCAGAGCACTGGATGTTCTTACAGAAGACCCAGGTTTGAATCCTAGTACCCACATGGCAGCCAACAACCATCTGTAACTCTTTCTGTCCTCTATGGGTAGGTACTGCACGACATGGATGCACTTACACACAAAGAGGCATAACACTCATACACAGAGATTAAAAAGTATCATAGCCAGGCATAGTGGTGCACACCTTTAATCACAGCACTTAGGAGGCAGAGGCAGGCCAGCCAGTGAGTTCAAGGCCTGGTCTACATAGTGAGTTGCAGGACAGCTGGGGCTACAGACAGACCCTGTCTTAAAAATACAAAAAAAAATATATCATAAAAGAAGTTTTTATTCTGTAAGTATCTTTTGGTATATTTCTTTTATCTTTGAAGGTTTTTATTTGGACAATTGCTGTTGGCATCAAAGGATACTAAATGGAGTCAGACTGCATGAAAGTCCTCAACAGATTCCTTCACAAATACATAAAGTTGGTAAAAATTCTCCTCACAGCATTGCAGTTACAGAAGTATAAATGGGGACTTTCCACCTACTCTTTACTTTTGCTCAAGTAGCAACTTGACACCTAATAAGGCCACAGCGCTTAGTATAAACATGAAGAACGAAAAGGAGCATCCCATGGGCAGCACCTTAATTTTCCTATCTGAGTGACCACCACCTCCTCCTGCTCTGTGGCATAGGGAATCTAAACCAGGCACACTAAACAAGAACTCTATCACAGGCAAAGGCCTCCAACCCACTACCTAAGCAAGAACTCTGTCACAGGTGAAGGCCTCCAGCCAACTACCTATTTTCTATTTACATATTTTTATTCCATTGCTTCTGACATTTTAAATATCTAAACATTTTCTCATAAGCAGTTTTCAAGTGCTCTACAAGCCCTGTAAAGGCTACATTAGTGACTATACAATGTAGTGGTAGACAGCATTTGGTGGCCTCAAAATGCTGTGCTCATGCAAAAGATGGAAGGAACTTAACTTGTGGCTTTGTGTTTTACTGGGGAAATCAATCCTGTGCTTCTAAATCTTATAAAACACAACTTGCCTTTCTAGTTAATTTCAAAGACATATAGAAGAAGCAGGGGCTGATGGCAGGCTTTATTCTCATGTCATCTATTTGCAGTGGTGAGAATGGGTAGATTCAGGTAGTGGGTGGGGTGTACATGGCCCTTGTCTGCACATTCTTGACCATGGATCTAAGGGAACATTAGTGAGGAGATAACGGGGCTGCCAGCCAGGGGCCATTTCTACACTGCAACCCAACTTGATCTCAAACTTATATGGACTTTCCCAACATTACATATTCCTCCCCAAATGATTTCCCAATGTTACATATTCCTACCCAAATGATTTTCTGGAAATTAAGCTTCAGGACTCAATAAAATCCAGGATAGGTAAAAGGGCTATTTTTGGAGAAAATGGAAATGAGGAGAACAAATTCAATACAACATAAAGTGGGAATGAAAACCACAGGCAAAGTCTATAGATACCAGACAATGCATATTCTCAGGAAACATATGAATAACTTTGACAAAAAGCTACAAAGTCATCAGGCACTACCCCTTGTGCTTACTGTGATTTAGAAATGATTAATTCCCTGTATGAAGAGGAATCCATACAGAATGATGAACACAAACTATCATATTAAAGGACCTGACTTCTTTAAGTGAAGAGAAAAAGTTTAAACAAGTATTTTTAAAGCAAGAGATTTCAGGGGCTGGAGAGATGGCCTAGCGGTTAAGAGAGCCAACCGCTCTTACAGAGGACCCGGGTTCGATCCCCAGCACCCACATGGCGGCCGAGAACCGTCTGAAACTCCAATTCCAGGAGAACTCCAGTTCCAGGGGAATCCGATACCCTCTTCTGACCTCCGCGGCATTGCACGACACGGGTGCACAAACTTGCATGCAGACAATACATTCATACACATACATAAATAAATAAAATTAATAAAAAAAATTTTAAAGCAAGAGATTTCAGAGATACTATGCACTGACGATCAAAGTTGAGAACTGAGGAAATCACAAGAATAAACCTAATATTTAGTTATATAAGGAATATTACAGAAGCCAACAGTTAAATATACTCAAATGAAGCAAATTCATGGAAATGAAATGAGCCTTCTAAATAGCAATTTATATGACGTTTTTATTAATTTAATCAGGCCATATTTTAAATGTTCTTTCAAAAATATTTTTATAGTACTGCCATAAGTCATCCATGATAGATTTAATTATATCATGTGTTATTTTTTAACAGATATAATAACCCTGATAAGAAAATGTTCTGACTTGTAATCTGCAAGCAGTTCATCTTTATAATGTAATCTGCAAGAAGTAATTTGTCTTTATAATATTTTAGATTAGAAACAATGTGTCCTTTTCCACCATTTGATTTATGAGTTTAGGAAGCCTGGGAACCAACCACCTAGAAAAGACAATAATTTATACATAATATATAACACACACACACACACACACTGTGCCCAGTTGCCCAGGTGGGTTTCTAGTGTGCAGGCCTTTGGCGTCCCACCCTGGCAGCAGCCGTCCATCGCCAGAACCATAAAGAGGACCTGCGTGCATGGATAGAAGGACAACCAGAGGTGCACACACTCCATGCCCAGTTGTTCAGGTGGGTTTCTGGCATGCAAGCCTTTGGCGGCCCACCCTGGCAGCTGCCAACCAATGCTAGAACCATAGAGGGGAACTGCGTGCATGGATAGAAGGACAGCAAGGGGTGCACACACTCCATGTCCAGTTGCTCAGGTGGGGTCCAGCAGGCAAGGGCCAAAGGATTCACTCTCCCCAACTCCCACCCCCGCTCAAGCTACTGATACTGTGGTAGAAAGTATAAACTGCTGATGCTGTGGTTTGCTGTGGTTGGGAGGATCCAGCAGTGTCAATGATTCGAGGCTGCACAGCCAAAACTGAGGAAGAAACAGAAGGCAAAAAAATAAACAAAGGGGAAAACAACAACAACAACAAAAATACACATGCCAAAGACACAATGGAAAAAACATGGGAAAAGCTCAAATCCCCACTGAACTCAACCAGTCCTGTAGAAGATCCCAACAACGAGATCTCCCTGGAAGGAAACCAAGACACTGACCTTAGAAGAACAATTGTAGACATATTCAAAGACTATAAAGAACAAATCAGAGAACTAAAGGGAGAGAATAAAAAACTCATGAAGGAACTAGAAGGAAAGAATGATAAACTCCAGAAAGAACTAAAAGGAGAGATTGACAAACTCAGAAAAGAACTAGAGGGAGAGAATTACAAACTCCAGAAGGAAGTGGAAACATTGAAAAGGTCTCAGGCTGAAATGAAAAAAGAAACTGACCAGCAAAGCAAGGAGCTACAGAGGAAGAGAATGAAAAGCTCCAAAAGGAAGTAGAAATACTGAAGAAATCACAGGACAAAATAATAAAAGGAAACTGAACATACATCCATTCAGCAGGAAAGAATGGGAAAAGGCCTCAGAAACAGAATGGATGAAGCAGAAAAAATATCAGACCTGCCAGGTGTGGTGGCGCACTCCTTTAATCCTAGCACTCGGGAGGCAGAGGCAAGTGAATCTTTGTGAGTTCAAGGCCAGCCTGGTCTACAGAGAGAGTTCCAGGACAGCTGGGGCTAGAGGGAGACACTGTCTTGAAAAGACCAAAAAATAAAAAAATAAAAAAAAAGAATATCAGACCTACAGGATAACACAGCATGGCTAGAAACCTCAAGTAGAGATTATGAAAAATTAAAAAAAAAACCCACAAGAGTGGAACAACCAGGAAATGCGGGACACTATGAAAAGATCAAACCTCTGCATCATAGGGGTAGAGGAAGGAGAAGAATCCCAAGAGAATGGTATTGATCAGATCTTCAACAGACTAATAGAAGAAAACTTCCTCAAACTGAAAAAAAGACAAACCTATGCAAATACAAGAAGCACATAGAACACCAAATAGACAAGACCAGAAAAGAAATTCCCCATGAAATATCATAGTTAAAACACTAGATACTCAAAAGAAGGACAAAATACAAAGCAACAAGAGAAAAACAAGTTACATATAAGGGAAACCCATCAGAATCACAGCTGACTACTCAGTGCAAACTAAGCAGGCCAGAAGAACATGGACTGAAGTATTCCCATGGCTAAATGACTTTAGATGCCAACCCAGATTACTATACCCAACAAAAATGTCAGTGATTGTTGAAGGAGAAAGAAAAATCTTTCATAACATAAACAAAATGAAAGAACACATGTCAAAAAAAAAAAAAAACCCCAACAAGCCAGGCATGGTGGCACACACCTTTAATCCTAGCACTTGGGAGGCAGAAGCAGGTGGATCTTTGTGAGTTCAAGGCCAGCCTGGTCTACAGAGCAAGTTCCAGGCCACCTGGGGCTACAGGGAGACCCTGTCTCGAAAAAGACCAAAAAAAAAAAAAAAAAACCCAACACTTCAGAAAATACTTGAAGCAATTCAAAGAACAGGGGAAAGGAGCAACTATCCTTAAGCAACCCAAGAGAGAAATTACCAAAAGCATAACAGAGTAAATAAATACCTAGATCAAGAATGCAAATGAAAAATAAGTTGAAAGGAAACAACACGCATCTCTCAATAATAACCTTAAATATTAACGGTCTAAACTTCCCAATCAAAAGTCATAGAATGGGAAAATGGGTTAGGAAACAGAATCCATCTATATGCTGCCTACAAGAAACCCATCTCACCCTCAAGGACAGACACCACCTTAGAGTGAAAGGATGGAAAAAATATTCCAAGCAAATGGTACCAAAAAAGCAACCCGGGGTGGCTATTCTAATATCACACAAAATAGACCTCAGAATAAAATTAATCAAAAAAGACAAAGAGGGCCATTATATCCTTATCAATGGAACAATTAGCCAGGAAGATTTCACAATCTTAAATGTTATGCACCAAACTCTGTTGCACCAAACTTTATAAACACAATCCTTCAGGACCTCAAGACACAGATTAATCCCAGTATCCTAATAGTGGGGGACCTCAATATCCCACTGAGCCCCCTAGATAGGTCAACCAGACAAAAAATAAACAAAGAGACATCAGAACTGAACAATACAATACACCAAATGGATCTCACAGATATCTACAGAATATTCCACCCAAACACCAGAGAATATACTTTCTATTCAGTGCCCCAAGGGACATTCTCCAAAATCTACCACATACTGGGACACAAAAGAAATCTCAACAAATACAAAAGGTTTGAAATTATTCCATGCATTCTAGCAGATCACAGTGCAATAAAGCTCAATATTAACACCAGGGTAAGCCCTACTAACTATAAGAATCACAATCCTGAACAATAAGTGGGTCAGGGAAGAAATAAAGAATGAAATAAAAGCATTCCTGGAACTAAACGAAAGTGATAATACAACACAAAAAAACCTGTGGGATACATTAAAGTCAGTCCTAAGAGGGAAATTTATAGCCCTAAGTGCCCACATTAAAAAAAAGAGAGATAACAAATAAATGATCTAACACTGCAGCTAAAAACACTTGAGAGACAACAACAAATGAACCCCAAACCCAACAGACAGGAAGAAATAATGCAAATCAGAGCAGAAATCATCAATGAAATAGAAACAAAGAAAACAATACAAAAAAAATCAATGAGTCCAAAAGCTGGTTCTTTGGAAAAGATAAACAAAACAGAACTCTAGCCCAGTTAGCCAAAAGTAAGAAAGAGCAACTCCAAATCAATAGGATTTGTGATGAAAGGGGAAACATCACAACAGATAAAGAAAAGATCCAGACAATCATACAAGAATAATTATAAAACCTATACTCTATTAAATTTGAAAACCTAAGAGAAATGGATGAATATCTGAAATCCTGAATTTGCCAAAGCTTAACCAAGAAGAGATTGACAGCTTAAACAGACCCATAATATTTGAGGAAATTGAAGATGTAATAAAAAGCCTCCCAACTAAAAAAAGCACAGGCCCAGATGGTTTCACAGCAGAATTTTATAAAACATTTAAAGTGATCTTACTACCATTACTACTCAAACTTTTCAGAAGGATACAGAGGGAAATATCCCAATTTCCTTCTATGAAGCCAGCATCACTCTAATACCAAAACAAGGCAAAGACACAAACAAGAAAGAAAACTATATAGCATATTATTAATGAACATAGATGCAAAATTTCTCAACAAAACACTTGCAGATCACATACAGACCCACATCAAAAAGATCATCCATCATGACCAGGTTGGATTCATACCAGAGATGCAGGGATGGTTCAACATATGTAAATCAATAAATATCATAAAATACATAAATGAACTGAAAGACAAAAACCACACGATCATCTCAATTGATGCAGAAAACGCTTTCAACAAAATCCAGCATCCCTTCCTGCTTAAAGTCCTAGAGGGAATTGGACAGAAGGGATCATTCCTTAATGTGATCAAAGCCATATACAAGAAACCCATAGCCAACGTCATCCTAAATGGGGAAAAGTTGGAAGCATTCCCCTTAAAGGCAGGAACAGGGCAAGGCTGTCCACTATCGCCACTCTTCAATATAGTGCTTGAAATGCTTCCTAGGGCAATAAGGTGAGAAAGTGAAATTAGAGTACTAATTGGAAAAGAGGAAGTAAAACTATCCCTATTTGCAGATGATACGATAGTTTATCTAAGGGATATTAAAAACTCCACCAGAAAACTCTTAGAAATGATTAGAAGTTTCAGTAAAGTGGTGGGATACAAAATAAACCTAGAAAAATCAGTAGCCTTCCTTTACACCAACAATAAGCAACTGGGGAAGGAATATAAGGAGACCTTACAAATCACAATAGCCTCAAAAAAAGTAATATACCTAGGAACAAACCTAACCAAAGTCAACCAAAGACCTCTACAACAAAAAAAATTAAAACCCTGAAGGAGATTAAAAATGACATCAAAAGATGGAAAGAACTCCCATGCTGCAGGAATTGGAAAATTAAATATAGTAAAAATCCATTCTACCCAAATTGATATACAGATTCAATCTTCATCCCAACAAGCAAATCCCGATGAGCTTTTCACAACTTAGAAAAAAAAAAGGGGGTCCCTTTTAAATTCATATGGAAAAACAAAAGATCCCAAATAGCTAAGGCAACCCTGAGTGAAAAGTGCGAATACTGGGGGGATATCATTACCAACGTCAACTATAATTACAGGGCTATGAGTCATAAAGACCAACTGTACTGGCACAAAAACAAAACCATATATCAAGAGACAAAATTGAAGAATCCAAACTTGAGCTCATATAACGTTCCAACTCATATTTGCCAAAGGGGCCAAAAAAAAAAACTCATTGGAAGAAAGAGCATCTTCAACAAATGGTGATAAAACTGGATCACCATTTGTAGGAAGAACAAAATTAAACCCCTACCTCTCGCCCTGTAAAAAATAAACTCCAAGTGGATCAAAGATCTCAACCTAAAACCTGAAACCCTGAAGGTGATAGAAGAAAAAGTCAGCAGAAACCTACAAGACATAGGCGTAGGAAAAGACTTTCTAAATCAAACAGCAGCTGCACAGCAAATAAGGACAACAGCTGACAAGTGGGACCTCATCAAACTCAAAAGCTTTTGTACAGCTAAAGAAACAATCAAGGAAGTGAAGAGAAAACTCACAGAGTGGGAGGAAATCTTCCCAATGATACATCTGACAGAGCATTAACATCCAGAATATATAAGCTACTTAAAAAAACAAAGAAATAAGAAAACAAGTGACCTACTCAAAAGATGGAGTAAAGAGATGAACAGAGACTTCACTGGTAAGGAAGTAAAGATGGCTGACAAACATCTTTTTTTTGTGATTCTAGTGTGAGGCTGACAAACATCTTAAAAAGTGTTCAACATCATTAATAATTAAGTAAATGCAAATTAAAACAACCCTAAGGTATTACTCCAGTAAGACTAGCCAAGATCAAGAAAACAAAACAAAACAAAGCAAAAAAATCAAATGCTGGAGAGGTTGTGGGGAAAGGGAAACACTCATCCACTGCTGGTGGGAATTTAAACTGGTACAACCACTGTGGAATGCAGTGTGGAGAACCCTTAAAAAACTCAAAATGAGCCTACCACCTGACCCAGCCATACCACTCCTGGGTATATACCCACAAGACTCATCCTACTGCAAAGATACATGCAAAGCTATGTTTATTGCAGCTCTCTTCACAATAGCAGAGAGCTGGAACCAACCCAAATTCCCCTCAGCTGAAGGCTGGATAACAAAAATGTGGTACATCTACACAATGGAGTTCTATGCAGCAGTAAAGAAAGATGACATCATGAGCTTTGCTGGTAAATGGATGGAACTCGAAGCAATTATGCTAAGTGAAGTAACACAGTCCCAGGGGAAAAAAAAAGGCAAATGGTTTCCCTCATTGTGGATACTAACACCAAATCCCCAGTTGGCAGGCAAACTGAGCAACTTTATTATTATATTTCATTGTATCTGAAAGCAACTATGCTATTCTAATGTGAATCTCTTAATGGGCTCTAGAATTGTCCTACCACTTGTATTCACACATTGTAATTACCATATATTGATGGAAGATATGTATTTATATTATAATAAAAAAAGAATGTAAAGTTACACATCTTTTTACCTGCATGCAACTTTACTGTTAAAATGTGACTCTCTAAATGTGTTTAGGAATCACCCTATAATTTATTTTGAGAATTTGTAATTTTGATTTATGTGTGGAGTGTATATATGAATATTTTGGAATAATATAAAATAAAAAAAATTTTAAAAGATATATACATATATAAGTTATAAGCTATTCATAATAAGAATTCACCAACATTCTTCATAAAAGTATAAAGCACACATGAATTAAACTATGTAAACATGCGTTTGATTTCCTAAGTGTTATGAACAGTTTTACCCACAGATACACAAATACTCCTTCATTGATCTATTCCTTTTTTTGATCTGCAAATAAAACTGGCAATCTATAGTAATCTATAGTATAGAAGTGTTAATGAATAAAATCCTTTCCCTGATTAGAACAAGAAAATATGACCTACTCCACATTCTTTCACAGATTGTACTTTAAATTTCAAGTAAATTTCCAAGCTTGTTCTATGTTTTTGGTATTTGTGTGTGGCCAGGGGTGGGGGGGGGAGTATTATAGACATAGATGTAACTGTAGTAATAAAATATATAAAAGAGAATTAAAAGAACTTCCTGAAGAGATTGTCATAACTCAAACCCAGTGTAGAAAAAGTGAAAATGAAACAAGTTTGTATTTCCATGCAGTGTGAGAGGAAACGGTTTTGGGAATTGCCCTCTGCTGGCAAAGTCACCTCAAAATCAGCCTTTCGCTCCCCTCTGGTGGGAGGGTCTCTTGCTGTGATTCTTCCTTATCTGTGACCTAGTGGAACTCTATGAAGAGAGTAATAAAGGATGACTAACATTTTATATTGATACCTTAAAACAACCAAATCAGTGGCTCAACTGCCACTCAAAGCTTGAAAACTCACGGACACATGCATGTATGATTGGATATCCAGAAAATTTTGGGGAAAGATTGTCTACTGTAGTATGCCTCCAGTGTTGACACAAGTTGGTCATGCTTTTCATTGTTCCAGTTCTGACCTGTTTTGATGAAGCTGTTGTAGCTGTCAACTTGCATCCTGGGAGGTTTGAGTCCTACACACAGGGATGTTTTGTGCATCAACGTTTTGGAGCATAATTTCCTAAGAAGTCCACTAAAACTCAGAGATCTCTTTATTCAAATGCTAAATATTGGGGGCTGGAAAGATGGCCTAGCGGTTCAAAGCATCTACTGCTCTTGCAGAGGACCTGGGTTCGATTCCCAGCACCCACATGGCGGCTGAGAACCGTCTGTAACTCCAATTCCAGGAGAACTCCAGGTCCAGGGGAATCTGAAACCCTCTTCTGACCTCTGCGGGATTGCACGACGTGGGTGCACAAACCTACATGCAGACAGTACATTCATACACATAAAAATAAATAAATAAAAAAATGCTAAATATTTACATTTATTTTATTAAATCCTCTCAAATTTATCTCCAGTCTTTTTCTAACAGGATGTAATTAATAAGCAAGCAAACTCCCAGAGAACATATTAATTCTGCCAGCATCTTAAAATTCTACCGTGGTGGAGGTGTAGAGATAGAATACTGGTGGACTACTTGCCTAACAGGTACGAAGCTTGGATTGACCTCCAGCACTGCAGATGAGAGATGGAGAGAAAGAGAGAGAGACAGAGAGACAGAGAGAGAAAGATGGGACAGATAGATAAAAGATAGATTGATGATAAATGATAGATATATTTAAATGACAGGTGATAAATACATAAATGATGGATGATATGTAGATAAAAAGATGACAGAAATAAGAGACAGATGGTAGATACCGAAGTGGTAAATAGATACAGAAAACTGTAGATACAGAAAAAATTATAGATACAAAAAATTATAGATGGATGATAGCTAGATAGATGAAAGAAGATAGGTAGATGATAGATAGTTACATAGATACATAGATGATACATAGATACATAGATGATAGAGAAGATGATAGATAGATAGGTAGATAGATAGATAGATAGATGATGCACAGATGCAATTCTGTTGTTACTCATTGCTCTCACTCAGCAAGATTATTTGAGTTCAGATACAGTAAATGTTTCTAGTTCTCTCTCATGAAAAATGCACTCTGCCTACTTAGGGGAGGCTGTGACGAGAGCTATCTCTTTCCAGAAGACACTCCAAGCTTGTCAAGATGGCCTGGGTATACGTGTTCAAATGGCCAGTTAATTTTTTGATCCTCACATAATATTTAATATTTTCCTTCCTGTTATTTTCATCAGGAGAAACAACCACCTTTTGGGGTCAAATGGCAGTTTCTTTACCAATGAAAATGTCACAATGACAGGAGCACTCCAAAGATCTGTGTTTTTATGTGGGAAACCTTCAGACACATCCCATAGGTAGAGTCCCTGCAGATATGGAGGCAGCTTCCAGGGGGTTATCTGAACAGATTATTCTACTTTACACGCCTGGTGTTTCATCCTGTGTTTTTAACACCTAAAATATGTCTCTGCTTTCATGCTGCAAAAGAAAAAAAAAAAATAAAAAACAGGAGAGCTACAAATAGGTGCTCACTTCCATATCTCTAATTAGAAGTTAATATTAACTTTGCAATTGTACCATTAGAACTACTATTGGTTATATGAATATCAAAGTAAAAGCACAGAAAGCACAGTGATTTACTGAAAAGCACCTTACCATCTCTTATTAAATTTTGAATGTTACCACAAAGGTGTTTGCATGCCTTCTTTGATAGTTACTTAACTGGCAAGCACTAATTATATGCCTAGCGTGTGTCAGGAACCCTGTTTTCAGCAAAGAGTAGATAAACCAAGCTTTCCATATTACATTCTACATAGAGAAAAGGCAGGTTATCATGAAATAACATGTCAGGTAATAAGATGACTAAATCAGAGGCAGGAGTTGGGGAAGAAAGTGTGCGTGAAAATGCATTGAGTAGGAGAAGATAGAGCAAAGCATGTTGTTGAAAGCTGGAGCAGAGACTGCAAGGAAATGAAAAAAAGATAGCACAAGGATATTGACAGGAAGTATCTCCCAGGCAGAGGAAATTGTAAACTCAGGGACCAGCAGGTAAAGGCATGCTGTGGAGGCTCAAACATGAACAAAGACCCGATGTGAAGGAAGAGGAGAGTGTGAGAAGGTGACGTCAAAGACCTGACAGATGGACACTCCTGGCGGAGCTCACTGGCTGTGTCAAGAAATTTGAATTTCATTCTGAATGGGAGCTGGAGTAATCTCAAGCTTGCAGGGAAACGGTATGATCTGACTCACCTTTCGAGGGATTAGTGAAGTGGCTGGGTGATGAATAAAGCAGGAAACCTTTTCAAGAACAACTGTAATCATTGGGAACATGGGTGATGGTGGCAAAGACCAAGACAGTAACTGTGTAGGTGGTAGAAAGTGGTAAGACTAGACAGGTTTTGAAGTTGAGAAGAATAAAATTTGCTGATAGATCAAATGTGGATGTAAGAGCAACAAAACTTCAAAGGATGACTCTAAAATGTGTGCCCTGTACAACCAGAAAAATATAGTAGGATAATTAATGTGTCAACATCATGATTTCCTGAATAGGATTCCTATTTATATTCAAAATAAAGGCAAAGCACATTCAACACTTTACAGACTTTCCTTTCTAGGTTCTTTGATTTAGTTTATTGAATTCTCAGAAAAGGAGCAGAAATAGATCCATGGATAAATGTAGATAGAAAATGGTAAATATGTCATCCTTATTCAGTACACCAAGAAATTTAGTAAAGCCCTACTGACTGCTACCCAGCCCCCACAAGGCTAGTTTTGAAGTTCCTGAACCTGCAGATTCAAGCTGGTGAATAGTCAGGTTTTCATCAAGAGGTACCATAATATTCATTCTGAAAGTGTCTATTTGAAGAACAGGCTGTCAAGTCTTTTAAATCTTTTAATACAGTTTCAAGGAAAGCAGAGAGACCACAGCACTATGAGAAGAAGTAAAAGTATCATTAGTGAATGAATAAGATGTGTACTTCCTACTCTGAACTCTATCATCTGTTAAAGATAAACTGCTGTCAAGCACAGAGGAAGTGAGTCAGAGGCTATTCAACACCAGGTGCCCAGCGGGCCTCCTTCCATGTGTTGCCTGATGATGTATGTCAGAAAGGAAAAGCAAGACGATGCTCCACCCAAGATGAGGGGCTGCAGCTCCAACACATCTCCCAGCATTCATGAGGTGGGGCCTGCATAAGATCCACGTAAGATCCCTGACAAGGAAAAAACAGTATTCTGCAGTCCCACAAATACAAGCCATGTTCTGTCCTACATCCCGCTGGTGAAATTTGTGATGCTCCTTTATTGAATATTTAGCCAAGTCTTATGGAAATTAAATGATGAATAACTTAGCTTTTCCAAAGCTGATTCACTAAAAGGTAAAAAGAAAGACCTTCATTAGAATACGGAGAATATGAGATCATTTAGAGACACCCTATAAGGGAGAGTAGTCAAAACCTAGTGAATGATGGAAGGATTGGGAGGGAGAGGTAGATACCAAAGATGAATTCAAGTTCAATGCTGATGACCAAGAAGGGGAGGGAATTCTGAATTCAAATAGCTTCATAATTTAAAAAGGTATTTTGTTCCATTTTTATGAGTCAGGTGTGCATTGACTAGTTGCTGGGTTTGGTTCTACACACTAAATTATGCACTAAGAACAAACCGATGGGCAAGAGATGATCCTCCCTTTGCTAACTCCGTCTATCTAGGCCATCCTAAGAACTGTTCTGATGGCATAGGTTGGCAGTGTTCTTGCCTTTCAGGGCCTGAGTACATTTCCTAGAAGCCACAGTAAAAAAAAAAAAATTTAAAAAATAAATAAAGAAATAAGTAAATAAAACCTGGTCATAGTTGTGCATGCTTAAAATCCTAGCCATGGGGAAGAGAGAGAGGTGGATTCTTAGTGTTCTCTGGACATCCAGCCTAGTAAACCTGTCAAGTTCCAGACCAGTGAGAATCCCTATCTCAGAAAACAAAGTGCGTATTACTGTAGGAGTGACTGCCAAGCTTGACCTCTGACCTCCACATGCACACATGTACATGTATACCACACACACATACATGCACCCACACACAAACACAAGACACATGAGTGAGCTTAGCACAGAAGATGAAGGCATGAAACCTAAGAGACATATACAAACTACTGTGTGTTATGCCCATCTGTCTTCAAGGTACAGGTCTTGGTATTTGTAAAGAGATCTGCTTATTGCCCAAAGGGATACAGAGAATTCCCCCCTGAGCCCAGGGTGCCAGAGAACGTGGTGAGCAGTACAGGTCACTTTGGGATCCCTCTCATGTTCTGAAAATAGTTTTTTTTTTTTTTTTTTTTGGTCCTTTGGAGACAGGGTCTCAACCTTTAGTCCCAGCTGGCGTGGAGCTCTATATGTAGACCAGAGTGGCCTTGAACTCACAGAGATCTGCCTCTGCCTCCCGAGTGCTGGGATTAAAGGCGTGGCCCACAACTCCAGGCTGAGTAATGAATTCTTGATCCACATTTCGAAGTGCTGCTTCGGGAGGTTGTGGAACCTTTAGGAGGCAAAGCCTTGCTAGAAGAACTAGCAAGGATTTTATAGCCTCTCTCTCTCTCTCTCTCTCTCTCTCTCTCTCTCTCTCTCTCCCTTCCTCCCTCCCTCTCTCCCTTCCTCCCTCCCCCCCTTCCTGTTTGTGGCTGAAAATATATTCAGCCCTCTCCCTGCTCCTGGATGAATGCCTTGCCTTATGCCCCCTCCCCATGATGGACTGTCTCAGCTCCTCTGGAACCATTAGCCACGAAGCTGATCTTAAGTTGCTTTTGCTCAGAGTGTTTTATCACAGCAATAGAAAAGTGACTAATAGAAGTGCTTAGGAAAGCTGTTAATCCATGGAGGCCTGGAGACTTCCAGGAGTTGAAGTTGGAGCACACCCTTAATTACCTGACATGCTACCAGGACATCTCTCCTCTACAGTGCCTGTCAGGTGATTAAGACATATTTCTAAACACTCAAATTTTTGCTGACATATCCGAAGCAATGAAAAATATAAATATTCACCAAGAACAGTGGTTCACACCTGTTGTCTCAGAACTTAGGGGACTAAAAGCTGGAGGATCAGGAGTTCCTTGGACCAGTCTGGGCTACATAACAAAAACCTGTTTGAAAACAAAATGAAGAGGCAGGCAGATCTCTGTGAGTTCAAGGCCAGCCTGGTCTACAGAGCGAGCTCCAGGACAGCTGGGGCTATTGGGAGACCCTGTCTCAAGAAAAAAAAGACCAAAAACCATATCTTTCCAAAGCCAAAAAACGTGGGGGGCACACACCTTTAATCCCAGCACTCAGGAAGCATTGGAAGGCAGGGCAAATGTCTGTGAGATCAAAGCCAGCATGGGCTATACAGTGAGTTCCAGGACAGCAGGGGTTATAGGGAGACCCTGTCCCCCCCCAAAAAAAAAAAAAAAAAAAAAAAAAAAAAAAAAAAATCAACCAAACCAAAAAAATGATACACACCTATAATCCCAGCACTTGGGAGGTGAAGGCAGATGAATCAGGAGTTCAAGGCCAACTTTGGCTATATGAGATGTTATCCCCCCCCTTGAAAAAAAAACCCAGAAAAACAAACATACAAATAAACCCCCAAAAAATCTTTTTCCTGAGCTGAAGCTGAAGCTTAGTGTATATGCGAGTATCTAGCACACAAGAGATCCTGAGTGTAGGTCCAAAATCCAAAGTTTTTAAAAGAAAATAAAAACAACTCCTCCCTCAAACATCTTCTCAGACAGAGGGCACCTCTCATGAACTCATGAACAGACATCTCTGCTAGCACCCACTTGCAATCATATACTTGTTATACACTAGTGAGACTTCATCAGCTCAAAATTCAGACATGATTCTTTACAAGACACATACACATACACATAAAAGCCTCTTTGATATATCAGAGTCCAGCCAAATTCTAGGTGGTGTGTTTTTGAAGACAACTTGAACTCCTAACACTGATAAATTCTCTATGTTGATAACTATTCTCTCAAGTGGTAAGATCCTATGTGCAGGGCTGTGACCCAGTTAGACACCCAACTCAGACACTTTTTATAGTATTCTATGAAACTGTCTTGCCCCTTCAAGGACAGCTTCAAACAGAAGTAACTTTCCATCTTAAGCACCACTCAGCGTTTATCAGTGCCCGCCTGGTGCTATAGAACTACATGCAAAAGTACTTCCACTTGGCTCGGGTAAAGGAATTAGGAATGCAGCCTTCTCTCCTCTCCCACCCCCCCTAAAATTAGATTTCCAAAAGCTGGAAGAGAGGCTAATTCTTGCCTTTGGCTTATTGGCTCATGGATAGCAGAGGCTAGATTGATTCATTGCTGTGTCCACAGGACTTGGCCCAAACCTCACAGTCTTTTGGCAACCTGGCAATTCCAGGAGGAATCCAATACACACCTGCTGCATGAGCAAGCAAGCCAATGAGAACGTCAAGAAAACCCAACACAAAACCCTCTAGTGCTTAGGCATGAAACATACCCTTGTTGGGGAAGAAGAATGTGGCACTGAAATGCTTGCCTATATCCTGTCATGTATTTCCTAAAACAAAAATTATCTTGTTGTTTGGATTTTTGTCTATTGGGATGTGTTCTCCCCATGTTGGCTTGTCTGGTATTGAACTTATGCTGGGTAATCCTTCTGCCTCTGCCTCCAGAGTGCTGGGACTTCAGGCATGCACCACTAGGCCTAGTTCATAAATCAATTGTTAAAATTAATTAAGGGTTAGCCAGGTGGTGGTACATGCCCTTAATCCTAGCACTTGGGAGGCAGAGATAGGTGTTGCTCTACAAGTTCAAGGCCTGCCTGCTCTACATACTGAGCTCCAGGACAGCTGGGACTAAAGGGAGACCCTGTCTCAAAAAGACAAAAAAAAAAATTAATTAATGGTTATCTAGTATATAAAATAAATAAATGATCAATCACTGATTATGCAAAAGGCAGACTAGCTAGGAGAAAAAGTAGCTCGTCTCCATTTCAATTTTACCTCAGGGTTTCTGGGGAATCTTCTCACTAGATAAATCTGGACTGGCCCATGACTAATATAACTCAGGGATGGCTAAACCACTGCTAAGCTTCTTAGCATCCTCTTCACATTGGAGGGCCTACTTACTAGCCCAGCAGGAGATAAGAATCTATGTGAAGAAGCGTAAAGATGGGTCAGTGGTTAAGAGCCCTGGCTGCTCTGCAGTGAACCTAGGTTCAGTTCCCAGCACCCATACTGTGGCTGATAACAGTTTGTATCTCCAGTTCCAGGGAATCCAATGCCTTCTTCTGACCTCCTCAGGCATTACACCACACAGGTACACTTACATACATGTAAGTAATAGACACTCATATATATAAAATAAAAATAATTTTTTGGTATTTTTGAGATAGGGTCTCTCTATAGCCCCAGCTGGCCTGGAGCTCACTCTGTAGACCAGGCTGACCTTGAACTCATAGAGATCCACCTGCCTCTGCCTCCCCAAGTGCTAGGATTAAAGGTATGTGCTACCACACCTGGCTAAAAAACCAAATTTTAAAAAATGGACAATGACTTTTAATGGAAGAACCAGGAAGAAACCAAGGTTAATATCACAGAGTAAAGAGAACTGACTCCTTTATTAAAAGACAGGGTCTCAGGCTGGAGAGATGGCCTAGCGGTTAAGAGCGCCGACTGCTCTTGCAGAGAACCCGGGTTCGATCCCCAGTACCCACATGGCAGCTGAGAACTGTCTGTAACTCCAATTCCAGGAGAACTCCAGTTCCAGGGGAATCCGACACCCTCTTCTGACCTCCACGGCATTGCACAGCACGGGTGCACAAACCTACATGCAGACAGTACATTCATACACATAAAACAAATAAATAAAATAATAAAAGAAGGCTGATCTTTAAAAAATAAAAAAAGACAGGGTCTCAGGCTGGGCGTGGTGACACACGCCTTTAATCCTAGCACTTGGGAAGCAGAGGCAGGAAGATCTCTGTGAGTTCAAGGCCAGCCTAAGGAAGCTGGAGCTACAGGGAGACCCTGTATCAAAAAGACCAAAAAAGCCAGGTGTGGTGGTGCACGCCTTTAATCCTATCACTTGGGAGGCAGAGGCAGGTGAATCTTTGTGAGTTCAAGGCCAGCCTGATCTACAGAGTGTGTTCCAGGACGGCTGGGGCTACAGGGAGACCCTGTCTCGAAAAGACCAAAAAAAAAAAAAAAAAGGCAGGGTCTCCCTGTAGCCTCTGTAGCCTCAGAGATCTACCTGCCTCTGCCTCTGCCTCTGCCTCTGCCTCTGCCTCTGCCTCTGGGATTAAAGGTGTCCAAAACTCCAGTTCCAGGGGAATTTGATGGCCTCTACTGACCTCTGTTGTCATTGCACAACACAGTACACTTACATGCATATAGGCAACACACTCAGAAACATAAAATAGATACATATATTTTATATACATATATAGAGAGAAATATATGTATAGGAGGGAGGGAGAGGGAGGAAATGTAGGATGTCACCTCATTGTTCCTGGGCATTCCACGTGTTTGACAGTGCCTGTGACATTGACTCTCACTAAATAGACATTAAAATGTTTCCTAACAGGGGATCTAGAGATGGCTCAGTGATTAAGAGTACTGACTGCTCTTACAGAGGACCCAGTTTCTATTCCCGCTACCTACATGGCAACTAACAACCATCTGTAACCGTAACTCCAGTTCCAGGGGATCCCATACCTTCTTCTGACCCCCCACAGGAATTGCATGACACGAATGCACTTACATACATGCAGGAAATTTATACACACAAAAAAATAAAGAAAATAAAAAATGCGTCCTAACAATATATTGACAGGCCAAGAAGATCTGCTATCCAGAGCAGAAACTCCCGTGCCTCCAAATGCAGAGACAAAGCTGGGGCTTGTGGTGTCCCTTGGTGGCCCCTGTAGTAAAGGCTTACTCTCCGGAATGGCACCCTTAGGAGGTCTAGTCAGGGGCCTTAAATCCTTGTGGGGATTAAGTCTTTAGTACATGACGGAACTGTGAGACCCAGTCTTCTTCTAGGTCAATCTCTGCTCCCTGGCTGTGGTATCTACACCTGGTGGTGGTCCAAACCCTCCCGCCATCACATGTCACCTCACCCAGGCCCCAAAGAAATGAGACTGAAATCCCTGAAACACTGAACCAAGATAAATCTTCATTTTTTACAAGTTGATTCTCCTGGGCATTTGTTAAGGTGGCTAAAAGCTAACACACTGCCTTCCAGATTTCCTCAGAGAATCTGCTGTCTTAGGAAACACTGCCTAGATATCATAAAGAGCAAAGTGTCATGAGAAAGCTGTCGGAGAGCAGGGACGGAATTGTCTCTCCTTCCCCCATCTCCAGCACTCAACATCCCACTCCTCATGGTGGAAGCCCTCAACCGTATCTGGCTCGCTGGGGCAGGACCATCTTTACTTTATTTCACTGGAAAAGCATAAAGAAGATAGCATTTTTCTCATGATTTGGGTCTGTTTAATTGGATAAAGGCAGAGGGTCACTGCAGCCGGAACAGCTGACTCTTCTAATTCTCACAAAACAATGTCTTGTGTATGCTTTGCCTGGGAAAGGGCTTCATTTCAGGCATGGGCAAAGAGATGGGTGTGGGGAAATCCTGAGAGCATGCTATTTTTAAGCCATTTGGTACGAACGGCTATTTTCTTCCCCTCTGAGTCTTTTGCACCACCCAAATGCCATGTCTGAATGTTGCAGGCTGTCTGGAAGCATCAGATGCACTGCTGAGGTGAGAGGGAGGAGTCACGTGTTCATCTCACATGCTGTTACCACTGATTTTTTTTTTAAAGCTTTGTGACCTAGAAAGGAGAGGCATGGTGTGAATGATGCACAGACTGCAGGGAGCAGAGGGCGTCATCTGTCTATTTATACATCCAGGAAGGAAAAAATGACTGCAGGGTAATGACGGTATACTCCAAGGACCGGGTATGCAAAGATCAACTGGAAGCAACAAGAACACCACTAGGCAGGCAGCAGGGCCTGCAGTGAGAGGTTAAAAGGGAAAGCAAATCCTCACACCGCTCGTCTCTTCCCAAACCTAGTTTGCTTTCAAAAGATCTCAAACTTATCCCTTGTTTTTTTCCCCACTACTAGGTAGAGCACCCCAACTCTGGGTTAGAGGCCAGTTGCCCATATTTTTTTTAAAAGCTAGCTGCACACCACACATGCACACACACACACACAGACATTTGTCTCTAATCTACAACAATTTGGATGTAACGTAAGTCTTTAGGAAATGTTTTTCAGTCCTAAGAAATTCTTTGGAAAAAGACTTATAGTTTCTTGACTTAAATCCAACAGAGGGGAAGATAAATGAGATGTACACAGACCTGTAGAATTCTGCATAGGAATATTTTTTCCCCAAGGTAGATGGTGAATTTCTCTTAAAGGGTCAAATGGCTGCAGCAGAAGGCAGGGGGGAATGCACTGAATCCCAGATGTCTGCACCGATTGCTGTACCACAAGACAGCATGATGCCAGCTATCTCCCCAGGTTCCAGCAATAGAAAAGAGGCTGTGAAACTTGCCCAGCTCAGTCTTTGGTGCCCCAGGTCCATGTGCAATTTCTGCCACGTTGCTCTCTCTTTGGAAGCATGTCACTGCCTATGCTGATAGGTGTCCCCAGAGCTAGCTAGAATATGAGGCATTTTCTGTGACTTCAAATTAGGTATTTATTTCTTTGAAATTTACTGCACCACATAGGCTCCAACATGAAGGTCACATTCATTAATAGAAGACAAATGTATTTGTTATCATATGCCTAAGGCTCACCATAATCACAGCCTGCTCCTACTACCATCTATGCTTTTCCATCACCTCTGAGGTTGACATGTAAAGGCTTGCTTTACACTTCCATTTGATAAAATCAAGTTTGGTTTTAAAGGTGGCTCCTTCTCCTCCTCCCTCTTCTTCTGCGGCTGATGCTGTTGATACTGCTTCTCCTCCTCCTCCTCCCTCCTCCTCTCCATCCTCTTCCTCCTCCTCCTTCTCCCTCTTCTTCTGCTGCTGCTGATACTACTACTTCTCCTCCTCTTCCTCCTCCTCTCCTTCCTCTTCCTCCTCCTCCCTCTTCTTTTTCTGTTGCTGATGCTGCTGATGCTGCTGATACTACTACTTCTCCTCTTCCTCCTCCTCTCCTTCCTCTTCCTCCTCCTCCTGCTGCTCCTCCTCCTTTTCCTTTCTAGTCATTTCTCTCACAGTCCATCTTCCAACAGAAAGCTGAGACTTGAACTGTTCAGAATAGAGAGAATCAAAACTTATAATTCTTGAATTTCAAAAGCCTACCAACTTGGGGATGGAGAGATGACTTGGTGGTTAGGAGCACTGTGTACTCCTGCAGAGGACAAAGGCTCAGTTTCCAGCATCCACATGGTGGCTAACAACCATCTGTAAGACATACTCTTTTTTTTTTTAATTAATTTTATTTATTTCTGTATGTGTATGAATGTACTGTCTGCATGCAAGTTTGTGCACCCGTGTCGTGCAATGCCTCGGAGGTCAGAAGAGGGTATCGGATTCCCCTGGAACTGGAGTTCTCCTGGAATTGGAGTTTCAGACGGTTCTCGGCCGCCATGTGGGTGCTGGGGATCGAACCCGGGTCCTCTGTAAGAGCAGTCGGTGATCTGAGACCCTCTTCTGACCTCCAGCATTTTAAAACACAGTGCAACAGACATACAGCAGACAGTAACATTCATACAAATAAAAAAGAAATAAAAATTAAAAAATAAAAACTATTACCTCAGTTTAAACACTGAATATTAAAGTCTATACCTATATTAAAGTCTATACCTCAGTGTAGCGCTTTCTGTTGCTGTGAAAAACCACCAGGAACCAAGGGAACTGATAAAAGGAAGAGTTTATTTGAGTGTAAGACTGATGGTTCCAGGGAATAGAGTCCCATTGTGGTGGGAGGCAAGAGCAGCCCGGGCTGGAAGCAGAAAGCCAGGTTCACTCTTCCAATGAGCAACAGGAAGCTGAGAGAGAGCAACTGGAGACTGGCAAGCCTTGTTGAACTCTCTAAGCCCACCCCCAGTGACGTACTTTCCACCACCATGGCCACAACTTCTAAGACCCTCCCCAACAGGGCCACCAACTGGGTACAAAGGTCTGAATACTTAGAGCCTATGGGGGAGTCTCATTCAAACCAACACCGCAGCAAATATAGCACTTGGGGAGGAGACAAAAACATGTTGAAACTCCCCTGTCCACTCACAGTACTGAAGGAAAAGGGCATCACATGGAGTTACAGGCTGGGGTGTCCTTGCATGCACATTATGCTTAAAGGATTCCTTCATGGATGGGGCTAGAAACATCTCTCATAATTGATCTGCCAATGGGAATGAATAGAGTTGCTGAGTCAGAGTTCCACTTGGAAGCACTCTTCTACAGCTTTGCTCAGTTTTGTAAACCTGTTTCTCATTATTTATTCACTTTTGATTTAGGTTCACCGACTTGAATAGCTGGTATGGATTTCTTTATTCATGAAGTTACATAGAAATTGATTTGAAGGCTATTTCATATAAAGGTAACTTTGGAGAAAAAGTGCCTCTTGTGCCTCACCTATGGCTGCTAGAAATTGTGTCACTCCTGTTCTTACCCCAAGGGGTTGAGAAATTTGAGCACTTGCATGGGATACCACGGTACAAGTGAGAAAAGTCACACACACACACACACACACACACACACACACAAACACCACACACACAATTTCCTGCTGCGAACAAGGTAATCTGGTAAAACCCTGTGCCGTTGTGGGGAGCCCCGGATACGCCCTAAATGAGATAGAAGGAAGAGAGAGAGATTTGAGCCTGAAATTTGACCAGCAATTGTTTTTTTCTCTATTATTTCTTTTGCACAACAAAATATGTTTCCATTTCTTTTTTTCTTAACTTCTTATTGAACTTTGTGCATGTCCAGACAGTTCTGTTTTTGTTGTAATTTTTGTTTATTTTTTATTTTTGGTATGTGTATGAATGTATAGTTTGCATGACAGGTTTGTGCACCTGTGTCAAATGCCGCGGAGGTCAGAAGAGGGCTCAGATTCCTCTGGAACTGGGTTCTCCTGGAATTGGAGTTACAGACGGTTCTTAGTTCTTAGCGCCATGTGGGTACTGGGGGACGAACCCCCCGGGTCCTCTGCGAGAGCGTCGGTGCGCTTAACCGCTTAGGCTAATCTCTCCAGCCCCGTTTTGCATACATTTCTAATCAAATGTAGACCCTATTCCCCCATCCCAACCCCACAAACTGCAACATAGCTGTCATACATGTTTAAGTCTGCCTTGCATCTTTTCTGTCTTTTAACTTTTTGGATGCAGAAGTTTACTGTTTATGGCAGTGTTCTTTAACAAGTCATTTGTTGTTGTTGTTGTTCCCTTAAATTTTATATTGCCCAAAATACACATATCTTATATGTAAATTAAGTGTATAGGAACAGGTTCATTTGCTTCACAGTAAACTAAGAAGAGATGTATGACCTTAAGTAAAAGAAGTAAAGGGTGAAACATCTAATAGCTATTGGCTCTCTTCGTGGAGGAATAACCCACGGCTGATGCCCCAAGCTTACAATCCCTCTAGTGTGTAGGAGATTTTTTTATAAAAAGCCACAGTAAGACCATATCATATTCTACAGAAAATAAAACGTATTTTAATGGATTAACATACCATGAAACATCTGGTGTCTATACCAAAGGTAACCTACCATACAATTAGTACGGTTTAAATACCGATATATCTATTGCTTGTTGCTTCATTAGTAGGAGTGAAAGGTTATTCCTGGACAAACTGTCAGCCCATGAAAGGAACAGCCAGAATTGACCAGATCCAAGACAACATCCTCCAGAGAAAGTAGCTGTTTTGCTTCTCATCCAACTGTGCCCCTTTTCTAAGCCAGGGAACAATCTGGGAAGAGGGGGCATGTAGAATGTAAGGGCTGCAATTGGGGTGAATGGTGAGAACTAAACTACGGCAATATAGTATAAGGCTGGACACTATTTGATCAACTTTTTGGTGTTTTTTTGTTTTGATTGACATACAACCCCCCACGGATGGTGGGACCCTTGGGATGTGTGGGTTTGGGCACAACGGCTTTGCAAATTGGTTTTACATGGAAGATGCTTGTACTCAGAATTATGAAGTAAAGTAAAAGAAAAAAAAAAAATTTTTTTTTTTTATTTATTATTTTGTCTTAAAAACTTTTTTTTTTTTTTTTTTTTTGGTCGTTTTGATAAAGGGACTCCCTTTAAGTCCAGCTGGCCCGGGAGCTTTGCTATGCAGAACAGGCTGCCTTGGAACTCACAGAGATCCACCTGCCTCGCCTCCCAAGTGCTAGGATTAAAGGCTTGCGGGCTGGAGAGATGACTAATGGTTAAGAGAGCAAACCGCTCTTGCAGGGACCCGGGTCGATCCCCAGCCAACCCACATGGCGGCCTAGAGCCGTCTGAGAACCTCCAATTTCCAGAGAACTCCAGTTCCCAGGGATCCGACAACCTCTTCTGCTCCAAGGCTTTGCATGTTCACAGGTGCACAGGACTGGCAGCAGACAGTACCATGCATACACATACGGAAAGAAAAAAAAAAAGTTAAAAGGCTTGCGAAACCACACCCGACTAAAAAGCTTTTTTAATCCTTGAAAATTTTATAAATGTATGCACAATGGAAAGATCATCATTTTTTAACCCCCAATTTCCTCCTCTACCTCCTTCATATGTCCTTCAACAATCCCCGCCCAAGTCAGTCCTTTTGTTTGTTTTTTTTTTTTTGTTTGAATTACTGATTCCAGTTGTGTGCTGAGAGCAAGATGTGCATGCTGCTGGTCGTCGCTGGACACTGGAACCCTAACACGGCTACATCCTCCAAGAACCGATTTTTGGCTCTCGACCCCCCCCCAAACCCCCAAGCAATATCAAAGCCAGGAGCCCCTCGCCAAGGTGTAGCCCATGCTCAGCTCTACCCCACCTTCACTTGAAAGTTTGGCTGGCTGGATGTTTCTTTTTATTCTTTTCTCTTCTTTTTTTATTTTTTTTTATGTTGTTTCTTAAATAAGAGTAGATATAAACTACTGGCCTGACCTTGTGTTTAGCAGTTCTTACGAAGCATCGTTCTTCTGTTCCATGAGTACTTGACAAATCACTCAGATTTCTCTCTGCACTTCTAGGTTTGTCTTCCCATAATCCTCTGAAAGAAGAATTCATGGTTAGTGTCACTATGACACCTATCCTGCTACGGCCTTTCTATTCTTGCTTACCTCCTGTTCTCTTTCCCTTTTCTTTCTTTCTTTCTTTCTTTCTTTCTTCCCGTCTTATCTTTCGTTCTTTTTCATTTCTTGCTTTCTTTATTTCTTTCTTTTTTCTTTCTTTCTTTCTCTTTCTTTCTTAAATTTCATTGGTTTGTTTTGTTTATGATTACAAGCAAGGGACCACCACACCAGGCTTGGTTACCTTCTTTGTAGCAATGGAGACAGAGAAAAGGAGAAAGGACTTTAAAGCATGAAGTTGAAGGAATACAAGAGATTCAAACTGCCTCCCTTTCTCTGCACTGGCTGTGGAGGGCTTTCCAAAGTTGACACCGCACATCTACCAAGTGTCTTAGTTAAAAGCACCTATAGCTGAGGTTTGGTTTTAGTCCTGCTTTTTTTTTTTAAATACATTATTATTTTTTATTTTATGTGTATGAATGTATTGCCTATATGTATGTAAGTGCACCCATGTTGTACAATGCCCTTGGAGGTCAGAAGATGGTGTCAGATTCCCTGGAACTGGAGTTACAAATGATTGTGTTAGCCACCGTGTGGGTGCTGGGAACCAACCTAGGTCCTCTGTAAGAGCAGCCGGTGCCCTTAATCACTGAGCCATTTCTCCAGCACCAAGGTCCTGGTTTCTTTTTCCTGTACTCCCTAAGTACCCAGCCTTGAGCTGGGATCTTAAATCCAGCTTCCTCTAATTGGTACTCACACTGCTCAGCTTCCCTTTTAGGCACTGAATATACACATAGGCAAAATGGAGCAAAAATCTCTTCTTCACCTCTCCAGCTCAGCAATAAATCAAGCCAGAGCAAATAGACTAGTTATATTGTTTTATCATTTTCATTTGTTTTTGAGACAGAGTTCTATGTAGTCTACACTGGCCTGGAACTTACTGTGTAAGAAGCTACCTTTGGATTCCTGATCCTACAGCCTCCACCTCTCAAGTGCAGAGACCTCAGTGGTGCATGACCACACCTGGTCCACTGTATTGTTTTGCTTCTGTTTTTCATTTTGACAGTCCTTTTATATTCTGAGCGTGCAGGTAGTCAGATAAGTTTGTTATTTTAATTTCAAGTCCACTGAACTTTCCCTCATGTATTGTTTCCAATGTAGCAGTTTGCTTAGAGTATGTCTTGGGCTGGAGAGATGGGCCTAGCGGTTAGAGAGCACCCGACTGCTCTATCAGAGGACCCGGGTTTCGATTCCCCCAGCACCCACATGTGCGGCCGCAGAACCGTTGAAACTCCAATTCAGGGAGGAACTCCCATTCCAGGGGAATCCGATAGCCTCTTCTGACCTCCGGATGCATTGCACGACAACGGGTGCACACTGTGCATGCAGACAGTACATTCATACAATACAGAATAAATAAAATTAATTAAAAAAAAAAAAAGAGTAGTCTTACAAGATGGTATGTTTAAGGCCACCATGTGGAGTGCTGAAAAACTGGAGCCTTTGTCCTCTGCAGGAGTACACAGTGCTCCTAACCACCAAGTCATCCTCCCTCCCCAAGTTGTAGGCTTTTGAAATTCAAGAATTATAAGTTTTGATTCTCTCTATTCTGAACAGTTCAAGTCTCAGCTTTCTGTTGGAAGATGGACTGTGAGAGAAATGACTAGAAAGGAAAGGAGGAGGCAGCAGCAGGGAGGAGAGGAAGAGGAAGGAGAGGAGGAGGGAAAGAGAAGTAGTAGTATAGCAGCATCAGCAGCATCAGCAACAGAAAAAGAAGAGTGAGGAGAGGAAGAGGAAGGAGAAGGAGGAGGGAAGAGGAGGGAGAAGTTAGTAGTATCAGCAGCAGCAGAAGAAGAGGAGAAAGGAAGGGAGGAAGAGGATGGAGAGGAGGAGGGAAGGACGGAGAGAGAAGCAGTATCAACAGCATCAGCCGCAGAAAGAGGGAGGAGGAAAGAGCCACCTTTAAAACCAAACTTGATTTTATCAAATGGAAGTGTAAAGCAAGCCTTTACATGTCAACCTCAGAGGTGATGGAAAAGCATAGATGGTAGTAGGAGCAGGCTGTGGCGTGTGGACTGGTGGTGCTTCAGGCACAGATGAATAGGACAAATACAGTTTGTCTTCTATTAATGAATGTGACCTTCATGTTGGAGGCCTATGTGGTTGCAGTTAAATTTCAAAGAAATAAATACCTAATTTGAAGTCACAGAAGAAATGCCTCATAATCTAGCTAGCTCTGGGGACAACCTATCAGCAATAGGGCAGTGCATGCTTGCCAAAGAGAGAGCAACGTGGCAGAAATTGCACATGGACCTCGGGCACCACAACTGTAGCGGGCAAGTTTCGCAAGTCAAGTCATTCACTTCAAGCCTCAAGTCAGTTCTATTGCTGAACCTGGGGAGAAGCCGGCAGCATGGTGTCTTGTGGTACAGCAAATCGGGTGCAGACATCTGGGATTCAGTGCATTCCCCCCTGCCTTCCTTCCTNTGTTTTATCATTTTCATTTGTTTTTGAGACAGAGTTCTATGTAGTCATACAACTTGGCCTGGAACTTACTGTGTAAGAAGCTACCTTTGGATTCCTGATCCTACAGCCTCCACCTCTCAAGTGCAGAGACCTCAGTGGTGCATGACCACACCTGGTCCACTGTATTGTTTTGCTTCTGTTTTTCATTTTGACAGTCCTTTTATATTCTGAGCGTGCAGGTAGTCAGATAAGTTTGTTATTTTAATTTCAAGTCCACTGAACTTTCCTCATGTATTGTTTCCAATGTACGCAATTTGCTTAAGAGTATGTCTTGGGGCTGGAGAGATGGGCCTAGCGGTTTAGGAGCATCCCCTGGAACTGGAGTTCTCCTGGAACTCGAGTTACAGACGGTTCTCAGCCGCCATGTGGGTGCTGGGGATCGAACCCAGGTCCTCTGCAAGAGCAGTCGGTGCTCTTAACTGCTAGGCTATCTCTCCAGCCCCGAGCTAATATTTTTTAAATACTTAGAAGCATCACAGTCCTAGAGGTCAACACTAAAATGTACTTTAAACCAGCTAGACTTGATTACAGGTTTACAAACAAATGGCCATAAATTTCTAAAGAATTGAGCTCCTCGGCTGGAGAGATGGCCTAGCGGTTAAGAGTGCCGACCGCTCTTGCAGAGGACCCAGGTTCGATCCCCAGCACCCACATGGCGGCTGAGAACCGTCTGAAACTCCAATTCCAGGAGAACTCCAGTTCCAGGGGAATCCGACACCATCTTCTGATCTCCGCGGCGTTGCACGACACGGGTGCACAAACTTGCATGCAGACAGTACATTCATACACATACGGAAATAAATAAAATTAAAAAAAAATTAAAAAAAAAAGAATTGAGCTCCTGTTTCTGATATTCAATACACAGTAGGGATGTTCACTACTGCAGTTTTTCCCCCACTTGCACCCCACATGGAAGACTGTACATCTCCCTGTCTTTGAACCAGAGTGAGGCCATCTGAGGATGTCAAATAGAAGCACCTGTAGCATGCACACCCTGGACCACAAGTGTCCTGAGCCAATGTGGAACTTATCTTCTCTCTCCCCACACGTGTGGCTACAGTGAAGCTGTAGACCTTTCTTCAGAAATAATTGTGATAGACCAAGTCTCCGTCCTGACCCACATGGACATGATGGAAATCACGTTACACATAAGCCGTCATTTTCTGTGTATGTGACTAATGTTACTGCAAGCTAACATAGCCTGCCCAGAACTAATCATGGGCTCAGACTCAGTTGTAGTTGTATTTCATATACAAAAAAAAACCCAAAAAACTTGAAAAGAAATCATATCCAGTAAGTGTAAGCTTTTGGCAGTACTAAGGATTGAACCCAGGGCCTCATGCATGGTAGGCAAGTGTTCTACCACTGAGCTACATTCCCAGCCCACAGTCAATAATTTTAAAAGCCATTTTAATATGAAACATGGTATGGATGATAACCACTAATTAATCCCCACTCTTATGTAAAACTACTTTATATGGAAATATATTTTCAAATTTTGTATCAAGTAAAAGGATACTAGCAAGCAGTTCAGTATTTAACCATAAATGAGAACAGAAGAGGAGATGGAAGGTTTCAGAGTTCGGAAGGGTCATCTGGAAGAAGACATTAATCTAAGAAAGGTAGAAGAAAAGGATGACTAAGAGATTGGAAAGGATTAAAAGTGGTTCTAGGGAAGCCCTAGAAACTAGTGCGGCCTCATAAACTGTGGAAAAGAGCTCAGAGATGTGATGAAGACCCAGGAACACAGCTCAAGAGGTGGCCCTGGTCGGCCTTGCCCTGGCTCCGTCTAGCAAGTCTCATTCACCCATCAGGATCCAGCTCAGACACTGCCTACTCTCTGATCCCTTCCTACTTCTCTGGGCAATCCTCATGCTTCAGGAAATAACCTTTGGTTTCTTAGTTGTTCAGGCCTGGGTATCGAGGCCACAGCATTGTACACACATGATGGAAACTGTACTACTGAGCCACATCCACAACCTGTACTGTCTCAGTCCATCAACTACATCACAGGCTCCAAATGCTTCCATGGCACTTCATATACTATTTTCAATTTTTCTATCAACTATGTCCTATTTTCTTTTTTTTTTTTATATGCAAAGATTTTACTGAATGACTGCGTTAACATAGCAAAATTCTAAAGGCAACCTAAATATTAAACAAAGGAGAGTTGCCTATTTTGTCACTATTTTAACATGATGAAACATAAACACAATATTTAGTAGCATAGAAATATTTACATTTTTACTAGATAGGAAATTTGGATAAAATGTAAGAACGAGCCAGGCTGTGGTGGCACACACCTTTAATCCTAGCACTTGGGAGGCAGAGGCAGGTGGATCTTTGTGAGTTCAAGGACAGCCTGGTCTACAGAGTGAGTTCCAGGACAGCTGGGGCTACAGGGAGACCCTGTCTCAAAAAGACCAAAAAAAAAAATGTAAGAAGGAACTATGCATGTATAAGATTTTCTCAAAGGAAATTATTAGGCCTAAGAGTCTTAAAAGTCTTATTATTTGTGCATTACCAAAAAGATATACAAGACAATTTAAACACTATACATGTACTAACAATTCATGTGAATGATCACATATAATGCATATTGGGAATTTTATAAATATGAGTATCTTAAAGTCTCATTCCATTTAATAGGAGATAAGTGGGAATTAACAACCTTGCTTTTCTCCTACACCTGTATCGGGGTATTTTTTTTCTCAATTTTGTTATTTTGTTTATTGTTATTAAACTGTTCATAAGTCATACATCATTTTCTCAATACAATTGGATAGACAAATTCTCTTTCACATCCCCCACCACACTCCTCTTCTGCACTCTGCTATCACTCTGCATCTTTTTCGAGTCGTTCCAGAGTTTTTTCTTTCAGTTGCTTTTGTTGTTGTTTCTGCATCCAATTTGTATTGCTATAGTAAATATATGACATATTTTTATAGATATATATATATATATATATATGTTAAATAAGATTTATATATATACACCACACACACACACACAACCACACACACACACACACACCATATCACTTTGAATGGAGGATTTTTTTTTTTTCCGTAAAAGATGTCATGTTTTTCCTTAGAGGAGGTGCTCGAAGGTTCCTCCGTTGGCAATCCCAACCAAACCATCAATCCTTGCACTTTTTCTCCACATTGGGGTCTTTCCTCCTATGGTCCACAAAATGAAGTCCGGAAGCTACATACGGACGTCGTTATTGATCTCCCTCCGGTACTGGCCTCCATGGGGATGCATCCATGGTGGTCCAAAGTGGCAGTCTATACTCTGATCGTGTCTGAACATCCCAATTAGCTGTTAAGTCCACAAGCTGGTACTTCGAGTAGCTCTCCATCTGTGCCATAAGAAGGTTTCGCAGGTTATCCTTGAGAGACTGTAATGAGTCCTTCGTCCATATTGGAGTGTTAAAAAGCTCGTGTCTCATGTACTTTGGAGGAGTGCCAAAAGGAGTGGCAGCCACAGGGAGGCTGAACACTTGCCAGTAAGAATGGAGCACAGGACAAACAACAGTGACTCTTCTGCTCTTTTTGTTTCTGTTTTACTAAGATCTCAAGTTCCATATGGTCTGGCGAGACAAATTCTCTCTGTCTCATCTGATTAGTTGCTAATTTCTCGGTTTTCCTTATGGATGCTTAAGGCCACAACTGTTAGCCTCAGATAACAAAGTTGTTTTGTTTTCCTCAAGGTCAGTTGAGAATCTGGTCAGGAAAGGGAGAACGTTCCTATTACCATAGTTTTGTTCTCACTCTGAGGTTCGGTTTCAAGGCTTAGTGTTTTTTTTTTTTGTTTTTTTGGGGGGGGGAGCCACTNGGAGCACCTTGCTCCCTTCAGCCTATTTTCTATTAGTCAGCCTATGGTGGTTTGAATGAGAATGTCCCCCATAGGCTTCATGTATTCAGACATTTTGTCCCCAGTTGGTGACGCTGTTTTGGGATGTCTGAGCTGGTGTGGCCATGCTGGAGGAAGTAAGTCACTGGGGGCAGGCTTAATGAGTTCAACAAGCCTTGCAGGCTCCAGTTGCTCTCTCTGCTTCCTGTGCTCACTGGAAGGTGTGAACCTCGGCTTTCTGCTCCAGCTCCTGCCACCATGCCTCCCACCACATTGGACTCTAATTCCCTGGAACCGTCAATCGTAAACTCCTTTTATAAGTTACCTTGGTCATGGTGGTTTTATCACAGCAATAGAAAAGTGACTAATACACAGCCTTACTTGCTTATACATATATTTTCATATTGGATCTTAACTATAAAGCCTTGAACATAGCAGCATGGTTGAATAATTCAAGAAATTTCATATACTTTAAAAGATAGCAGAGGGTTGAGACTCATGTCACTCAGGCTGTTCTGGAACTATCTATGCAGTCAAGGCTCCCTTGAACTCTTATCTCCTGCCTCTGCCTCCCAAGTGCTCTGCCCCAAGTATTCACCCCCCCCCCCGCCATGCTGTGATTATCATATCCTGCTTGGTTAAATCACCCACTTCTAACAAATAATTTTATTTTATTTTATTCATATAATATATAATGTTTTTATTCATAAAGCATCACATCTACTGCACAACACTGGTTATATTCTCCCTCAAAAAGAGGCAGTCTAGAAACAACTAAAGGTTCCATGGTCTGTGTCATTCTTCTAGTATGATATGGCATGTTGTATCGAGGTCCCAAGGGAAAATTTAAAGTGTCTGAGAGAAAACTCCTAGATCTATAGCCCAGAAACAGAAAGGGGAAAAAAGGTAATCTCCCATGATTGGGGCAGATAGCATTCTTTACTCTCATGGTCATAAAGATGTCACAGGGAAGATAAGGATTCTTATAAACAACTGGCTGTTGAATGTTCCCCAGACTCCACACCACCAAGCAAAGCTAGTGTGCCCTGAGACCCTTTTATCTCAGCCAGCTGTGGCAAACAGACACTTAACAAAGGTCATGTACGTGAAGGGCTTTACTGAGAAAGATATTTGCACTTAAAAAGAAACTAAGACTGGGAAAATGATTTAGTCTTTAGTTCACAAAGCACTGTTCCCACCTCTAGAACCTGCAGAAACGCCCGAGCTGAGGAGGCAGAGACAGGTAATCCCTGAAGCTCACTGGTCAGCTACAGCTTGAGTGAGAAGCCCTGTCTCAAACAATATGGTGGAAGGTGATGGAGGAACTCACCTGATGCTGACCTCCACACACATGCACAGACATGCACAGGCAGACTCACACACAGGAAGATACATCGAAGCAAAGAGGGAAGGAAGAACAGATGTTAGGGAAGAAGTAAGAAGGGAGGGAGGGGAAGGGAAAGAGGAACTGAACTCTGGAGTTTTGACAGTATAACCTGAAAAATATGGGCCCAGCCTAGGCCTTTGGGTTAAATGATGCAGTAAAATGACAAACAGCTCAAAGTGGGTTCTGCTAACCAGCCTGTTGTCAACTATACTGAGGTGGGCTCTAACTGTAAATCTCTATCCCATGAAGTATTTGTATCACAAACGTGGACTCTTTCAAGCACCCTATGTAGCACCTTTATCCTTAGTCTAGTCAATGCTAAGCTAGATTCCTCTGGAAGCTATATTTTACAGTGATTTAAATTATTTTTCCTTTTTTTATATGATAACTAGATAAAATCAACAGAAAAAAATGCTCTCAAGGAAATTAAATATTGATTTCAAAAGGATAAAATGGGAAGAGAAATTACCATTCATGTAGAGTTCATTTAGCAAAATAATATTCTGCCATCACAAGAGCAAAGACCTCGCAGGTGATCCTAAAGCTCTGGCCTGCTTTTTCCAGATTGACTTAAGCAACATCCTGGTGTTTAAAGCTGGTCCGACATGGAAAAATGTGCCTTGGAGGTGGATCTGGGGAAGGGCGGTTCATTTTCTTTTTTAAAGTCTTAACTGGAAACAGATAATCAAACAATAAAACAAACTTCCTGTCCTCTGCTAATATTTTTCATTTATGCATTGCAAGACTGCAAGGTAAAAAACAGAAGTATAAACTTGAAAGCAGAAATGTAGCAGACGTCCCTCTCACCCGAAGCCAGAACAAAACTACCAGTCAAACTATTTTGTCTCACAAGATAAGTGATCGCCAATGTTTGGTGATCTGAGCCTTCTCAACCACTCAGCCGTGCATCAAATGAAGTTTTTATTTGATGTTCTCCAAACATTTTGCAGAAAATTAAAAAACATCGAGATGATTTTTTTCCTTTCCTGAATAAAAGAATCAACACTGTATTAAAACTCCATGTTTTTCCTCTTTATATGCTGATTAGAAACCCAATATAAATAGATAAAAGTCACATGTAATATCATACATATAGACGGTAACATGAAATAAATTAGAGGTGTTTTCTAGCAAAGTTTTGATCTCTCCAGTAAGTCTTTTACTTCTTTCTTCCAAAGCTAAAGCCTTTAAGGACCTATTCTTTTTGTGAACAATGGAGGAAGACTTGTATTTCAAAACAGTGAAGATTTCAATCTTTAATATTTGAAGCTGTCTTAAATAAAGAACACATTAAGTGACAAGCAAAACTCAAGAACTGTGGGTGTGACTGATAACCTGTAGTCATGTGACCAAAGGAAACCACGTACATCTTCTGCAGGTAGCCTTATCTTAGGAAACAAGATAACTCAGAGCACTGTAGTATCTGTATCTTGGATGATGAAGATACTGTGACAGAAATTTTATTTTTTCCCACATTCAAGATTATAGTTTATGAATGCAAACCATCTTCATCCTGACTATATTATATACTACTTTTTAGATGAATGACTATTGAACCATAATTTCTCACATCAACAAATTGCTAAGCCAACATCTGAAAATAATTCTTTCTGTATAATCATATAACCTAGGAATGCAGAGAAACACTTGGCTTGCAATAGAGCAGAGCTTATGAGCCATGACAATACCACATTAACATCAGACAGAGGACTTACAGGAAGGAGTAACTACCAGACCCTTTAAACACAGAGATGCTGGCTATGACAAGAGCAATCCAAAGTGTAAGAGGTTAAACACCTAAAACAATCAGGAGTCTCCTTAAAAATAAAGTACTAGTCCACTTGGCGACCTGTAGAGAAAACGGAACTAATTTCTTCTAGCAACAGCCTTTTCACATCCAAGAATAGGAAAATGTATGTACCAGATAAGCTCACTCTTATTGGAGACCCCAAGACAAATCCTAACCTCAGCAAGCAAGGCCTTGCAGGAATCTGCTTTCAAAGACAATTTTAACAGCATGACTTCTAGGGTTAACTGGTAATCTTACTGAGAATAATAATCCCCTTTTTTATATTTAAAGAAACACAGGAACTAGAGAGATGGCTTACTTGGTAATGTGCCTTCTCATGAGCATGAGGGACTGAGTTCAAATTCCTATCATCCATTCAAAAAGTCTAGTGTAGTGGGTGCCTGTAATCTCAGTGTTGGCGAGGAAAAGATGGAAGGATCCCTGGGTCTGGGTGGCCAGCCAGTCTAGCTGAACCCATGAACTCCAGGTTCAGTGAGACAACCTGCCTCAAAAAATGGGGTGGAGACAGGGGCTGGAGAGATGGCTCAGTGGTTAAGAGCACCAACTGCTCTTCCAGAGGACCCGGGTTCAATTCCCAGCACCCACATGGCGGCTAAGAACTGTCTTTAACTCTAGTTCCAGGGGAATCTGACAACCTCTTCTGACCTCCAAGGCATTGCATGACACAGGTGCACCAACCTACATGCAGACAGTACATTCATACACATAAAAATAAATAAATAAAATAGAATGGAGAGCAATTGAGGGAAACATTAGATTTCAATCTCTGGTCGACATTTGCACCTATATACCATATAAATACATACACTATATAAATACACACATATACACCATATAAACACACACATACACACACAAATAGATAGTAAAATTATAAAAATAAAAAAAATTTAAAGAGGCATAACATTAGGAAAAACTTTACTGTGAGTATAACATGGTGTTAACTCTCAACTTGGTTGATGTCAGACTTCTGAAGTGAGGGCTTGAAAGGTTGTCCATTATGATCTAATAACGATGTGTGAGATATGAAATTGCTATCTGCTCTATGCCTAGCACTGATAAACTAGCACATATCAGGGGCACAGTATTTGTAGACTCACTGAACAAAGGCTGAATTGAAATAATACTGGCTCCCTAAAGGGTGGTCAGAACAAAGTTGTCACCGCTAATTTATAGCATAACGCCACGAAGGCTGCCTGAAGCTATGTGCTAATCTCTAGTCTCCAAGCTGATGAATCTCACATTGCCCAAATGTCTCAGCCTTTTTTAGTAGCAGAAGCCAAATATAAGGAATCAGACAGCACCAAACACATCAAACTATCTTAACACTGTCGTGGAGAATGCAGGCTGTGGCAGGGAGGCACAGGAGAAAGAAGAAAAGCCCCATAGACTGCAGTCACGGAAGAATGGATGAATGAATGAACAAATGAATGGATGCCTAGAAATCAGTTCAAATCTCCTGCAAAAAAAAAAAAAAAAAAAAAAAAGCTCTGCCCAAAGGGGATATGAGGGTTCACTTGCAATTAAATAGAAAAGATTAGGATCGGAAAATTCATTCCAATTTCTCTTTTTTTTTATATTTTTATTTATTTCGGTATGTGTATGAATGTACTGTCTGCATGCAGGTGTGTGCACCCGTGTCATGCAATGCCGCGGAGGTCAGAAGAGGGCGTCGGATTCCCCTGGAACTGGAGTTCTGGAATTGGAGTTTCAGACGGTTCTCAGCTGCCATGTGGGTGCTGGGGATCAAACTCGGGTCCTCTGTAAGAGCGGTCGGCGCTCTTAACCGCTAGGCCATCTCTCCAGCCCCAATTCATTCCAATTTTCAAACGGGCATATGATCTTTCTTCAAAATTTAAGCTTCTCATAATCTGGATTTCCCTCTATAAGAGAAAAAGAACGCTGGGTGCAGTGGTAAATGTGCACAAGGTCAGCACTTGGAAGATTGAGACCAGACGTTCAGGAGCTCAAGGCTGACCTCAGCTACAGAGTGCACTTGAGGCTAGCCTAAGCTACTAGAGAAGCTGTCTTCAAATGCCTGGAGAGTGAAAGGGAAGAGGAAAAGAAGAGGGAGAGGGAGGGGGGCGGGAAGAAAGGGAGATAAAGGGAGAGAGGGAAAGACAGATACAGAAAGAAATAGAAATGGATTTTATGAAATACCCCGATCCCTGTGTAATACTAGCTCATCTCTTAGAACTTGGACCGGATTGAGCAAAGTAGCCCCAGACAGCAAGGACTAGAAACAAGGTTCTGAGAGACAGAGTATACATGTCTCCTGATAAATTCCTAGTTCCTTTGAGTATTTTCCTCCTTAATCCCAAATACTATAACTGTCAGGCCTCTGTGATCTGTTATTCTAGCAGGAGAAGCCTGGCTTAAATGTCAGGGAAGTCTCGGGGGAAACAAAATTGTTTTGAACAGTGGTGGGCTCATGGGACTGCTGACGGAAAATGAATTTTAACCCTCAATAGTTCTGGGGAACAGAAAGCAACATGTGTTTAGAATATAACTCCTTCCCTTCTCCCAGGTAGAGCTAAAGCACCTTACCAACTACTGTCACAGTCCCTATCTTAGCTTAGGCAAGGTTATTTTTTTTCAAAGATCAGGCTGGTCTTAGAAATGTGTTAACTGGGTACTTAGGAAAAAAGATGCTGTGAAATCAGGGAGGATGGTGCCAGTATGAAAATTCACCAGGAACAGAGCCAAAGAATCTGCATCTTGCTTCTAGGCAACATGCATAACTGTGACCCATGAACTTCACCTTGAGCAGCCAGGCGCTCCATCGTCACGTGTGTAATTGAATTTTAGGAATACAACAACAATTCCTCTCTCATTGAAAATCTCAATCATGCACATCTAGTGTCAGAACAAAAAACAAAAAGAGGAGAGTGAAGGCTGGAAAAGGAAGAACAAAGCCCAGGGCCCCTCATTTAACTTCTTTGGCCACATTAGACACCATGTTCTGTGTTGTAGTGAGGATGGCTACCACACCCTTACTGTCTCAAATCCAACTACCTCTAGCTTTGTGCCTTTACTACAATACAAAAGTACATGGGCATTCCTTGTGTGGTCCTGACAATGGCTGCCACCATCAGAAGAGCAGATGTAACCAGCATTTGAGAAAGAATCAAACAGGATGATCCAAGTAGGAAACCTATCCATGGCTCATTAGCTAGCAAGAGTCGGACCCAGAAATCAGTCAAATTTTGTGCCCCGCCCTCTCCAAGCCTCAACCTGTCACTAAACCAACGACTCCTATATTGCTCATCTTTTTCACATCCCAGAGAAATCTTTGACATCGTTACACTTTCTTCCAACAATTCTATAACCTGAAGGGGCCAGGGGTGGGGGGACAATCAGAAAAACATACGGAGCTGTTGCTTGAGTTCACAATTTCAGTACACAGGGCACCTAAAAAGACTTTTTGTTAAGTCTTGAAGATAAGCCTAAATCCTACTGGAAGGAGTTACAGATTAATATAAGAACTGGGAATTCCCGGGGCTGGAGAAATGCCTCAGAAGTTAAGAACACTGGCTGCTTTTGCAGAGAATCTAAGTTTGGATCCCAGGACCTATAGGCAGCAAACAGCCATCTGTAACTCCAGTTCCAAGAGATGTGATGAACTTTTCTGACTTCTGCTGATATTTCAGGTATGGTGCCCTTACCCACATGTAGGCAAGACACTCATAAATGCAAAATAAAAATAAATAAATTTTAAATTTCTAATAATTTTTAATTGTCCAGATTTCATACAACAGTGGGGAGGTATCTACTTGTCTGTCTGTCTGTCTGTCTGTCTGTCTGTCTGCCTGCCTATCTGTCTGAGACAGGGTCTCTCTCTCTGTAATTCAGGCTGTCCTAGAACTCACTGTGTAGCCCAGGCAAGTGGCTATCCCACAGTGACCCTTCTGCCTCAGTCTCCCAATGTGCTGGAATTAAAGAGCCTCCACACCTAACCTAGAGAGATATTGTATGTGCACATGTGTGCATGTGTGTGTGCATGTATTCCAAGGGATATTTATGCTATACCAGTAACAATAGCTTACAAGGGGTAACTCATCTGTTGATGAGGAATAAGCTACAACCCTGAATAGGAACATTCAAGATATATTTTCATATTCCATCTATCCCTTTTCACATAGCAGCAAGCCAAGGACAATAAGAGAACTTAAACGTTTTCCTGACAACACAATGGCTCAAGCTCAGTGTAATTGTGTTACTATGTGGAAGAAGTTGCTAGTAGTGCAGCCATGCATTCAGGCAAGGGCCAGGTGTACATATACAACAGGGGGTGATTCACAGAAATAGTCAGAGTGTTTGAATGAGATGTTCAGCTCCTACACTGTGGCTTGCTTCTTGTCCACGGCTATGCAGGCCTTAGTTCCTCTGTTGTTTTTGACTTTTGGATCCCAGTAGTAAAATAATACACCATGCCCCCAAAGCAGAGACAACTTTGAGTCATTCATCTCCAATATATAATCATCTCCAAAATGGTAAATTGTCCTTCAAACTAAAGAAAACCTGTTAGAATGTAGAGCCTTCATTTAAGGCACAGTGCTTAATCAGAAGTACAGGAATATTTAGGCTGAATAGCACATATCTAAATGCCAGTCCAGTATTTCAGAGTTTCCCAGATCTGGGCCCTATTTGCATAGACTTTTTTCCCCCACTTGATATCGTTGATCTGAAAATCTAAAATGAGAAGCTTTATTGTCAATGCTCAAAAAGTTTCAGATTCAGAGAGACGGCTCAGTGATTAAGAACATTGGTTGCTCCTGCAAAGGAACTAGGCTCAGTTTCCAGCTCCCATGTGGCAGCTAAAAATGCTCCTTAACTTCAGTTCCAGGGGCTCCACACCCTTTTCTCGCTTCTTAGGGCATTGTACATACCTGGTGTAGTTACACACAATGCTCATATACATAAAATAAAAATAAATCTTTAAAATTAAGTCTCAGGTCTGTGGGGGCTGGGGAAATGGCTCAGTTAGTAAAGCACTTGCTGCTCAAGCAAGAAGACCAGAGTTTGGGTCCCCAGAAACCAGGAGAACAGCTGGGTGTGTTAGCAAGCACCTGTAACAACCAGGTGAACAGCTGGGTGTGTTAGCATGCACCTGTAACAACCGGGTGAACAGCTGGGTGTGTTAGCATGCACCTGTAACAACCAAGAGAAGAGCTGGGTGTGTTAGCATGCACCTGTAACAACTGTGCTGGGGAGGGAGAGACAGGGATTCCCTGAAGCTCATCATCCAGCCAGACTAGCTTAACCGGTCAGCTCCAGATTCAGTGACAGGCCCTGTTTCAAAAACATAAGGTAGAGCGTGTGATTAGGAAGATGTTTAATATGCACAGCACACAGGCGCGCACACACACACACACACACACACACACACATAAATTCAGATTTAGGATTTTCAAAATAGAGATGATTAGTATCAAGTGGTTAATATTAGCAAAGCCTCCCTAATTCAAACAAATATCTCGGTAAATGAAGTATTTTATGAACTCAGTACACAAAGGAACAGAAATTCTTCCTGTTTCCCATGGCACAGAAGAGAACAAGGCAATTCATTTGTTCCATTAAAGTTTCACTGATTACAGGTGTCTTTGTAGGGGTTCTCTGTGTGTATCTGTGTGTGGCTGGGGTGGGGGTGAATTCTGATGCATTAGTCAGGCAGAAACAAACAAAAATACAAAACCAACTTCTCGCTGTGTTACTTAAACCTTGGTAGGAAAGCATTCCAACTTGTTTTCCTTAATTGTCATTGACACGAATGAATATCATCACCTAAATTATCTCTGCAATACTACACATTTAAACCATTCTTTCAGAACTTGTACCCAGGATAATGAATGAACCATGTTACCTTCTACAATGAAAAGTCTAAAACTCCTTTTACTGTCTTCTTACGATCCTTTAACCTAAACTACTTGTGGATTTTCTGTTTCTTTTCAGATAATTTGTTCTTTTCATAGGGAAGGAATAAATACAGCTGCGAAAATTGTCAGGCATTAGCCACGCCCTGTTAGGCACTGTGGCTGTTTATCCAGGAGGTAGACAAGAGAATTTCTATGACTGTAATACCAGCCATAACCATTAGAGGGAGCTATAGGGAGCATTCCTTGCATAGCCTATGGTATTGTGGCTCACCACTGGCACAAAACACAAGTGACCTAAGAACAGTAAACGTGAAACATGGAATGCGTCCTGCCCCGGGGATCTTGACCAGGAAAGCAATTACAGATTACCATGTCCATGCATGGCCTAAAGCTGTTTTGTGCTCACTAATCTTTGAGAGAACTTCAACACAGGGAGATGGCTGAGGCACCACCAGTGCACGTTACCAACGCTCCCCAGCCTGTAGCAAACCTGCATGCACACTGCTGGTTTCCTGGAGGCTTCAGGTGCTTCTCAAACTATGTGAGATGATGCGACCCACTTGCAAGCAGTGGCATAATGAGCATGCGCGGAAGAAAGCCAGCATCACAGGACACGGGACAATGGGAGATATTAGCTGAAATCTAGAAATCTCAAAGGTATTAATTTCCTTGCATAGTATTAAGTAGTCCATTCTATGTGACGTGTTTAAACATTTAGAAAACAGGTTTTTGGGCTAGAGAGATGGCCTAGTGGTTAAGAGCGCCGACCACTCTTGCAGAGGACTCGGGTTCGATCCCCAGCACCCACATGGCGGCCGAGAACCGTCCGACACTCCAATTCCAGGAGAACTCCAGTTCCAGGGGAATCCGACACCCTCTTCTGACCTCCGCGGCATTGCACGACACGGGTGCACAGACCTGCATGCAGACAGTACATTCATACACATACAGAAATAAATAAAATTTTAAAAAAAAATTAAAAAAAAGAAAATAGTTTCACCATTCACCCCAATCGCAGCTGTCCATCTCCTTTCCTTTGAACCCGCTTTCTTCCCTCTTCTGCGTCTGTCCGCCTCTCGCCCCTTTCTCCTCCCCCCCGGTCCCCCCCTATTCCTGCGCCACTGTGTAACTTCTCTTCTCTCTCCCCACACGTGTGGCTACAGTGAAGCTGTAGACCTTTCTTCAGAAATAATTGTGATAGACCAAGTCTCCGTCCTGACCCACATGGACATGATGGAAATCACGTTACACATAAGCCGTCATTTTCTGTGTATGTGACTAATGTTACTGCAAGCTAACTTAGCCTGCCCAGAACTAATCATGGGCTCAGACTCAGTTGTAGTTGTATATCATATACAAAAAAAAAAAAAAAAAAACTTGAAAGAAATAATCAGTAAGTGTGGTAGCTTTTGGCAGTTACTAAAGGATTGAACCCAGGGCCTCATGCATGGTAGGCAAGTGTTCTACCACTGAGCAAAATCTCCAGCCCAAGCAATAAGTTTAAAAAGCCATTTTAATATGAAACATGGTATGGATGATAACCACTAATTAATCCCCACTCTTATGTAAAACTACTTTAATATGTAAATAGATTTTCAACAATATTTTGTATCAAGTGAAAGGATACTAGCAAGGTTTCAGTATTAACCATAAATGAAGAACAAAGAGGAGATGGAAGGTTGCAGGTTCGGAAGGGGGCATCTGGAGAAGACATGTAAGTCTTGAAGAAAGGTAGAAGAAAAAGGAGGACAAGAATTGGAAAGGATTAAAAGTGGTTCTAGGGAAGCCCTAGAAACTAGTGCGGCCTCATAAACTGTGGAAAAGAGCTCAGAGATGTGATGAAGACCCAGGAACACAGCTCAAGAGGTGGCCCTGGTCGGCCTTGCCCTGGCTCCGTCTGGCAAGTCTCATTCACCCATCAGGATCCAGCTCAGACACTGCCTACTCTCTGATCCCTTCCTACTTCTCTGGGCAATCCTCATGCTTCAGGAAATAACCTTTGGTTTCTTCTTCGTTGTTCACAGGCCTTGTGGTATCGAGGCACACATTGTACACACATGATGGAAACTGTACTACTGAGCCACATCCACAACCTGTACTGTCTCAGTCCATCAACTACATCACAGGCTCCAAATGCTTCCATGGCACTTCAAATATAACTAATTTTTGCATTTTTCTATCAACTAACTATGTCCTATTTTGCTTTTTTTTTTATAGCAAATTTTACTGAATGACTGCGTTAACATAGCAAAATTCTAAAGGCAACCTAAATATTAAACAAAGGAGAGTTGCCTATTTTGTCACTATTTTAACATGATGAAACATAAACACAATATTTAGTAGCATAGAAATATTTACATTTTTACTAGATAGGAAATTTGGATAAAATGTAAAACCAGCCAGGCTGTGGGGGCACACAACGTTAATCCTAAAAGCACTTGCGAGGCAGAGGCAGGTGGATCCTTTTGTGAGTTCAGGACAGCCTGGTCCTACAGAGTGAGTAGTCCAGGACAGCTGGGGCCAAAAAAAAAAAAAAAAAAAAAAAACAAAAAACCAAAAAAGAAAAAATTTAAGAAAGGAACTATGCTGTATAAGATTTCTCAAAGGAAATTATTAGGCCTAAGAGTCTTAAAAGTCTTATTATTTGTGCATTACCAAAAAGATATACAAGACAATTTAAACACTATACATGTACTAACAATTCATGTGAATGATCACATATAATGCATATTGGGAATTTTATAAATATGAGTATCTTAAAGTCTCATTCCATTTAATAGGAGATAAGTGTAATTAACACACCTTGCTTTTGCTCCTACACCGTAATCGGGGTATTTTTTTTCCATTTTGTTTTAATTGTTTATTGTTATTAAACGTGTCCATAGGTCATACATCATTTTCTCAATCCAATTTAGACAAATTCCCATTTACATACCCTCCACCACACTCCTCTTCATGCATTCTGCTATACACATCTTGCATCTTTTTCGGAGTCTTTCCAGAGTTTGTTTCTTTCAGTTGCTTTTGGTTGTTGTTCGCATCCAATTTGTATTGCTATAGTATATAGACATATTTTTATAGATATATATATATATAATATATTTAAAATAAGATTTATATATATATACCACAACACACACACACAACCACACACACACACACACACATAGCACTTGAATTGGAGGACGTTCTTTCTTTTTTTTCTAAAAGATGTCATGTTTTTCCTTAAGGAGGTGCTCGAAGGTTCCTCCTTGGCAATCCCAACCAAACCATCAACCTGCACTTTTTTGCTCCACATTGGTCTTTCTCTCCCATGGTCACACAAATGAAGTCCGGAAGCAAACGAGTCATATTGGAATCTCCCTCCCGGTACTGGCCTCCATGGTGCATCCTGGGTGGTCCAACAGTGGCAGTCTGTATTCTGACGTGTTTGACATCCCCTTAGCTGTTTATCCACAAGCTGGGTATTCGAGTAGTCCCCATCTGGCATTGAAGGTTTGGCAGGTTATTCCTTGGAGAGACATGAGTCCTTTGTCCATATTGGAAGGTTCAAAGCTGTGTCTCATGTCTTTGGAGGATGCCAAAAGGAGTGGCACCCACAGGGAGGCTGCACTTGCCAGTAAGAAATGGAGACAGGCCAAACAACAGTACTCTGCTCTTTTTTTCTTTTACTAAGAATCTCAAGTTCTATGTCTGCAGTACAGTTTCTCTGGTCTCACTGATTATTTATTTCTTTCTGGTTATAATTTCCTTATGGATGCTTAAGGCCACACTGTTAGCCCAGATAAACCAAGTTTTTTGTTTTCTCAAGGTCAGTTGAGGAATCTGGTCTTAAGGCGCGGAGAAGGGGGAGAAACGGTTAGCCTAGATTAACCATAGTTTTTTGTTTTCTCACGGTCAGTTGAGGTTCTGGTCTTCAAGGCCTCTCAGGTGTTTTTTTTTTTTGTTTTTTTGGGGGGGGGGGGGGAGCACCTTGCTCCCTTCAGCCTATTTTCTACTATTATCAAGCCTATTGTGGTTTGAATGGGAAATGCCCCCCATAGGGCATGTATTCAGACAGTTTTGTCCCCAGTTGGTGACGCTGTTTTGGGAAGTCTGAGCTGGTGTGGCCATGCTGAGGAAGTACGTTACTGGGGGCGGGTTTAGTGATTTCAACAAGCCTTGCAGGCTCCAGTTGCTCTCTCTGGCTTCCTGTGCTCAATGGAAGATGTGAAACCTCGGCTTTCTGCTTCCAGCTCCTGCCCTGGCGCCCCTCCCACCAACATTGGATCGCTAATTCCTGGAAAACCGTCAAATCGTAAAACCAAATAAACTTCCTTTTACAAGTTACCTTGGTCATGGTGTTTTAATCACATCAACAATGGCATAGAAAAGTGGACTAATACAACAGCCTTAACTGGCTTATACATATATTTTCATATTGGATCTTAACTATAAAGCCTTGAACATAGCAGCATGGTTGAATAATTCAAGAAATTTCATATACTTACTTGAAAGAATAGAGCAGAGGGGTTGAGACTCAAATGTCACGCACAACTCAGCACTCTCAGGGCCTCAGTCGGCTGTTCTGGAACTATCTAAATGCCAGTCCAAGGGCTCCCCCTTGAACGCCCTTATCTACCTCCTCCTGCTCGGCTCCCAAGTGCTCTGCCCCAAGTTGCATTCACCAGTGTTCACCCCTCACAACCTCACCCCCCCGGTCACATTTATTCAGACCAAGTATTCCCATCCACTTCACCACCCACAGTAGGCACCCTCACTTGTCCATCACATTCAACCCCAATTCCACACCCCCTTCCACCATTCACCCAACCCGTTCACCCACACATGCAACCCCCCCCATCCCACCCCCCCCCCCAAGTAATTCACCCACCCATCACCGTCAGTCACCTCACCTTCACCACCCAACCCCCCCCAGGGCCTCCCAAGTTGCTCTGCCCTGCCCCCAAGTATTACACCCCCCCCCCCCCACCCCGCCATGGCCGGGGCCTGGTGATTAGCATAATCCGGCTTGGTAAAGAAAAAAAATAAATCCCCCACGTCTAACAAAGAATTTTTATTTTATTTTATTCAATATAATATATTGCAGTTTTTTATTCATAAAGCAAATCACATCTACGGAACTGCACAACAACTGGTGATATTCTTCCTATTCGCCCTCAAAAAGAGGCGTCTAAGAAACAATAAAGGGTTCCATGGTTGGGGGGGGGGTCCCCCTCTTCTAGTTAGGATAGGGCATTTTGTAATCGAGGGTCCCAAGGGAAATTTTAAAAGTGCCTGAGAGAAAACTCCCTAGATCGATAGCCCAGAACAGAAAGGGGAAAAATAATCATCTCCCATGATTGGGGCAGATAGCATTCTTTACTCTCATGGTCATAAAGATGTCACAGGGAAGATAAGGATTCTTATAAACAACTGGCTGTTGAATGTTCCCCAGACTCCACACCACCAAGCAAAGCTAGTGTGCCCTGAGACCCTTTTATCTCAGCCAGCTGTGGCAAACAGACACTTGACAAAGGTCATGTACGTGAAGGGCTTTACTGAGAAAGATATTTGCACGTAAAAAAAAGAAACTAAGACTTGGGAAAAAATGAGTTGATCTTAGTTCAACAAAGCACTGTCCCACCTCCTAGAACCTGCAGAACGCCCAGCAGCTGAGGGCGAGGACAAGGTAATCCATGAAGTCACTGGGCGCCGACATTAACAGCTTGAGTGAGAAGCCCCTGTCTCAAACAATATGGTGGAAGGTGATGGAGGAACTCACCTGATGCTGACCTCCACACACATGCACAGACTGCAAGAGGCAGACTCAACAACCAGGAAGATACATCCGAAGCAAGAGGGAAGGAAGAACAGATGTTAGGGAAGAAGTAAGAAGGTATTGTAATTTGAGTGACATATTAACTTGAACATCTGTATGTTTGACAGTATATATAAAACCTGAAAAATATGGGCCCAGCCTAGGCCTTTGGGTTAAATGATGCAGTAAAATGACAAACAGCTCAAAGTGGGTTCTGCTAACCAGCCTGTTGTCAACTATACTGAGGTGGGCTCTAACTGTAAATCTCTATCCCATGAAGTATTTGTATCACAAACGTGGACTCTTTCAAGCACCCTATGTAGCACCTTTATCCTTAGTCTAGTCAATGCTAAGCTAATTCCTCTGGAACTATAGTTTAAACAGGGATTTAAATTATTTTTTTTTTTTCCTTTTGTTTTATATGATAACTAGATAAAATCAACAGAAAAAAATGCTCTCAAGGAAATTAAATATTGATTTCAAAAGGATAAAAGGGGAAGAGAAATTACCATTCTGTAGAGTTCAAAGTTAGCAAAATAATATTCTGCCATCACAAGAGCAAAAACCTCACAGGTGATCCTAAAGCTCTGGCCTGCTTTTTCCAGATTGACTTAAGCAACATCCTGGTGTTTAAAGCTGGTCCGACATGGAAAAATGTGCCTTGGAGGTGGATCTGGGGAAGGGCGGTTCATTTTCTTTTTTTAAAGTCCGTAACTGGAAACAGACAATCAAACAATAAAACAAAATTCCTGTCCGCTGCTAATATTTTTCATTTATGCATTGCAAGACTGCAAGGTAAAAAACAGAAGTATAAACTTGAAAGCAGAAATGTAGCAGACGTCCCTCTCACCCGAAGCCAGAACAAAACTACCAGTCAAACTATTTTGTCTCACAAGATAAGTGATCGCCAATGTTTGGTGATCTGAGCCTTCTCAACCACTCAGCCGTACATCAAATGAAGTTTTTATTTGATGTTCTCCAAACATTTTGCAGAAAATTAAAAAACATCGAGATGATTTTTTTCCTTTCCTGAATAAAAGAATCAACACTGTATTAAAACTCCATGTTTTTCCTCTTTATATGCTGATTAGAAACCCATATAAATAGATGAAAGTCACATGTAATATCATACATATAGACGGTAACATGAAATAAATTAGAGGTGTTTTCTAGCAAAGTTTTGATCTCTCCAGTAAGTCTTTTACTTCTTTCTTCCAAAGCTAAAGCCTTTAAGGACCTATTCTTTTTGTGAACAATGGAGGAAGACTTGTATTTCAAAACAGTGAAGATTTCAATCTTTAATATTTGAATGTGTCTTAAATAAAGAACACATTAAGTGACAAGCAAAACTCAAGAACTGTGGGTGTGACTGATAACCTGTAGTCATGTGACCAAAGGAAACCACGTACATCTTCTGCAGGTAGCCTTATCTTAGGAAACAAGATAACTCAGAGCACTGTAGTATCTGTATCTTGGATGCTGAAGAGACTGTACAGAAAATTTTATTTTTTTCCCCACTTCAGATTTAGTTTATGAATGCAAACATCTTCAATCCTACTATATTATATACTACTTTTTAGATGAATGACTATTGAACCATAATTTCTCACATCAACAAATTGCTAAGCCAACATCTGAAAATAATTCTTTCTGTATAATCATATAACCTAGGAATGCAGAGAAACACTTGGCTTGCAATAGAGCAGAGCTTATGAGCCATGACAATACCACATTAACATCAGACAGAGGACTTACAGGAAGGAGTAACTACCAGACCCTTTAAACACAGAGATGCTGGCTATGACAAGAGCAATCCAAAGTGTAAGAGGTTAAACACCTAAAACAATCAGGAGTCTCCTTAAAAATAAAGTACTAGTCCACTTGGCGACCTGTAGAGAAAACGGAACTAATTTCTTCTAGCAACAGCCTTTTCACATCCAAGAATAGGAAAATGTATGTACCAGATAAGCTCACTCTTATTGGAGACCCCAAGACAAATCCTAACCTCAGCAAGCAAGGCCTTGCAGGAATCTGCTTTCAAAGACAATTTTAACAGCATGACTTCTAGGGTTAACTGGTAATCTTACTGAGAATAATAATCCCCTTTTTTATATTTAAAGAAACACAGAACTGAGAGATGGCTTAACTTGTAATGTGCCTTCTCATGATCCAAGCAGGAGGGACTGAGTTCAAATTCCTATCATCCATTCAAAAAGTCTAGTGTAGTGGGTGCCTGTAATCTCAGTGTTTGGGAGGGAAAAGATGGAGGATCCCTGGGTTCGGGGTGGGCCAGCCATTCTAGCTTGAACCCATGAACTCCAGGTTCAGTGAGACACCTGCTTCAAGAAATGGGGGTGAGACGGGGCCTGGAAGAGATGGATCAGTGGTGAAGAGCAACCAACTGCTCGCAAGGACCCAGGTTCGATTCCCAGCACCCACATGGCGGCAAGAACTGTCTTAACTCCAGTTCCAGGGGATCTGACACCGCTTTCTGACCTCCAGAGGCGTTGCATGAGCAGGCCCAACCTACATGAAGACATTTAACATTTCATACACATAAAAAATAAATAAATAAATAGAGGAGAGCAATTGAGGAAGACAACTTAATATTTTCAATCTCTGGTCGACATTTGCACCTATATACCATATAAATACATACACTATATAAATACACACAGATACAACCAATAAACACACACATACACACGCATATGCATAGTAAAATTAAACATAAAAAAAATGTAAAAGAGGCATAACATTAGGAAAAACTTTACTGTGAGTATAACATGGTGTTAACTCTCAACTTGGTTGATGTCAGACTTCTGAAGTGAGGGCTTGAAAGGTTGTCCATTATGATCTAATAACGATGTGTGAGATATGAAATTGCTATCTGCTCTATGCCTAGCACTGATAAACTAGCACATATCAGGGGCACAGTATTTGTAGACTCACTGAACAAAGGCTGAATTGAAATAATACTGGCTCCCTAAAGGGTGGTCAGAACAAAGTTGTCACCGCTAATTTATAGCATAACGCCACGAAGGCTGCCTGAAGCTATGTGCTAATCTCTAGTCTCCAAGCTGATGAATCTCACATTGCCCAAATGTCTCAGCCTTTTTTAGTAGCAGAAGCCAAATATAAGGAATCAGACAGCACCAAACACATCAAACTATCTTAACACTGTCGTGGAGAATGCAGGCTGTGGCAGGGAGGCACAGGAGAAAGAAGAAAAGCCCCATAGACTGCAGTCACGGAAGAATGGATGAATGAATGAACAAATTAATGGATGCCTAGAAATCAGTTCAAAATCTCCTTGCAAAAAAAAAAAAAAAAAAAAAAAAGCTCTGCCCAAAGGGGATATGAGGGTTCACTTGCAATTAAATAGAAAAGATTAGGATCGGAAAATTCATTCCAATTTCTCTTTTTTTTTATATTTTTATATTTATTTCGGTAAGTTATGAATGTACTGTCTGCATGCAGGTGTGTGGAACCGTGTCATGCAATCCGCGGAGGCAGAAGAGGGCGTCGGATTCCCCTGGAAACGGGAGTGCCTGGAATTGGAGTTTTTCAGACGGTTCTCAGTTGCCATTGGGTGCTTGGGATCAAACTCTCGGTCCTCTGTAAGACGTCCGGCGCTCCTTACACACCGCTAGGCATCTCCTTCCAGCCCAATTTCATTCCAAGTTTTTCAAACGGGCATAATGATCTTTCTTTCTCAAAATTTAGCGTCTCATAAACCCCCCCCTCTGGATTTCCCTCTATAAGAGAAAAAGAACGCTGGGTGCAGTGGTAAATGTGCACAAGGTCAGCACTTGGAAGATTGAGACCAGACGTTCAGGAGCTCAAGGCTGACTAGCTACAGAGTGTCAACGTGAGGCTAGCCTAAGCTACTAGAGAAGCTGTCTTCAAATGCTCGGGAGGGAAGGGAAGAGGAAAAGAAAGGGAGAAGGGGAGGGGGGCGGTAAGAAAGGGAGATAAAGGGAGAGAGGGAAAGACAGATACAGAAAGAAATAGAAATGGATTTTATGAAATACCCCGATCCCTGTGTAATACTAGCTCATCTCTTAGAACTTGGACCGGATTGAGCAAAGTAGCCCCAGACAGCAAGGACTAGAAACAAGGTTCTGAGAGACAGAGTATACATGTCTCCTGATAAATTCCTAGTTCCTTTGAGTATTTTCCTCCTTAATCCCAAATACTATAACTGTCAGGCCTCTGTGATCTGTTATTCTAGCAGGAGAAGCCTGGCTTAAATGTCAGGGAAGTCTCGGGGGAAACAAAATTGTTTTGAACAGTGGTGGGCTCATGGGACTGCTGACGGAAAATGAATTTTAACCCTCAATAGTTCTGGGGAACAGAAAGCAACATGTGTTTAGAATATAACTCCTTCCCTTCTCCCAGGTAGAGCTAAAGCACCTTACCAACCACTGTCACAGTCCCTATCTTAGCTTAGGCAAGGTTATTTTTTTTCAAAGATCATGCTGGTCTTAGAAATGTGTTAACTGGGTACTTAGGGAAAAAGATGCTGTGAAATCAGGGAGGATGGTGCCAGTATGAAAATTCACCAGGAACAGAGCCAAAGAATCTGCATCTTGCTTCTAGGCAACATGCATAACTGTGACCCATGAACTTCACCTTGAGCAGCCAGGTGCTCCATCGTCACGTGTGTAATTGAATTTTAGGAATACAACAACAATTCCTCTCTCATTGAAAATCTCAATCATGCACATCTAGTGTCAGAAACAAAAAACAAAAAGGAGAGTAAGGCTTGAAAATGAGAGAACAAGCCCAGGGCCCCTTCATTTAAAACTTCTTTGGCCCTGAGACACAATGTTCTGTGTTGTAGTGAGGATGGCTACCACACCCTTACTGTCTCAAATCCAACTACCTCTAGCTTTGTGCCTTTACTACAATACAAAAGTACATGGGCATTCCTTGTGTGGTCCTGACAATGGCTGCCACCATCAGAAGAGCAGATGTAACCAGCATTTGAGAAAGAATCAAACAGGATGATCCAAGTAGGAAACCTATCCATGGCTCATTAGCTAGCAAGAGTCGGACCCAGAAATCAGTCAAATTTTGTGCCCCGCCCTCTCCAAGCCTCAACCTGTCACTAAACCAACGACTCCTATATTGCTCATCTTTTTCACATCCCAGAGAAATCTTTGACATCGTTACACTTTCTTCCACAATTCAAATAAACCTGAAGGGCCAGAGGGGTGGGGGGACATCAGAAAAACATACGGAGCTGTTGCTTGAGTTCACAATTTCAGTACACAGGGCACCTAAAAAGACTTTTTGTTAAGTCTTGAAGATAAGCCTAAATCCTACTGGAAGGAGTTACAGATTAATATAAGAACTGGGAATTCCCGTGATGGAGAAATGCCTCAGAAGTTAAGAACACTGGCTGCTTTGCAGAGAACCAAGGTTTGGGTCCCAGCACCTAATAGGCAAAAGCAAACCATCTGTAGACTCCAGTTCCAAGAGATGTGATGAACTTTTCTGACTTCTGCTGATATTTCATGTATGGTGCCCTTACCCACATGTAGGCAAGACACTCATAAATGCAAAAATAAAAAGAATAAATTTTAATGTTTCTTAATAATTTTAATTTGCCAGATTTCTACAACAGTGGGGAGGTAAGCTACTTGTCTGTCTGGCCTGTCTGTCGTCCTGTCTGTCTGCTGCCTATCTGTCGAACAGGTCCTCTCTCCGCTCTGTAAATTCAGGCTGTCCTAGAACGCACTGTGTATAGCCCGCCCAGGCAAGGTGGCTACCCCATGATCCTTCTGCCTCAGATTCCCAATGTGCTGGAATTAAAGAGCCTCCACACCTAACCTAGAGAGATATTGTATGTGCACATGTGTACAAACACACACATGCATGTGTGTGTGCATGTATTCCAAGGGATATTTATGCTATACCAGTAACAATAGCTTACAAGGGGTAACTCATCTGTTGATGAGGAATAAGCTACAACCCTGAATAGGAACATTCAAGATATATTTTCATATTCCATCTATCCCTTTTCACATAGCAGCAAGCCAAGGACAATAAGAGAACTTAAACGTTTTCCTGACAACACAATGGCTCAAGCTCAGTGTAATTGTGTTACTATGTGGAAGAAGTTGCTAGTAGTGCAGCCATGCATTCAGGCAAGGGCCAGGTGTACATATACAACAGGGGGTGATTCACAGAAATAGTCAGAGTGTTTGAATGAGATGTTCAGCTCCTACACTGTGGCTTGCTTCTTGTCCACGGCTATGCAGGCCTTAGTTCCTCTGTTGTTTTTGACTTTTGGATCCCAGTAGTAAAATAATACACAATGCCCCCAAAGCAGAGACAACTTTGAGTCATTCATCTCCAATATATAATCATCTCCAAAATGGTAAATTGTCCTTCAAACTAAAGAAAACCTGTTAGAATGTAGAGCCTTCATTTAAGGAACAGTGCTTAATCAGAAGTACAGGAATATTTAGGCTGAATAGCACATATCTAAATGCCAGTCCAGTATTTCAGAGTTTCCCAGATCTGGGGCCTATTTGCATAGATTTTTTCCCCCACTTGATATCGTTGATCTGAAAATCTAAAATGAGAAGTTTTATTGTCAATGCTCAAAAAGTTTCAGATTCAGAGAGACGGCTCAGTGATTAGAGCATTGGTTGCTCCTGCAAAGGAACTAGGCTCAGTTTCCAGCCTCCCATGTGGCAGCTAAAAATGCTCCTTAACTTCAGTTCCAGGGGCTCCACACCCTTTTCTCGCTTCTTAGGGCATTGTACATACCTGGTGTTGGTTACACAAATGCTCAGATACATAAAATAAAAATAAATCGTTAAAAAAGTCTCAGGTTCGGTGGGGCGGGGGAAATGGCTCGGTTAGTAAGCACTTGCTGCTAACAGAAGACCAGAGGTTTTGGGTCCCCAGAAACCAGGAGAACAGCTGGGTGTGTTAGCAAGCACCTGTAACAACCAGGTGAACAGCTGGGTGTGTTAGCAATGCACCTGTAACAACCGGTGAACAGCTGGGTGTGTTAGCATGCACCTGTAACAACCAAGAGAAGAGCTGGTGTGTTAGCATGCACCTGTAACAACTGTGACTGGGGAGGGAGAGACAAGGGTTCCCTGATAGCATCATCATAGCCAGAACTAGGCTTAACCGGTTCAGCTCCAGATTCAGTTGACAGGCCCTGTTTCATAAAAACATAAGGTAGAGCGTGTGATTTAGGAAGATGTTTAATATGGCAAGCACAACAGGGCGCGCTCACACACAACACCAACACACACAACCACACACACATAAAATCAGATTTAGGATTTTCAAAATAGAATGATTAGTATCAAGTGGTTAATATTAGGCAAAGGCCTCCCCTAATTCACAAATATCTCGGTAAAAGATAGTTTTATGACTCATACCAAAGGAACAGAAATTCTTCCTGTTCCCATGGCACAGAAGAGAACAAGGAATTCATTTGTTCCAATTAAAGTTTCACTGATTACAGGTGTCTTTGTAGGGGTTCTCTGTGTGTATCTGTGGTGGCTGGTGGGGGTGATTCTGGATGCAGTAGTCGGCAGAAACAAACAAAAATACAAACCACACACTTCTCGCTGTCGTTATTAAACCTTGGTAGGAAAGCATTCAACTTGTTTTCCTTAATTGTCATTGACACGAATGAATATCATCACCTAAATTATCTCGGCAATACACACATTTAAACCATTCCTTTCAGAACCTTGGAGAGTGGCCCCTAAAGCCGGTTAAGAGCGCCGACCAGCTCTACAGAGACCCCGGGTTTCGATCCCCCCAGCACCACATGCCGGCGAGAGCCGTCGAAAACTCCAATTCCAGGAGAATCTCCAGTTCCCAGGGTGAATCCGAAGACCCTCTTCTACCTTTCCGTGGCATTGCACGACACGGTGCACAGGACTTGCTGCAGTACAGTACATTCATATACATACAGAAATAAATAAAAATAAATAAAATAAATAAATTAAAAGAAACTTGTACCCAGGAGTAAAATGAATGAACCCATGTACCTTCTACAATGAAAAGTCTAATCTCCTTATGTCTTTCTTACGATCCTTAACCTAAACTACTTGATTGGAGTCTTCTGTTTCTTTTCAGATATTGTCTTTTCATAGGAGGAATAAATACAGCGGCGAAAATTGTCAGGCATTAGCCACGCCCTGTTAGGCACTGTGGCTGTTTATCCAGGAGGCAGACAAGAGAATTTCTATGACTGTAATACCAGCCATAACCAGTAGAGGGAGCTACAGGGAGCATTCCTTGCATAGCCTATGGTATTGTGGCTCACCACTGGCACAAAACACAAGTGACCAAAGAACAGTAAACGTGAAACATGGAATGCGTCCTGCCCCGGGGATCTTGACCAGGAAAGCAATTACAGATTACCATGTCCATGCATGGCCTAAAGCTGTTTTGTGCTCACTAATCTTTGAGAGAACTTCAACACAGGGAGAATGGCTGAGGCACCACCAGTGCACGTTACCAAACGTCCCGCCAGCCTGTAGCAAACCTGCATGCACACTGCTGGTTTCCTGGAGGCTTCAGGTGCTTCTCAAACTATGTGAGATGATGCGACCCACTTGCAAGCAGTGGCATAATGAGCATGCGCGGAAGAAAGCCAGCATAACACTAGGACACGGAGACAATTGGCGAGTCTATATTATGCCTTGAAATCTAGAAATTCAAAGGTATCTAATTTCCTTGCACTAGTATTACAGTACGTCCATTCTATGTGACGTTGTTTTAAACATTTAGAAAACCAGGATTATCATCTGTTGGGGCTGTAGTGAGATTGCCATAGTGGTTATAAGGCATAGCGTCCGACCTCTTGCAGAGGACCGGGTTCGATCCCACAGCAGCCCCAGCATTGGCGTGCCGAGAACCGGTCCCGACACTTCTCACGAATTCCAGCTTGAGAACCCAGTTCCAGGTGTGAAATCCGACACCCTCCTCCTGACCTCCGCGCATTGTCAACCACACGCGTGGTAGCTACAGACCTGCAATGCGACCAGACCATTCATATCACATACAGAAAAACATAAATTTTAAAAAAAAATTTAAAAAAAAAGAAAAGTAGTTTCACCATTCCACCCAATCGCAGCCTTTACACTGTCTACCACGCCCCGCTCTTCTGCAGATTGTTCCCTAGGCTTAGAAAGGGGCACAGTGGATGATGAAAGTAATAAAACAGTGAAACTACAGCAATGTAGTCGTGCACACTCATGATCAACTTGAGTTGAACAAACAACCTGTCATCACCCACCCCACTGGATGGTGGGGCTGGGGGGTTGGAGCACAACAGCCTACAGATTGGTTTTGCAGAAGGAACTTGTACTACATGGATTATCACTTAAGCTAAAAAAATGAAAAAAAAAAAAACTGAGAGAAAGACGCTGGACAGTGATAGGCAGGCAATGCAAATGATCTGGGATGGGTGTGGTGTTGCGGGGAGGGGAAAGGGAAATATCTCTGATCTGAATTGAAAAGATGATGGGATGAAATGCACAAAATCATCAATAAAATCAAATTATAAAAAAAGAAAAACAGATTTGCCTGAAATCTAAACCGACTCTCGTCCGCTTGAAGTTGAAATCTATATCTTATGACTCATCCCTTCTCTGCCAACTCTGCTCTAACCTTGAATTCAAACCTTACGCTACATTTTACTGCACAAATGATTGTCCAAAGCAATCAACAAGTGCCTTTTACTGAAGCCATTCAACATGTGGGTTAGCAACAGAACACTTGCCTGAACATTGCACAGCTATTTTCCATTTAGAAAAAGTAAACCCAGTTTCTCATAATAAAAGGGTTTGTTTCAGAAATTTCTCCATGAATCAATCCACCAGTATTCACTTTGCACAAGCTTTTAAACTGGACTCGGAGTTCAATTGATTGGTTTTCCATTAGTCCTGTAAGGTCTTTTTGTTTTGTTTGTTTCTTTCTTGTTTTTATCGGTAGTAAAGAGTCTCAGGACTCACCGCTCGCAATCGTACTGAACAAGTGTATGCTAGTGCACTCACAGAAACGCAAAAGAGCGAAGGTTTTCTCTCGGCTGACTCTCCGGAACTGGAACTTACAGACGTGGCTATTGTATTAGCTCTCTATTTGAGTGCATTGGAACCATAACCTGAGAACGGTCCTCTGCAAGAGCAACTCACTGAGTGCTCTAACAGTGCTGAACCCTCTCTCTAGTCCCTCCAACTCCCGAAGTATCCTGAGAAGCAGCATGTCACAGCGGAAAACCCCACACTTGAACTCATGTGATAGCATCATGGCACTAAATGCACTGCACAAAAGAATCCTCTGCCAGGTTGCTATATTGGGTCAAATGTATTATGAACGTATAATGGAGCTGCATTTTTAGACATGGATCCCATTCTTAAGATATTTCATTAGCTTTGTAAGTACTTCAAAATTCCCCTCACCCTCAAACAACCAATAAAACCCCCCAAAATATCCAGAAATATCCTCCAACTTTTAAACAGGAATCATGCATCTTGCATCACACTAATCATGTTCTGTACATCTCTAATTCTCACCAAGACATTACAATAATATTTTCATAAATTAAAATATTTTTATTTTTTTCAAAGCAAATTTTTTTTTTTTTTTTTTTTTTTATTTATTTATATATTTAGACCCATGTCCCCCACCCTTTGCCCCCGCCCCACCAGAGCGCATGCATTCTGCCAACATGTTCTTATCTTTTTCGCAGTCTCTTTTACGATACAATATATGTTAATAGTTGTTTTATTCTTCAACAAGGTCATATATGGATGTCACAATAATAATTATAAACCATATTACTCTTAAGACAAAAAGCAATAGTAAGGAGAGATTAAATAACTTGCCCAAGGCCCTAATTCTAGTAATTAGTAGGAACAAGATTGAATACAGTCTGTCTGATCCAAAAGGCTGTATGTATTAGAAAAGAATGAAGGAAAGAAAGGAGGGAAGGAAGGGGAGAGAGAACAGGGCTTCAAGGAGTGGGGGGGAAAGGGAGAGAGAGGTTAGGATAGAAAGGCGGGGAAGAGTGGGGTGAAAGAGAAGAGGGAAGAGNCCTTTACACATGTCTACCACGCCCCCTTCTTCTGCAGATTGTTCCCTAGGCTTAGAAAGGGCACAGTGGGATGAGAACAGTAATAAACAGTTGAAACTACAGCAATGTATCTGACACTCATTGATCAACTTGATTGAACATACAACCGTCACCCCACCCCACTGGATTGGTGGGGCGTGGGGTTGGCACAACAGCCTACAGATTGGTTTTGCAACGAAGGAATTCTTGTACTACATGGATTCATCACTTAAGCTAAAAAAATGAAAAAAAAAAAAACTGAGAAAAGACGCTGGACAGTGTGGCAGAATGCAAATGATCTCTGGATGGTGTGTGTGTGGGGGAGGGGAAGGGAAATATGCTCTGATCTGAATTTGAAATATGAAGTGGGATGAAATGCACAAATCATCATAAAAATCAAATTATAAAAAAAAGAAAACAGATTTTGCTGAAGATGACTAGAAGTTTCAGGCCTATGAAGTTGAATTATATATTTTCGACTCATTCCCTTTCTCTGGAATCCTTTCTAACCTTGAATTCAAACCCTTACGCTACATTTATGACTGCCACAAATGATTGTCCAAGAGCAATTCACACAGTGCCTTTTATTCTGAAGCCATCCAACTGTGGGTTAGCAACAGAACACTTGCCTGAACATTGCACAGCTATTTTCCATTTAGAAAAAGTAAACCCAGTTTCTCATAATAAAAGGGTTTGTTTCAGAAATTTCTCCTAATTGAATCACAGTATTCACTTTTGCACAAGCATTTTTAAACTGGACTCTGGAGTGGATGCGTTGTGGTTTCCATGTCCTGTAAGGTCTTTTTTGTTTGTTCTGTTTACTTTCTTGTTTTTATCGGCTAGTCTAGCTGAATAGTGGAGCACTCAAGACTGCAAGGGTCCGACTGAACACTTACAGGCTACATGTAGCCTGAACAATGTGATGCTGGAATGCACCGAACACTCAAGAGGAGGATTTTTTCGCTGCTCTGCCGAACTTGATACAGACGACGGCCTTATAATTGGCTCATGGTCACTGAAACACTGAACAGAGCTCCTCTGCAAAGAAGTCAAGCTTGTTATGCTGAACCCTCTCTCTAGTCCCTCCAACTCCCGAAGTATCCTGAGAAGCAGCATGTCACAGCGGAAAACCCCACACTTGAACTCATGTGATAGCATCATGGCACTAAATGCACTGCACAAAAGAATCCTCTGCCACTGGTTGCTCATTTGGGTCAATGGTATGTATGAAACGTTATGAATGTGAGCTGCATTTTCCAACACTGCTTTCCCATCATTTGCCTGACACCAACAGTACTTCTAAGCAGTTCTTATTCTCCAAGCTTTGAAATTGTGATTTCATAGTATTTTACTGCTGAAAAGATGAATGTATGCAAACTCATGTTACTACCCACATTGTATCTGATCATCTGATTTCCCAGACAAAGCACAAGATCATAGTGCTGGTAAGTGGGACTGTGCTTGTGCCTTGACTGTCAAATATCCCTACAGACTAAAGCAAAGTTCTCATTATTCTGTGTCAAACATCTCTGATCTACAAGTGACACCTGGCAATTGGTCTCTGTTGACAGTTGCATTTCTGATTCCGCTAACAGGCTTAACACTTCACGGGACTGCACTCTGAAAAGTTGCTCTACATTCCAACTTGAGTATGAACTGAAACATGCTAGATGCTCTTTCTTCAGAATTCTTTAGAGCAGGTAAATGACCAGAACAATTCAGTGGTCAGGGCCAGGGGTGTCAGCTAGCCACATGGGATGGGGGACTTGATTTCCCTTTGCAGACCCATGGAAAAGGCAGCAGCACATACCTGTAATCCAGGACCCAGGCGTTGGAGACAGGAGGATCCCGGGGCTTAGAGGACAAGCTAAATTGAGAAACTTAAGGGACGGCACCTAATGTGCACCCTGGCTTCCTTGTGCAAACACAAACACACAAGCATGCACACTGCACACACACACACACACACACACACACACACTAATGCGAACAAATCTGGGTTGGTAAGACAGCTCAATGGGCAAAGGCACTTTGCCACACACGCCTGACAGCTTCAGTTTTAGTACTGAAACCCACAGTAGAGGACAGAGTCCTGAAAGCTGACCTCCACATGCAGACTGTAGCATGTACACAGTCACAGTCACTCCCCCCACCACACACACACACACACACCCCACACACACCGATAATAAATAAAATTTTAAAATGAAAAAAGAAAATTCAGCTGATTATTTAAAGATGAAAAATGAGTCAAAGAGCACATTGTATAAAAAGTGATTCATGTTCTATTAGGTCAGAAAACTTCAACCCAGATTTCTGTTTGTCTGAAACCACATGCAATGGTTGGTTTTTAAAATTGCAGGGTCAGTGCTAGCTGGCTACAAAGCTAACTGATTTGATTCTCTTCTAGTCTATAACCTTCCAAAAGGTTATACTGCCTTCAAAACTTTTGAAGCTTATTCTTTGTCAAAGGTCAGGTGTTTCAGTGACCTTTGGAAGACAATGAAGCAGTGTGTTAAGCACTGTACATTTACATCTCTAAATCATCTCGAGTGCAGTCACCGTAGGAGAGTTTCTCTGAGTAACTGTATGTCTCTCTTAAAATACCATTGCACTAACATATTTACTTGGGAAAGTGATACCAGCAAACGGTTAAATACCATATGGTGCAAGTCATGGAAAAAAAAAAAGAGTTTAACTGCAGTTCACATAAAACTGTGAACTCCAAAGAAGGTTATTTTGAAAATATACACAAATAAATTTTTTAAAACATTTGGGGGCATGTCAGGGTTCAAGTGTGGAAGCCTACGACCAAATGCAGCAGATGTTGGCTGCTCCATGGATGTCAGAAAAACATGAAGAACCAGAGCTAGAACACAAGGGACTGAGATTTAAAGCCTCGATAATATTTGAAAATAAAACATACTCTACCCGTCAAATGAGGGATCCACCATTTTCTGCTAATCTTTCTCCCTTTCCATGTGTTGTGCACTTAGTAGGTGCTTAGTAAAGAATTTATTCTGCTTTACCCCATTTCCTTTTGGTGACTCTGGTGACTTAAGGCCAATTTTCTACCCCACAGTATTTGCTGGGTAAAACTCAATTTAGAAGAGTATGTCACAGAATTTCAAAATACAAATATGGCCCATACAATATTCACACCTCAACAGCCTTCAGAATGATCTTCAACTCGGGAGGCCCATATCTCTGTTCATTTAAATTTGTAGCCATTTTTTTTAAAGTTCTGTAAGTTGCAGGACTCTAAGAGAGACCAACTGAGGGGGAAAAGGGGAGTTAAATATCAGGTAACAGCCAAAAAGAACCACTGAGGAAAAAACAATACTGTGAAGTGGAACTTGTATATGCAACAATACTGTGAAGTGGAACTTGTATATGCGACTCTTCTGAGTTAGGTTCATCAAAGCAAATGTTAAATCATAGAACACTGTTATCCTCCAAACCCTTCCTTAAGGATGTGCTTATTCCTTTATTCCTTTATTTATTTATTTATTTATTTATTTATTTATTTATTTATTTATTTCTGTATGCATATGAATGTACTGTCTGCATGCAGGTCTGTGCACCCGTGTCGTGAAATGCCGCGGAGGTCAGAAGAGGGTGTCAGATTCCCCTGGAACTGGAGTTCTCCTGGAATTGGAGTTTCAGACAGTTCTTGGCCACCATATGGGTGCTGGGGATCGAACCTGGGTCCTCTGTAAGAGCGGTCAGCGCTCTTAACCGCTAGGCCATCTCTCCAGCCCAGGATGTGCTTATTCCTATAACCAACTTCAGCCATTATCCTCAGACATCCTATTGGGGAATTTAACCTGTGACAACACAGTACAGTGGTTTGCAACATCACTACTGTTTAGAATTGATCTTGTCCATAGTTACAGTGTCTACCTTTTTTATTTTACAAATAAGATCATGTTAAAGCAATTTTTTTTTCTTTAGAAAATATCTCAGATGGGTCCTGGAGAGATGGCTCATTTCTCAGTGATTAAGAGCACCAGCTGCTCTTGCAGAGGACCCGGGTTTGAATCCCAGCACCCACATAACTTCAGTTCCAGGGCAATCCGATGCCTTCCTCTGACTCCATAGGCATTGCATGACATGGTTGGACTTACATACATGCAGTCAGTACACTTATACACATAAAATAAAATAATAAAATATTTTTAAAACTAAAATAGACCAATATTAGATTTTTTAAAAATAGCAATACAAAGGAAACCTTTAAAATCAGAACATGGGATGCACCTCACTGATCAGGTTGAAATGTCAGCTCTACCCCAGCTGGTGGCACTATCTTGGGAGGTCAGGGAGCCTTTAGGAGGTGAAGCAGGGCAGGAGGAAATAGACAGCGGCGGGGCAGGGCTTCTGGTTCATGCTCTGCTTTCTCACTGCCAATCAATGTGAACAGCCAGGATCCTGCTGGAGCCGGCACGCCCTCCTGGCCGGGGTCCACCACATCCTGCTGGAACCATAAGGCAAAACAAGCACTGCCTTCCTTAAATTGGTTCTTGCCAGGAATTTGGTCACAACAATAAAAAAAAAGTAACATGACTGCTCCTGCAAAGCTATGGTTTACAACACTAAAAAGACTGCAAACATTGCAGAATATTTATATATAAATTATTCACTTTTGTCTTCTCTTCTGTATTAAGATCTCTGTATCAAGAATTAAAATAATGAATATTCAAACAATGTAGTTTGGTTTTTGATATTTTGCCACAATGTACAAGTTACAGTTGGATGTAAAGAAAAGACATGATGAGATTTCCCATCATCAATTCCTTTCCAGTTACAGTGAATACAACTCAGCCAACCAGAGCCACTTAAACGGATACATTGAAGCAATTCCTAACATGAAGCCACTTCAGTTCTAAGATGATTAAAACACTGGAGGTAGATGTGGGGGTTCACACTTTCCATTACAGGACTGGAGGGGCTGAGGCAGGGGGATCAGTAATTCCAAGTTAGCTTGGGCTCCAGAGAAGGGACTCAAAGCCCAAAACAAGAAACAAACAAAAAATACCCATACACACACACACACACACACACACACACACACACACACTCACACAAGCACACAGACACAAATTATATGAATGGTTTGAGTTTACAGTGTATTCTATACCATCAGAAATTCATATTATTCAACATTGCAAAAAGGAACTATGAATATATGAATGACTTTGGAATTTTACATTTAAATAATCTTTATGCCATGTCTTTCCTCTGTGGAAAGATACACAACATTTGTTAAATTTTAACAATGCAAAATTATGTAATCTATTTTATGACTTCTTTAAAGAAATTATAAAATGAGTGATATTGGATATAATCTAACACCTGAAGATTAGCAGTAGTAATAAAATAAGAGCCAATAGATTGACAGGATAGCTTAAGGAATTCCAGGATCGGGGGCTGGAGAGATGGCTCAGTGGTTGGGAGTACCGACTGCTCTTGCAAGGGACCTGGGTTTGATTACCAGCACCCACATGGTGGCTGAGAATCGGAAGCCCTCTTCTGACCTCGAGGCATTGCAGGACATGGGTGCACCAACCTACATGCAGACAGTACACTCATGCACATGGAAAGATGATAAATAAAAAAAATTTAAAAAGAAATTCTACTTAAAAAAAGTGGAGTTCTTAAAAAAAGGAATTCCAGGATCAGGGGTGCATGTGCATGCTGGTACACACACACACACAGACACACACACACAGACACACACACACACAAACACAGACACACACAGACACACACAGACACACACACACAAACACAGACACACACAGACACGCACACACACACACACAGACACACACACACACACACACACACACACACACAACTCTAGCTATAACTAAAGCTTAACTGAAGAATGAAGCACCAGGCCCTGGAGAGATAGCTCAGAAACTAAAAGCACAGGCAGCTCTTACAGAGTACCGAGTTTCAGTTCCCAGCACCCACAAAGCAGCTAACACCCATCCATAACTCCCGTTCCGGGGGATCTGATGCCCTCCTTTCATTTCTACAGGCATTTCCTGGCATAGGGTGCACTTGCATACATACAGGCACAACACTCATACAAATACTAAAAAGTAAGTAAAAATAATTATAAAAAGTAAAGAATGACATACTAAAGACAAAGGAATCTGTAATACTCACAGACTGCTTTTTTGTCTTTTTGAGACAAGGTCTCAGCTGGCCTGGGATTCGCTCTGTAGACCAGGGTGGCCTTCAACTCACAGAAATCCACCTGCCTCTGCCTCCTGAGTGCTAACAGCCTTAAAAATCATGAATGAGGGGCTGGAGAGATGGCCTGGCGGTTAAGAGCACCAACTGCTCTTGCAGAGGACCCGGGTTCGATCCCCAGCACCCACATGATGGCTGAGAACCATCTTCGGCTCCAGTTCCAGGGGAATCCAACACCCTCTTCTGACCTCCGCGGCATTGCACAACACGGGTGCACAGACCTACATGCAGACAGTACACTCATATACATACAAGAATAAATTAAAAAAAAATCATGAATGAGTTTTCCAAGGATCAAATTTTTTGACTGTCATAGTCTAACAAGCACATGAATGCATATATTTTAGTGAATGAAACTGAATCTAAATATCAATGATATACAGGAATTCTTATAGCAAGACCCAATATCAGAATCCATTAAGAAGGACACATCCAGCTGGGCTTGGTGACACGCCTTTAATCCTAGCACTTGGGAGGCAGAGGCAGGTAGATCTTTGTGAGTTCAAGGCCAGCCTGGTCTACAGAGTGAGTTCCAGGACAGCTGGGGTTACAGGGAGACCCTGTCAAAAAAAAAAAAAAAAAAAAAAAAAAAAAAAAAACCAAAACACAAAAACAAAGAAGGACACATCCTAAGTCTTAGTTTCATTGGTTCCTTCCTTGAGTTAAAATGTGCCTGTTATTTTCATGCTATTGAGTCTACTTCTGTTTTCTAGTGAGACATGAGTCCATCCATTCCAGTTAATGGGAACCTTGTAAGTAATTGGAGTCAGGTGTTTTAGTTCCTGCTAGCTTTCTCTTCTTCAGTCTGCACAGTACCACTTCCTCTGCTTTTTACATGATTTCCAGACTCCTGGCACTTCAGTTGGTCAATGTCCTTCCTAAAATTACAGTGCCTTGGGCAGAACACAGTATTCCAAGCGAACAGCCAGCGTGAAGTGCGTCAACGACATTACTTCCTGACATGTGGACACGCGTTTCTATTTATACTGCCTAAGGAAGCCTTAAGGTTTTTCTTTTTTCTTTTTTTTTTTTCTTTCTACACTATAAAACAGCCTCATCTTACGTTGGCTCACAAGAAGTTTGTCCTCAAGTAAAGCTTCCAGATGTTTTTCACAAACTGAAAATTCTCATCCTCAGTTCTCACTTAGAGCCAAGAACCACCAACACCAGCAACAGAACTCAGACATGGAGCTGCCTGAGGGAGGGATAAATACAGGGGGTGATCTGCTAGGCTGCACGAGTTACTGTTCTCCATGCTTCAGGTATCAAAAGTAAGTATTTTCCTTTGGAAATGTCTTCCATATTCAAATACACACCTTCTGCATTTGAAGGCTATTCTGTGTCGAAACCATGCTGGTCACAGTACTAAGGACTTTAAGAAGATGGATGTATTTAATCTGGATTGCAAGTCTACGAAGCGGGTGTCATTACACATTTCACAAGTGATGGAATGGAAGCAAGAACACTTTAAATAACTTGTTCCAAATCACACAGTCCATTAGACGCAGAGTAAGTACTTAAAACCAGGAATGGTTGGGGATGTGTTTGCCTGGTCTTCAGGAAGCCCTGGGTCTGAGGCCTCGCAGCCCACACACTGACATGGTAGTGAATGTCTATTATTCCAATATTCAGGACAAGGAAGCTGGAGAACCAGAAATTCAAAGGCATCCTTGGCTACATAGCAAGTTTGAAGCCAGCCTGAGCTACATGAAAGTTTCTCAAAAATTATTTTTTAAAATATAAACAAAAATGAAACCACAGAAAAAATGCAAAGATAATGCTTATGTATGAAATCCTCAGAATTAAAAAATACAAAATAAATAAAACTACAGAACCTCATTTTAGAACTGAGACTCATGACCACTTGGCGTCTTCCTCAGGCAATATGAAAATGTGATTGAAGAGACACTGTTGCACACTCTGGGTAGCAAGCAAACAACAGAACATCATCTTCATATTCTTTTTTTTTTTTAGTCTTTTTTGAGACAGGGTCTCCCTGTAGCCCCAGCTGTCCTGGAACTCACTCTGTAGACCAGGCTGGCCTTGAACTCACAAAGATCTGCCTGCCTCTGCCTCCCAAGTGCTGGGATTAAAGGCATGCGCCACCATGCCCGGCTCATCTTCATATTCTTTATGCTGGCTTTCCAGTCGTTGAATAGAACCAGGAGAAGCAACAGAAACAAGCCATGGGAACTGTGAGCATGGCTTTCTATTCCATTCCAAATATAAAGGTCACTTTCACTTTCTGAAGGATTAGAAAATTAGTATCTGTAAAGCACTCATAACAATGTCTACCTTGAGGTATGTGCAGGCTCTTTTAAAATATCGACCTTAGAAGTGTAATTATTCATACAAATATGCATTTGTATAAATTATAATTTATACAAAGTTCCTTAGGGCAAAGAAAGAAAATATAACTTATATGAAGCTCCGTAGGGGAAAAAAAGAAAGGAAGGAAGGAAGGAAGGAAGGAAGGAAGGAAGGAAGGAAGGAAGGAAGGAAAGAATTTAATGTTGTAATGAAATTTTTACTTTAAAAAGTTAGATATTCTCTTAGAAAAAAAAAAGAATGGTAAAAATTATAGAAGGGAGACCATGAGAAACTGTCCAGGGTGGGAGGTATTGCTCTGCAGTGGAGCGCTTGTGTGCCATATGCAAGCCTCTGTGTTAGACCCCCACACCAGAAGAAAAAGAAATTGGACTTCTTATGGTATTTCATCATCCAGTGGATGGAACAAATCCCACTGGCTCTTTGCATGCTCCCGCCCAGCTCTATGAATCAAAGTAAAGCTATTGCATTACCACTACACATTACTCTTCACCCATGCTAGCCCAGACACACCCCTCTAAATACTCTACATTGAAAATATGGGAAACATGTTTATTCCTGATAATGATATGTTGTTGTTACCTTAAAACATGTTAATGTGTCTAAATGAATGACAGGTTCCACAGACCACTGGTTCTATTTACCACTAAATGAAGCATCCTAGTAAAACCAAAGGCATCTCATCACCAGCACTTCCCAGGTCTCCTGTAGCCTTCCTCCCTTTAGCTTTGGGGTATAGTTTCTGTGCACTCCACAGAACCAGGCCAGAAAGACAGACAAGATGGCAAAGTCAGAGTGGACTCCTGACTGCCAGCATCATGAGATATTGTCCTACAATGTCTCTATTGTGTTGAGATTCTGGTTTTGTAAATTATTGTAATCAGTATGATTTGTGAGTATTTATTAACTGTTTAGTTTAATCCACAGTGACAGAAACTTGCATATTTTCTATGCTTTTCCAGTAAGCACATATTTAGCTATGTATGCCTGGCAGTTCCAACACAAATTACCCATAAGGCTAGTGTAAACTGTCCTCCACACCATGTCCCAAACATTATTGTTTGTCTTACCCAGAGAGGAGCACATCGCTGTGGATTCATCTCTGACTTTATGTTCATAATTTACAATGGAATAGTTCCTTTTATAAAATAAAATCATGAGCATCCATTCAAGTTCTGTGCTCTGTGAAGTAGTCAGCAACTAGCGCTGCCCCTCTGTATCTATTCACCCCCACTAAACTCTTCCTACCAACTTGAAAAACTGACGGTTTAAGGGAATTAAAAGGAAGGAAGGAAGGAAGGAAGGAAGGAAGGAAGGAAGGAAGGAAGGAAGGAAGGAGCACAGACCTAAGTCACCCAGAACCCAAATGGAAAGGGGGCAAACTTCCTTGATGCAGGCCATATGTCCTTCACCCCACACCATTTTTCCCTTTTATCTATATATCTTCCTGACAACCAAAAGTTGACCAGCTTGTTTTTTATCTATTCTACAATTTTAAAAAAAACACAAAGAATCCCTATCCAATTGAAGGAAGTTCAAAATAAAAGTACTTAGCCTTTAAAATAATAGTACTCTGCCTTTTAAATATTACTTCATTGTCTATTTTTCTTAATACTATAGTTATAATTGGTTAATCCAAAACATGTGAAAATATCACATATTAATACAATAATTCCAACTTACAATTTGTACCATCTTTCACCAATTCCCAGTTCACAAATGGCACTGTCACTTCCCGTCCTCACACTGAGCACCATTACTGTGTTGTGTTCATACGTGAGCTATTTCTCACCAATCTGTTGATGTGTTCTTACCCTATCCGCAGCACTCAAGTCAATGAAAAGACAGGTCCACCCTTTAGTCTACATTTTGCCATTCCTAGACTTACCTTGGAATGTGCCTGTGCTGGAGTCCCTATCGTCCCAGCCTGCTGGCCCTGCATGCCATCAGGAGGATCCAGGGAGCTGAAGGGCTGTCCTGGGCTCATTGGCTACACAGGGACTTCCAGCTTTAAGAGGGGATGTGCAGTGCAGGGGGGCAGGGGGAAATGAAAACACAGGTGAGGCAGATGCCAGCTTAGCCATGCACCAGCGCTGACACCTTTGGTGTACCAGGCTACTTCACTCTATGTCTTGAAGCAGAATTAATGATTCTGAAAGTCTGTTTTTGGAGGAACACCTTTGTTTGTCCAGGTGCAAGAGGTTTCCCTTTGCCAGAGAAAAACAAGTCCAAGGCATTATGAACAGCATGCTCTTAAAGAGAACACTTTAATCTTAGCTGTATGTGGAGTAGGAAACATTTCAGGATTAAAGTCTTAGGAAAGAAGTGAACCTAAACAGGTCTCATAGCATAAGAAGTGCAGAACTGGGGTTTGGTGGTACTGCCTGGAATCCTACACTTTCACTTCCTAGTGAAAGCAGAAGAAGCAGGAGGTCAAGGGCATCCTATACTACATAGTTTGAGGCCAGCCTGGGCTACACAAGATCATGTTTCAATCCCCTCTCCCAAAAGGATGAGACACACACACACACACACACACACACACACACACACACACAGTGTGTCTAGTAGAGAGGAGAAAAGGGAAGGGAAGAGAAAGAGAAAGCCCATAGGGAGGGAGGGAGGAGAGATTAGCCAGCAAATTCATTTTCAGAACTATCTGCTTGGCAGCTCTAATGCCAAACACCCACAAGGCAGGTTTAAACTTCATTCTATAGTGGAATTTTGAGGAAAATTGTATTTCTAAAACCACAATTTATTATTTGCCATTATTTTTTTATAAATTTCATGTCTATGAAGATGCAAAAAAAAATAACAGGGTCTATTTTAAACTGCATATATTACCTCTGTATTCATTATAAATATGTATGCTTTGTTAAATTCTTAATAAAAACCCATAAATGTTTGGACAAGTTGAAAGTCATATTATCTTCAAATACTTCAGCATTGATTGTAACATTATAATTTGGTCTAGACAAAAGCAAAATAGCTAAAATCAACACAAGTTTCAAAGACTACAAATTCCAGCAATTTAGAGTTCTGAATATAATATTAGGACATTGAAATATTATTACAACATAATTACTATAATAAATTCAATTAAGGCATTACATTATAAAATAATGTTCTATAAACTATATGCTATAGCAGTGGCAACTAAATTTTTGTAGCTTTAATAATTGCTTCTAAAGGGCTAAAGGAATGGCTCAGAGGTTAAAGTTTTGCTATCCTTATGAAGACTTGTTTGGTTTCTAGTACCTACTCTGTGTGGCTTACGACCCCCCGGAACTCCAGCTCCAGGGGAATCCAATGCCTTCTTCTGGCCTCTATGGATGGCTTTACTTGCATCCATACCAGGACCACCACTTAGATATGTAATTAAAAATAAAATAAATGTAAAATCTTGTGCCAGGCATAGCCGTGCTTGCCTTTAATCCCAGCACTTGGGAGGCAAAGGCAGGCAGATCTCTGTGAGTTCAAGGCCAGTTTGGTCTATGTAGTGAGTTCCAGGACAGCTGGGACTACATGGAGACCCTGTCTCAAAAAGACCAATAAATTAATTAATTAATTAACAAATAAATGAAATAATAAAATAAAAGTAAAGTAAAATATTACCAAAAATGTGTTTACAGGATGACAGGAATTCATCTTGTGTTGTTGGTTTTTTTTTTCATCTTGTATTCTTAAATCCATGTACTCCTAGATCTTTAGATATTTACATATATCTTACTTTGGGGCCTATTTAAAACAATTTTTTTCATTTTTCTTTAAAGGAAGACAAAATAACACAGTTTTGGTTATCAGTAGATTCTGGGTATTTACCTATATCTAACAGAGATACTGTCACATCCTTACATATATATATATTTATTATATCTATTATTTATATATATATATATAATTTAACAAGATATGGTGGAAGTCTTTATTAAATTTCACGTATTTATTTCTACAGAGAATAATATTTTTTGAAACAAGACACTGTACATATTTTAAAGGGTCTCCTCAATAACAGCATGCAATTGAGCAAAAGGTTAATTTTGCCCAGTACATAGTAAAAATAATGTTAACATTCTTTTTTCTGATACTCATCTGAAATCAGCAATGCAGTGACCTTTTAAGGGCTGGTCACCTTGATGGACTGGACAGTAGTGTAATGCAGCCTTAACATTGAAAAATAAACATATCAGTAGCTGCATCTAAAATCACACTGGAGGTTGAAATTTTCCAAGTACTATCCTGTGAGTTTACACTGTAACATTAGTAAGACTTTGCAATTCAGGAGAGAAAGGAAAATATCCTTTTCACAAGCTGAGGCAGATTGTCTTTGAGGGGCTATTCTGAGACTTTGGATTTTTCCAAATATCACCCTGCGCGCAATGTTTCTCACTAACAATCTGTGTTTTTAGGACTTCAAAAGACAGCTATTCAAAGGAGCAAGGAACTAGACAGACATGAAACCCGAATACCACACTTAGGGACACAGAGTGCTCTGGCCTGCTCACCAAACCAGGCCTGGTTTCACCTCTCCCACTTCCTGTTCACAGCAAAGGTTACAAGCAGATTCTGTTCCCAAGCACGAAAGTGAGCGTGTCTCCCGTTCTCCCCCTCTTTTTATATCACCACTAAAACTCTGAGAAGCACACATAAGGACAAGTGTTTTATGCTATTTGCTTATTTTATGCCAGAGTTATAAACCCTAAAAGCAGATGGCAGTATAAATGTTCAATTCTACAGATTAACTTGGCTCCAATCAGAGCAACAAACCTCACAGCTGAAAGAACAGCTTCAGTGTTGAGTTATCTGCTCTGAACACTGATTTAACTCTGATAAAGATGTATAAAAACATTAGCTCATTTGATCATCAAAGTTAGGGCTACTCTTTGTATAAAATGGCTCCTGACCACCAAAACACTAAAATTGCATTCATGTGAAGGCAAAAATCAGCGAGAAATCAATGTCTTTCTAGGAAGAAGCAAGGGACCTAGAAAAGAATACAAACATATGCCCAGAAATCAATGCCACAATATTTTACGATTAATTTGACACTGTGAACAATTTCAAAGACCACACACATATTCACTCAAAGAGCTACTCAATTCATCGATACAATTGTGCTCTTACCATGGTAGTGACCTATATTTTATCCCCCTAAATTGTGTTGTGGATCATATTTACACACATCCAATGATCAGATATCATTGGGGGTGGGGTTTCTAATTGTACTGCTTGTGACAAACTGAACAAATTGAACACTTCACACTCCACCCTTATCCTAATCAAAGTACAATCCAAATGCCTGTCACATTGAGGACATGTGAATGAAGGGCAAGCCGTCTATTCTTTTATTACCCAATAACTTCTCTGGAATCTGCAAACAATGTGGAATGACTGTACCTTAACCCAGAAGTGGCCAGAAGCCTGTATTTCTGGAGATAAATTTGATGAATGACCAGGAAGACTCCGTGTTTACCTCTGTATTTTGAAAACTCTGTTCCAAACAAGAAAGAAAAGCAAGCACTGTACTTTCTATGGAGAGTTCCTTGACAATCACATGACCAAGCCTCTACCTGGGACCTCCTTGGCTCCTGGGTCACATACAGAAGTGAAGTAAATGCCCTCAAGTTCCACAGTCAGAGTGAAGTTCCTCCTACTTGTAGTTAGCAGTTGAGTTTTATTCTTCCTTGATATCTATAATAAAAATACAGACCGGCCTGGGTCGTTCCTAACCCCATATCACATTACCCTTATCATGAATCTCAGATGATTCTCATGTGTTAAAAATATATAAAACTAGGCAGAAACCAGTTATTATTTTATGACTCCTAAGAATAGAATGTGGAGAATAGGGACATAGAAGACAGGAATGACACCGCAGATTTTGCCTAGGCCTGGGCTCCCGATCCTTTCCTCTCTTCCTCTTCTGCCAGAAGTCAAGAACATTCCATGACAGTCTCTTAATGTAATGCAATAATCTTCTTGCTCTGAAGCCCCAACCCCATTTGATACCCAAGTACTATGGCTTAAATGTGGAAGGTTCCCCCATACACACATCTGCTTAAACACTTAGGCCAGGCTGGTGACGCTGTTCTGCTAGGATTGGAACTGAGGGTAATAGCATCTCACTGGAAGAACTGAACTACCTGGGGGGCCCTTAGGGCTTTATAGCATAGCTCCTCCACGTGTACTCTGCTTCCTGACTGTGGACACGATGTGACCAGCAGCTCCACCCTTCTGCCAGCATGTCTTCTCCACAATGGTGTATCCTTAAACTGTAAATCAAAACAAACTTTTCCTTTGTTGCATTGGATCTTATCAACTAATACCCCAAGCTATGAGGAAGAAAAAAAAATGATGGCATATTCCCCCCAAAAAAAGTCTTGAGTTGTTAGTGACTTTCACTGTCCCTGTGACCAAATATCTGACAAGAAGCACCTTACAGAGCAAGGGTTTGCTTTGGGATACAATCCGAGGACCCGTCATCATGGAGAAGGTGAGGGGGCAAAAAAGTGAAAAACCACTGCTCTGGAGTTTCCAAAAAGAAGCTATTTCCAAAGCTAGAGAGATGGCTCAGTGATTAAGAGCACTGACTGCTCTTGCAGAGGACCCCGTTTGGTTCCTAGGACCTACATGGTGGGTAGCCACCATCTGTAATTCCAGTTCCAGGGAATCTGAAGCTCTCTTCTGGCCTCTGTGGGCATTGCATAACACCAGTACACTTACCTACACAGAGGCAAAAGAGTCACACACAAAAAATAAAAGTAATTGAATAAAATATTTCCTAAGTTCTATTCCTTTTTAATTATCAGATTTTAAACCATTATTATAAAGGACAGTGTTTAGTTTTATTTTAATCTATAAACCCACATATAAAACTACATCTAAAAAATAAATTGAATATAAGCAAGAATTTATAACATCATTTACTTCTATAGCATTACAGTGACAAGCCAAAGATAACCACCCCCTCCCAACATAGGAGAAATACTTATGGAAAATTGGACATCATCATATACTGAATCTTCAACAAGTAGAAGTCAGATATGGCAATGCATGATTGAAATCCCGGCACCCAGGAGGTTGATGCAGAAGGATTTCCACAAATTTGAGGCAATCTTCAACTATACACAGTGACTTCAAGGCTAGCTGGGCCTACATAGTAAGACACTGTCTCAAACAAATACACGCACACCAAAACAAAAAAAGAACAAAGAAAAGAAATGACATAAATAAGTATGAAAGTTTAAAAGTATTACTTATATATTCACATATATAAGTAAATAAGCATATGTAAACTTATAATGTCATGGGAAATTATTGTAAAATACTAACTTAAAAATATAGAATACAGGGCTGGAAAGACGGCTCAGTAGTTAAGAGTACCAGCTGTTCTTACAGAGGACCTGGGTTCAGTTCCCAGCACCCACACGGCAGCTAACAACCACCCATAACTCCAGTTCCAGGGAATTTGATGCTCTCCTCAGGTCTCTGTGGACAGTGAATGCACATAGTGAACATATATACCTGCAGACAAAACACTTACACACATAAGATAAAAATAAATCTTTAAAACATGCATAGAGTTCCAGCCATATCCTTGTTATACAAAATATAAACGCATTAAAACATTTGAAAAGTATCAGAAGTCACCTGAAAGATTCTTGTGACTATTATTTATTTTTTTTCTTATTCTTTTTACATTAAGTAAAAGGTAAATTCTTTTTAAATACTTCCACTTCTTAAATTTTTTTCTTTTAATTTTATTTATTTTTGTATGTGTATGAATGTACTGTCTGCATGTAGGTTTGTGCACCCGTGTTGTGCAATGCCTCGGAGGTCAGAAGAGGGTCTCAGGTTCCCCTGGAACTGGAGTTCTCCTGGAATTGGAGTTACAGACGGTTCTCAGCCGCCATGTGGGTGCTGGGGATTGAACCCAGGTCCTCTGCCAGAGCAGTCGGTGCTCTTAACCACTAGGCTATCTCTCCAGCTGAGTAAAAGGTAAATTTTTAATAAATTTAAAATATATAATAACCAAAAGCAGAATACTGAGACACAGCTAGGGGTGAGGTTCATTCATAAACCTATTGACGAGTTCGGTGTACATGATGTGGTTTGGGCACAAGCTGAGTGAGTTCTAGAGGCCAGTGGCACCAATAACAGAGCACAGTCCACAAAGCAGAGGTAACAGGCAGCCTCTCCTGAGCCAGGCTTGAACATTCAGCCATATGTAGGCATCAACTCATTCAGTCCCTGAGAACAACTTGCTGTCTTGTAATTAGCATTTCACAGGAGAAATTATAACCATGTTGATAACCTGGCATAAAACAAATGATTGGTGAGAAGAAGACTAGCGTCCAATCCATTTCTATTCCTAATGTCTGTGGAAGGAAAGCTACAGGCCAACTCACCTTCTCCTGGCCATCTTAGAGAAAACTGGAATGGCTAAATGATGAAGAGTCTTAGCAGTCAGTCTGGGAGTTAAATGCAGGCTCCTAAGGCAGACATGATGGTGCACAGCCTTTAATCACAGCACTCAGGAGGCAGAGGCAGGTGGATCTCTATGAGATCAAGGCCTGCTCCGTCTACACAGTGAGTTCCAGGACAGCTGGGGCTACTGAGTGACCTTGTGTCAAAAAAAAAAAAAGAGTACAGATAATCAGCTGTCATCGTTTTATGTGTATGAATCTTTTGCCTGCAATACATCCATCTTAAGGGCTTACCTGCACCCATGTGTGCAGTGCCTGTGGAAGCCAGCGAGGGTCACTGGACCCCCTGGAACTGGAGTTAAGGAAGGTTGTTAGCCGCTTTGTGGGTGTTAGGAATCAAACCCAGGACCCCTGCAAGAGCAGCCAGTGCTCTTAACTGCTGAGCCATCTCTCCAGCCCTGCTTTCTATCACCTTAATGATAATAATTTATAATCAATCAATAGCATTGGAGTCCAGGTGTGCAATGAGTCGCATTGATTCCCCTGTTAGAACATCGGTCTTCTGTGGGTCCCACGCTGTTCTGGGAGGATGTGGAACTTTGGGGTGGAGGAAGCAGGTTGCTGGTGGAAATCTCACTTTCAATTTGTTCTCTGTCTGCTTCCTGCTTGCTCTCCACCACCTGTTCTGTGGATATAGGACCAGGTGAGCAGACCCAAGGGCATGATCCTGTGGCCTAAAGGTGCCTGCCACTCTGAGAGCCCACAAAATCCCTTCCTCTTTGAAGTGGCTTTTTTTTTTTAGGGATTCTGTCACAACCACAAGAAAAGTAGCACAAATAATAATTCATATTATTATAGAGAACATTTGATATCCAAGGAATATAGATGCCGTGTTAACTTGTTTAGCCTATTATTATTTTATTTTGGTTTTTTTTGGAGATAGGGTCTCGCCTGGTAACTCAGTGTGGCCTTCAACGCACAGCAATTCTCCTGCCTCAGACTCCCATATGACAGGATTACATTTCTGAGATAACATGCCTGGCTTTATATAATCTTGACAGTATAGGTAAATTAGCTAGAACACATAAGTATAAACTTTTTGAAAAAGTATAAACTTTTTTCATCCTATATTTTCAGGTTAAATATACTTACTGTTTTTGAAAGATTTAATTCTTTTACTTTATGTGGGGGGAGAGTGGTGTGTCTGCATGCACACGCATGTGAATTCAAATGCTTACAGAGGCTAGAAGAGGGCCTTGGATTCCCCTTGGGAGTTGGAGTTACAAGCAGTGATGAGCTGCCCAGTATAGGTCTTGGGAACAAAACTGGGGTACTCTGTGCTGCGCTCTTAACACCTGGGTTATCTCTCCTGCTTCCTGTTTAATGAACATTAACCATTATTCCTCTCCCTAACATCTGTGGAGCACAGACTTTCAAACTTTCAGCAGGTGAGCACAATGTCCTAACTGCCTAAATGATCCAGTGGACCATTCAGAATCAGTTCTGGCAGAGCCAGCTGGGTGAACTCACGCAGGTCTGGACGTCTCCAAGTTTGAAACAAACTTTGCCAGAGAAAAGTCCACACATTTAGCATGTACACCATAATTTTCTGTTATGAATTTCTAGCAAAGGAAATTAAAAACAGGGGTATGTTCTACGTTTCAAGAACATAGCTGCTACTTTAATTCAGTAAAATAGTCTTAAATATATCAGTATCTGAAGATACAATTTGTGGTTTATACTGTGTTTCCAAATAAATCAACTTAAAACTTCAAAGTGAAACAAAAACTTAATCTCATTCAAATACACTTAAAAATAAAATGACCTTTTTAAGACAGGATTTTTGTGTACTGCAATTTATTTTATTATTTGGGGGAGAAAGAAAAGTAAACTGATTCTAAAAAGTAAGGAATGTCATATGAATAACTTTGCTTAGTAATGACCTGTCAGGTACAAAAGTAAGATTAAATTAAAAGTATTTACTGGAGGAACCAATGTCCGTATCACAGCAGGAAACCTAGTAACAGGAACAAGGTGTTTCACATTCACATGCATCGAACACATTTTGGTGGACGAACCCTGCCCACCATCCTTGAAATTTAAAGTAATACAAAAAGAAAGGGTAATTTGTAAGAAAAAAAATCACAAAAATCTCAATTTTTTACAGTTTGAATATAAAATAATAATTTTACAACTACACAAAGCTCTGTGCCTGAAGTAAGGCTCTTTCTAAAGTAAAAATGACTAAGAGTAGACCAGCACTGCATAGTCTTCTCATACACCTGAAGTTTACAAGCAATTAAGAAAATCCACAGAAAACAAAAAGTTCACATCACCTAAAGTATTGTCTAGAAAATTTAGGAGAACAGATAAACCACTTTTTGATTGTTTTTTTTCTTTCTCAGAGGCTTTTAAGAAGTGTTTAAAGCATTCAGAGAAAACCCAAAGACATACACCTGAAATACGCACCAATACAATTTCAGTTATTTTAGCTGAGCATGTTGGTACACTTCTATAATCCCAGTACTTGAGAGAAGACAGGAGAATCAGCTATATGAGTTAGAGGCCAGCCTGGGCTACAAGAGTTCCCGGTCTCAAAAGATCTCCTCCCCATCACCAAGTTAAGTTGTTTTATATAATACATATGAAAAACTTCTATATTTGATGTGCTTTAAAGTATCATCTCTAGAAATGATTGTTTTACTATTTCTGGCATGCCATGGCTGCTTAATAAATTTTCTTGAATGTTTGTGGCTTTATCTTAAATTTAGACTATCTAGTCTCTCTCACACACATATACTCTCTTTCTCATACGCACACACACACATTCATATACACATAGGAAGACTGTTGACTATGTTAAGTTTATAATTTAAATGCATGTCTTAAACCATTTAGTATTTCACTTATTAATTTAAACATTACTTATTCTTTATTGAACAGATAAAATGTAGTGGACAGCTGCTGGGAGACACAGGGCAAAAAGACACAGGGAAGCAGCTCCATCCCACAGTCAGTTGCTCTGTGTAGAAAATCAAACTTAAGAGTAGGTTGTTTGTTTAATATAATTTACAGCAGCCAGTATCTGATCTGTAAATTCAAGGGTGTTGATGTCTGTGAGAATTTCGCTGTTCTGAGCCACCCATTCTTCCTGCTCCTACACATGTTTTCACCCAAACACCAGCCTAGAAGCTTCCACATCCCAGGTTAATATGGAGAAAGACTTTAAAAATGAAATTGAAAATCCACACCAATAAAAGCTCAAATTGTTATATTTTCTTTTTGGTATTTTGAGACAGCATCTTATGTAGCTCAGGCTGGCCTCTAACTTTATGTAGAGATGGCTAACCCTGAACTCCTGACTCTCCTGTTTCTACTTTCCATGTGCCAGGAAAACAGGTGTACATTACCACAGCTGGTTTAAGGATATTTTACACAGTATACGTAAAAGACTCCGATGTGTTTTGAAGTACTTTCAAGTTCATTATCTTTTGAAATTGGTTTCCGCACATCATGGTTACTTAATGTGTTTCTTGTATGTTTAATTCTAGCCTTATTTTGAATTGTGATGGTTTCATCACGCAAGGGGGGAGGGGAGATGACAGAGAAAGAGAAAAGAGAGAAAGAAAAGAGAGTCATTATCAGGTCATTTCATGGAGGTTTAAAGACACAGAACTTAAAGATGCACCCAGAGACACAAGCTCCCACATGTCTGAGCTGGACTGAATGGGGGCTCTGCCTAGTACTGAAGTCCATGCCTCTCTCTGCCTCTGTCCTCATCTCTAATACCCCAGGGTTTCATCCACACTGCTGTAGAGCCCAGAGTGATCTGTCAGCATAGTAGAGGGGATGTGAGACAAACGGGGGAAGTGAGGTGCTTCTTCAAGGTGAACTGAATACATTACACCAGACGAGTGCCTTGTCTCAGAGGAACGTGAACACAGGTCCCCTATGGAACGCCTGAGGACTGCAGACCTGTCCCACAACATCAGTTCTGTTGTGTCTTTCCTCTGCCACAGGAGGGACTGAGGCCAAGGGAACCCTAAAGAGGAGCGTGGGAAGAGCCTGTGGCTGGGCTAAGGGGTTATGGAAACATCTGCTATGGGCAAGATACAAAAAAGCAGAGAGAAAATAGAAAGGGGAAATCAGCAATAAATAGAAACTAATTATCTTGACGTTCTGTGGTTAAAATAGAAAGTCATTAAATAAAAGATATTTCAGAGGCTTACAACTGTGCTTCTAAGCTGATCGATGATCCTATAAGATTTGATCTGAAAAAAAAAAAAGATTTGATCCGTAGGATTCCCAAATCATGAGTATTTAAAAGTCTTATTCTTTGACATACTTGTGTATAATAATGGTTTGAGCTGCTTACTAATCTCAAATGCATCAGTCACTACCCTAATTTTAACCCATCAGAAAAGATGGCTACTAGAAAGAAATAATAGCTCACCATATTATCTAATTATGGGCAAATGTCCATATATAGCTCTCAAGAAAAATACCAAAAATGAGCCTGTTTTTGGAGAATTTAGAAGTCTCAAAGATCTGTGTTTCATTCAGTCATCAAGTATTATCTGAATTTTGCCAGGCACTATTTTTTCTCATGGTCAAACACATTTCATTATCCTAGGTATATTTCAAAATTTGTTTCTACCAGAGAAGCAAGACATGTTAAAAAGGAGTCGGGGGGAGGATTCTTATCCCTTCATAATTTAAATTTTAAGGCATACAGAGCTGGAGTGATGGCTCAGCAGTTAAGAGCAGTGTTCTTGCAGAAGACCTGGGTTTGAATCCCAGCACCCACATGGATGCTAGCAATCATCTCTATCTACAGTTCTAGGGGATTCGATGCCCTCTTCTGTCCTCTGTGAGGACCGCATGACATGGGTGCCCTTAAATATGTGCGGGCAATAATATACTCATACATGTAAAATAAAAATAAACCAGTAATTTTTTTTTAATTTAAGGTATATATAAGATACCAATAAGAAGCACATTTAGAGCTGGGTGTGGTGGCACACGCCTTTAATCCTAGCACTCGGGAGGCAGAGGCAGGCGGATCTTTGTGAGTTCAAGGCCAGCCTGGTCTACAGAGCGAGTTCCAGGACAGCTGGGACTACAGGGAGACCCTGTCTCAAAAAGACCAAAAAAAAAAAAAAAAAAAAAAAAGAAGCACATTTGGTTGTACTCAGTCCTCTTAACCACTGAGACATCTCTCCAGTCCCCTCAATTAGGTTTTTTTTAGAAGCCACCCTAGAGAGCAAAGAGTCGGAGATGGTTCTATATTATAATTTAGAGAAAAATCACTGTGTGGGTCTCATATGACTGGTCTTAACTTTACACTGGAAGATGTAATCTTTCCCTACTATGTGATTTTACATCTAAAACTGCCTTTATATATTTTTATTTTATTTTTATTTTATTTATGTGTATGAATGTACTGTCTGCATGCATGTCTGTGCACCCGTGTCATGCAATGCCGTGGAGGTCAGAAGAGGGTGTTGGCTTTAATATACCTCCACTGTACTGCCGAATATTTGGATTCATAAGAATGGCTGTACTAGATCCAAAAACATATATCTCACAGGCTTTTAATAATGTATGTCCATATAAATATTTTGCTATATGCTACTATTCATGGTTATATATTAGTACATATATAGCACTATAGAATTAAGTATGGCCCATTTCCCCCAAATCTTCTCTTTTGCTAGTTTTCTCTCAGGAATGAGAGCCCAGTCCCCTTCATCATCACCATCTCCCTTATAAAGTTCAAGGTAGAAACTTAAAACTTGTGTTCCCTCTGCCTTTCCTTTACCCCTTAAATGACAATAGAGTTTATAGAACATGATTCTTTGTAATACACTTAAGTCTCTAACATCATTCCATTTTCTCTCTCTGGTTATCATCAGGTCAAAGGCATCACCCTGTGATATCCAGCCCGCTGGTCTATTACATTCACTGGTTATAACATTTATTCTTCCTTGAACACTTAAAATTTATTAAATAGCTCTTGAGAACATAGAAGAAAGAGAAGCCACAACTCTGCAAATATTTAGACATAACCATAACCTTGGCCTCCTTTAATTCATTCTCTGTGGAACGAATGAGCTGTCACTTCCAAACACAAAGCAACCGTGACATTCCCCTGACTAAAGTGTTATGTACCTTTAGGGTTCATTTCACAGTCCTTACATGTGGGAAAACTTAGTTAAGATGGGTTGCATTCTAAGCCAATGGGACCTCCCTGGCCACACCCATGGGGTGGGATATAGTGATGAAAAGGTTTAGGATTTGGCTTTGAGAATTGAGTTATGATGGATGTTTAAGCAGACATCTTGCAATAAAATCACTCTTTCTGCATTTGAACCTCAACATTCGTCCACGTGGAGTGCTTTCCTGTGCGTGTTTTCCATGTAGGTCGTCCCGGGATTAAGTGGGCCCTGCCACAAATTTTGGTGGTGTACCCACACTTACAAATAAAATTAAGCCTATGTCACAATCAGTCCCACCATGCCCTCTTAGGTTGGAAGCTCAGGCATATGTACTTCCATACTGTCATTCATTCTCTATTTCTTTTTTCCCACAGTGCTGGGGATTGAACCAAGCTCAGAATGGACCACTAAGCTGGACCATCCATCCTCCGCTGTTACTTTATCCTTTGTCCTCGTTATAGCTATACTGATGTTCAAAGGTGTGGCCATTGCACCATATGCATTTCTTGCTACACATATGATATGAGCTAATACCACCACAGAATTTAAATATGCACTCTCAGTTTCATTACAACATGGACTTTTACAGTTAGTATGATGTTCTTCCAAGTGATCAGGAAGAAATCAAGGCCAGATGAAGGCTACCTCATCCACCTGTCCTGGAATTAAAAGGAAGTTCAAGGATCATGAATTCCACTCAAAGACTTTGAGCTTAACACAGAGAGCAAAACACAGAGAGAGTTAAAGAAGAGAGGGTGGCTCCAAAGAACTGAAAAGCTAAGTGGCCAAGCAGTATTTTTTATACATATATGATATTCTGTCTATAGGAGGTCCAGCCTTTCAAATGTGAAAACAATAGTTTCTGTCCTATTACTAATATTGCTGATTCAAATGGTGTTTGTTTTCCCTACTTGAATATAGAATGCTGACAGACAGGTTAGGTACTTCCAATGTTGATCTAGCAGTAGGCTAAATATACACTAATCAGACTCTCCTGTGTGTTTCTCAAGATGAAAAGAGAAAGCTGATGAGCTTCTTAAGTGTTTTCAAAGTTGGAAGCATTTTCAAGAAAATTAAGGGTGGGCGGTTTAGACACAACAGGGAGAAAGTAACAGCTGGATTGTGAAAGTTTTTATGTCATATGAATGATATATTCCATGATTGTAGTGTTAGTATAAAATGTTGCTAATATACAACAAATATTGGTTGCCTACTTTGTGAATATTTTTTTAATTTTTTTATTTATTTCTGTATGTGTATGAATGTACTGTCTGCATGCAAGTTTGTGCACATGTGTTGTGCAATGCTGCGGAGGTCAGAAGAGGGTGTCGGATTCCCCTGGAACTGGAGTTCTCCTGGAATTGGAGTTTCAGACGGTTTTCGGCCACCATGTGGGTGCTGGGGATCGAACCCGGGTCCTCTGTAAGAGCGGTCAGTGCTCTTAACCACTAGGCCATCTCTCCAGCCCCTTTGTGAATATTTTTACACTATGTCTACTAACACGGAGCTGTAAGAAAAAAGGCATAAATTACTGGTACAACACCATATATATACATATACATATACATGAATATATGTATGTTATATATATATATATATATATATATACATGGTGTTGTACCAGTAATTTATTCATATATATATTCATAATGCTTAAGAGTTGGAGTATATCTAAGATCGCTATAAATAGGGCTATAGCCATTGCAACTCTTCAATGAAGATGATGACCTATGCCAAATACGTGGTCTATGGATAGGTTTTGAAAGCTTAAATTTCCATTCTACAGGGTTAGAAGGAGGAGAAAGAGCAGGAGGGAGGGAAGAGGGGAGGGAGGAGGTAAGGGAGGAAGGGAGGAGGAAGAAAAAAGAGGAAGAGGAGGGAGGAGGCAGGGAGAGAGACAAGAAGAGGCAAGGAGCAAATAAGGGAGGGAGAAAATATATCAGGAAGGAGGGAAAGAGACAAAAAAGGGAGGGAGGGAGGGACGAAGGGAGGGAGGGGAGGGAGGGAGAACCTTAAGTTGTATGGAGAAAGGACAATCTGGTTGAAATGAAGGTCTTTAGGTATTGATGGTACAAAAAATTAAGCACGTGGTAGTACTCTTGAATAGTCTTAAGATTATGAAGGTCTCAGAAATCAAGTAGAAAGGATTAGACTATGACATTATCTGGTGAAAAAGTCTAATCATGTTGACATAGAATAGATCATGCATGCTGTGGGTTACACCAACAACCTATTCATAGTAGTCCTGCCTTCCACAACCAGAAAGCCATGCTGATAAAGATGATTGCATTATAGAGTATGTCTGCAAGCCGAGAAAAATTCTCCAAAGACATAGTAAAGCAGTTCAATGGGCCAGGCATGATGGCACAGCCTTTAGTTCCAGCACTCTGGAGGCAGAGGCAGGCAGATCTCTGTGGATTCAAGGCCAGCCTGGTCTATATAGTGAGTTCCAGGCCAGCTGGGGCTACAGGGTGACCCTGTCTCAAAAAAACAAAAAAAAAAAAAAAAAGAAAAAGAAAAGAAAGACATTATTTCAAGGACTGAAAAGCAGCAATAAAGGTTCACACCCTACAGGAGTGAAAAGGAGATAAAGAAGGGAAAAGGACATTGCAGAATAATGTTAACGTAAGAAATGTCAAAACTCGGAAACATTCTGCCACGTGGACGAATTCTGAGTATGTTACACTAACTGAAGTACACCAATCACAAAAGACAAATACTTCATAATTCCACTCACACAAAGTCATGAAATTCAGACAGAAAGCAGCACGGTGTTGACCAAGGGCTTGGTAGAGGGAAATACAGAGAGCTACTGCTTAATGGATCAAATTTCAGTGTGACGAGATGAGAAAGTTGCAGAGATGAATAAGATGGCTGTGTAGCAATTTAAGTGAACGTAATTCAAATAACTGTACACTTGAAAATGACTAACATTCTACATTTGATGCTGTACATATATAATACAATTAAAATACGAAGTAGCTGATGCATGACTACAGATATCTCAATACTCTCCAGGCAGAGGCAGGATATCCATAGTGAGTCCCAGGTCATACAGAGATACACAGCAAGACTTTAATTAGTTCATGTAAAAAGTCAATATTTTTTGTGGTGCACACCTTTAATACCAGCACTCCAGAGGCAGAGGCAGGTGGATCTTTGTGAGTTCAAGGCTATCCTGGTCTACATAGTAAGTTCCACGCTAGCTGGGGCTACAGGGAGACCCTGTCTCAAAAAAAAAATATTAAAAAATAAAAATATCAATATCGCATTGAATGAAGGAAAAATTCCAAATTTCTCTCAGATCAGTAGTTTAGAAGTGGGATAAGCAGTACTGTTCGTGGAACAGCCTAAAGCAATCTAGCCTGATAGGGAGAAGAGTACGAAGTATCAAATGAATGGCAGCGACATGAAAACCCGAAATGTTTCCCAGACATCTGCAGACCACAGATAAGACTGTGCGGACAGAACAGGAACTCTGCTGTTTTAATTTTACTGTCTCCATTCTGAGGGAAGAGAAGAGAAGCTGATGGACCTGCTTAAGGCTGACCCCTAGTTTATAAGAGATGTTTATAATAGATTGCTATATTTAAATGTATCTTTCTGGGGGCTGGAGAGATGGCCTAGCGGTTAAGAGTGACTACTCTTGCAGAAGACCCGGGTTCGATCCCCAGCACCCACAGCGGCTGAGAACCATCTGTAACTCTAATTCCAGGAGAACTCCAGTTCCAGGGGAACCCGACACCCTCTTCTGACTTCCGCGGCATTGCAAGACATGGGTGCACAAACCTGCATGTAGACAGTACATTCATACACATAAATAAATTTTAAAAATTAAAAATAAATAAATAAAAAATAAAATAAATGTATCTTTCATTTGGTAATACCCGTGAATTGTCGTGATCATCCAATGAACAGCACTTTTTGGTTTTATTTTGAGACATGGCCTTCCTACAGCTTCAGCTAGTCTTAACCTCACTATGTAGACCAGGTTGGCCTCCATCTCATAGAGATCTGCCTGTTTCTGCCTCCTGAGTGGCAGGATTAAAGGCCTGTGTCACCACACCTGGGCATTTGATGAACAGTGTCTTTTGAAGATAACTTTAATGAGGTAAAATGGAAAGACAAAATGTATGTGTACCAGGGTCAACAGTACACAACCGTAATCTCAGCATGCAAGGAGCTAAAGATACAGAGTGAAATTCTGTCTCAAAGAAAACACACTCACTCACTCACTCACATACACACACACACGTCAATAATTGGGGGGGCGGCTATGGAAGGGCAGGTGGGGGAAGGAGTCTTAATATGATTAAGATGTTCTAGTTCTCTTTTCCATTGCTGTGACAAAACACTGACCAATACCAACTTGAGAGGAAAGGTTTTATTCATCTTACATCTCCTGGGACACAGTTCATCACTGAGGGAGCCCAAGGTAGGAATTCAGGGCAGGAACCTGGAGGCAGGAGCTGAAGCACAGACCATAGAGGAATGCTTCTTACTGGCTTGCTCTCTTGGCCCATGCCCAGCCTGCTTTCTTATACAATACATAGCAACCTGCCCAGGGGTGGCCCCACCCACAATGGGCTAGGCCCTCCCATATCACTGAACAATCAAGAAAATACTCTACAGACCTGGCCACAGGCCAGTCAAATGAAGGCAATTCTCCAGGTGAGGCTTCCTTAAACCAGGTGTGTCAAGTTGACACTAAAACTATCCAGCACAATTGACCCCTTGTCAACTTGACACACAAAACTAACAAACCACAACCTTTCCAGTTCTTTTCTTCAAGAGATGATGTTAACATTAATATAACAACATAAGACAGTACAACTAAAATCTCCACAGCCCTTTAAAAATCCAAACACTTAAAAGTTCTCTTTTAAAAGTCTCTAACTGTGGGCTCCTGTAAAATCCAAAACAAGAACTGGCTTATTTCAAAGGGAACAATCAAGCACACCTAAGTAAAACCTGTGTCCAGCAAAGAAGCTCAAGGTTGGTCATCTAGAATTCACTCACAATGTTCTGGGCTCCAAAGGGTTTCAGCAGCTCCGTTTCTCTGACTCTGCCATCCACAGCACACACAGCTCATCTTGCAGACTGCTGACTCCATTCCAAACCTGCTACTGCTCTTGGTGGTCATCCCATGGTCTTGGCATCACCAAAAAGCTGAGGTCTCCACTGAAACTGAGGCTGCGCCTTCACCAACAGGCTTTTCTGTCCTTTCCTGGTACAAACCCTCAGCTTCTCTCCATGACCCCTGCAATCCTGGGGGTCTTCCCTGCAACCAAGGCCACAATTTCACCAATGGCCCTTCCTGGCTGCGCATAGTGCCAAGCCTCAGCTGCTCTCTGTGACCCCTTCACATTTCAACACCAGAATCATATAGGAGACTCTTACACATTACCAAGTCCTGCTTCCAGCTTGAGATGGAGGCTTGGGCCCCCCTTTGTACCACAGCTTCTATGTGCTGACCCTGAGGAAATTCTTCTCAGAAAATTTCACCACACTGATGCTAGTCTCCTGTTATTTTCGAGCTGATTTTTCAGCCCCAGCTAACCAGCATCAATTGTCGCAGTAAAACAAAGATTTCACTTGAGGTTCTGGTCTCGTGTTACTTACAGCTGATTCTTCAGCCTCAGCCAACCAAAACTCAAGGATTCTTAACTCAAAAATAGCGTGCAGGGGCTGAGAGATGGCTCAGCAGTTAAGAGCACCAACTGCTCTTGCAGAGGACCCAGGTTCGATTCCCAGCACTCACATGATGGCTAAGAACTGACTTTAACTCCAGTTCCAGGGAAATCCTATGCCCTCTTCTGACTTCTGCAGCATTGCACGACATGGGTGCACCAACCTGCATGCAGACAGTACACTCATACATATTAAAAAAAAAAATATATATATATATATATATGTGTGTGTGTGTGTGTGTGTGTGTGTGTGTGTGTGTGTGTAATACAAACAGCCATGATAGTCTCTGCTTCCCTTTGAATCTTCACAAGTCAGGCCTCCATTGTCTACAACTCTTTCAGCATAACTGTTCCAAGTTCCACAGCAACAAACTCTAAGCACTCAATGGCTTTTCCAGCCCAAAATTCCAAACGCATCCACAATCCTCCCCAAAACACCAAGGTCAGGTCTACCACAGCAGTAGCCCACTCTCTGGTATCAATTTCTGTTCTAGTTTGATTTTTCCATTGCTATAACAAAACACTCTGACCAATACTTGGGGAGGAAAGGGTTTGTCTTATATCTCCCGGGACACAGTTCATCACTGAGGGAGCCCAAGGTAGGAACTCAGGGCAGGAACCTGGAGGCAGGAGCTGAAACACAGGCCATGGAGGAATGCTACTTACTGGTTTGTTCCGTTGAGCCCTGCCCAATCTGTTTTCTTATACAATACACAACAACCTGCCCAGGGGCAGCACCTCCCACTGTGGCCTGAGCCTTCCCACATCATTCAACAATCAACAGTACTCTACAGATGTGGCCACAGGCCAGTCCAATGGAGCCAATTCTCCAGTTGAGGCTCCCTCAACCCAGGTGTGTCAAGTTAACACTAAAGCTATGCAGCAGCACAGATGTATAGTATGAAATGCACAAAAATTCAATAAAAATATACATTAAGGAAAAAAGAATGCCTTTTGAAAGAAATGGCAGGTGTAACAATGGAAACTAACTGTGGACATCTTGAGTCCATAGAGCAGGCTTATGTATGAAATAAGGGCAGGCATGCAGTGCAGCCAAAACCAGAAAGCTCAGGTATCACAGTCCTTCTCTTCTTCCCATTCCTTGTATCTCTTTCATTCTCTGTGCTAACTGGCTTCCTCTACTCCTTAGAAGGACAGCTTCTGTGCTTAGGGAAAAACTAACTGAATTCACCCCTACCCAATACCATATTCATAGGTCCAAATCCCACTGTTCTGCTCAGTCTGAATCCAAATGAGTAGAGCCAATATCAGAACTTCATGCCATTCAGGTCTGGCTGCAGTTTGAACTACGCAGGAGGCTGAGGCAGAAAGAAAGAAAGAAAGAAAGAAAGAAAGAAAGAAAGAAAGAAAAGAACTGCCTGGGCCACAGAGAAAGTTCAAGGCCAGCCTGGGTAACTTAATGAGACTCTGTCTCAATATAAAGAGTAAAAGGAGGACTAAAGAGCTAGGCTTGCCTGGCATGTGAGGGCCTAGGCTCAAACCATTCCCAGAAACACACACATGCACACATGCACACATACACACAGGCACACACACATGCACACAAAGAGGTTATGGAAATCATGGGAGAGTACTTCAGAATGACCACAAAATCAGTATAGCCCCATTCCTCAATGAAGAGAACACACACACACACACACACACACACACACACACACACACACGCAAGGAGAGAAACAATGTTAAAATATGAAAGCCAGGAACAAGTAGAGGATGCTTAAGCGGCCATCTTTAGCCTGAAGAAGAGACTGAAGGGTCCAAAGTGATACACAGAACCAAGGTGTAGATGTGAGGGAAAAAGAATCAAAGTCAAAGTGAGTTTTGACTCAACATGACAACTATCCTATAGCAATATTTCATTAAATATTTTTTTAATTTTTTATTTATTTTCACATGTGTATTAATGTACTGTCTGCATGCAAGTTTGTGCACCCAGGCCGTGTGATGCCGCGGAGGTCAGAAGAGGGCGTCAAATTCCCCTGGAACTGGAGTTAAAGATAGTTTTCAGCCATGTGGGTGCTGGGGATCGAACCCAGGTCCTCTGCAAGAGCAGTCAGTGCTCTTAACTGCTAGGCCATCTCTCCAGCCCCCCATTAAATAATTTTTATACAGGAGATAATATTTTTATGTTATCGCTCACCAAAACTTAACTAAAATTTCAGTTATGAGATAGAAAAGCCAAAGTTATGAAACTTATGCTTTGCCCAATGCTAAATAGTTCATGTGCAGAAGAATCACAATTGGCGTCAATGGGATTTGATGTAAAGCACTTCTTGGGCTGCAGGTGGAGTACAGAGGCCTCTACCTACCTTGGACAAGGCATGTGCCAGGCCCTGGGTTTCCACCCCAGGACCAGGTTGAGAGAAAGCTCTTTTGTTCTAGTAACACCCATGTCTTTGTAATGACTGAGGTATTCAAGAGGTGGCTAATTCAACACATCACAAAACTACTATAGAACCATTCCTATTTGGAAAGGGAATCTTATATCAACTCTCCAATTATTTCAACTGTAGCATGTCTGTGTTTACTCAATAATTTATTTTGAAAGCATTCATTATGAGCCAAGATGAACACTTGTCTGATTGAGCCAAGACTCACAACCTAGCTAACTTCCAAAACCAAAATGTCTACAGCATCCATATTACTAAAAAAGGTGATTTATTTTTCTCTTTCTGATGTTTTCAAGTAAAAGAGATTGGATTCATTTTTAAAAACTACTGATAAGAGCTGCTGTAGTGCTGCAGAGGACACCCTAGCACTCGGGAAGCTGAGGCAGAGTTACTGCCATGAGTTGGAGGCTAGCCTGAGCTATAGAATCCTGCCTGGATTCTGGTAATCTGACCTCTAGTCCTTATGCTTATGGGCCAAGTGTTTTACACACTAAGCCATTTCCCAGCCCCAATATATATATATATATATATATAATATATAATATATATATAATAAGAGTGTGTGTGGTATGCATTTTGAGGCAAGGGCAAGGTCTCACCACATGAGATTGATGTCAGCCTGTCTATATAGCCATATCCAGTTCCAGGCCAGCTGAGGATACAAGGAGACCTTGTCTCAAAAATAATTAAAAGAAAAAAGCTACACTATATATTAAAGTTCAGATGGAATAGACCAGGAACTGTTATGAGGAGGAAGTGTGGGAGGGGTGTCCCGTGGACTGTGGCTTTGAGATGCCCCCCTCCCACCCCTCCACTGCTACTCTCAACGTCTGACATCCAATTTGTTTCACCTCCATTTGTTGAGCTTACAAGGACTTTCATTTGAAAAAAAAAATACTTCATTTGCATAAGGAAATAAGGAAGGAGAGAAAGAAGAAGGAGGGAAAGATCTCCAGGTCACTCAAAGCTGCCCAACTCCTCACTCTCCAGCCCCCCCTTGCCCCCCACACTCTAAGAAGTTATGCAGCAGAAATAACATATATACATGTAATTGATGCTGTCATGGCTTTTACATTTTTCATGATCCTTGGAAAAGTCTGCTAAGAGGTTTGAGAACTGAGTCTAGTAAAATGAAAATTATGACAAGAGAAAGAACAGAAATAAGTCACATAACCATTCAGAATTTTGTGTTTTCTTTCAAAATTCATCTGTAGTTTATAGAGTATGACATGTAACACTTGAGAAGAAAGATTAGAAGAGATATATGGTAGGATAATTATTTACAAATATATTTTATTTATTTGTATTTAAAGTAAAAATAATGACCCTGATAGAAACTCTGCAGTGGGCACTTTCTGAAATTTAAAGTCAGTGTGAGCCAATTTTTCTTAAAGGAAAGTGTTGTCTCTGATAATGAAATATTTGCTAATATTCAGAGTCAAACAGCAGTATAAACCACACAGTGCCCAATATCTTTAAAAACACCCATTTTTTGTGACCATTAGGTTTCATTTAAGATAGATAGGTCAGTATGTAAATATGTTATGGGAAGATCAATAACACACATGTTCATATTCTTATTTCATCCATACTTTTCTAGATTGCTAAAATATCAAGTTCTGTATCTCAATTTTCGAATACATGTTTACTTGAAAGAAAAATACATTTTACTACATTTCAGTCAGATATGAAATGTAATCCCACAAAAAACATACTAAAAGCATTTTTATGTGTGAACCACTTTTCTTCCTGTAGTAAATAAGAATACACACATACATATGGTGGAAGACACTTGGAGGCCAAGTGGAAATAATTTTCAAGCAATTATCATAAATTTCTAAAACCCAACTTGATATTCTAAGAATACTTTCTTCACAATTAAGTCTATGTTAATTCTAAGACATGAATCTTCATATTGTAATGAACCAGGGAGCGCCATCCTGCACTTAGCTACTAAGATAAAGTAGACCCAGGAACACCAGGAAGCTTCTCTGTGAATACCGGAAATCAGCCGTGGCCATGACAACAGAGTTTATTTGCCCTGGTTCAGAAAATCCACATAAACATACATAAAGTGGTCTCTTGCTTTTCTGAATATTCAGCCGTTTCATTATAGTTCAATTAGCTTTGGTTATCAATTTGATCCATGTGGATGGAGGGACCCTCAGCTGGGGAATTTCTTGCCTCAGACTGCACGACGTGTTCATCTGTAAGGCAGTCTCTGGATTGCTGAGTGATATGGGAGGGCACAGCCCACTGTGGATGGCGCCATCCATGGGCAGGTGGGCCTGGGTTGTCCAAGAAGCAGGCTGAGGCCAGGTCAGGAGACCAAGCCGACAAGTAGTACCCCTCTGTGGTGCCTATTCAGCTCCTGCATTAAGGTTCCTGCCCTGAATTCCTGCCCCGACTTCCCTTAGTAATGAACTGTGACCTGGGAGATGTAAGATAAAATAAATCCTTTCCTCCCCAAGTTAGTTTTAGTCAATGTTTTTATCACAGCAATGGAAACCAAAGCAGAATACTACATCATTAAAAGTATTTTCAGTGAATATTCGGAACTCAATCATGCACTTATGAAAAAAAGAAAGTACTGTTAAGTACCAACTATCCACCTGGTACCTTGGTAGATACTATAAGCAGAATATCTCAAGATTAAGTAACACCATTACTTAACAGGCACTGTTATCACCACTGGGTAGATACAGAAGGCACAGAAATACTGAGTAATCTACAATAGGTCACAGAAGTGCCAAGCATCATCTATCTGTCTTGATCCCAACATGCAAGTGATACCACTGTGATGCCTGCTTCCAATAAGAAGAGACTACAATGGGCTGTCCATTGCATGAACCAATGGAAAGAGCAAAGAGCCCAGAAGTAATCCCCGACATGTCATCAATTCATCTATCATAAGGGTGCCCAAACACAAAAGGGAGAAAGGATATTCTCTTCAGTAAACCATGTAGGGAAAACAGGAATCCTTTATGCAAGGTAATAGAACTAGATCCTTATTCCATACATCAATGTAAATGGAGCCAAGACCCAAAGCCATGAAGCTCCTAAGAAAAGAGGGGAAATTTGGCATTAGTAATGACGTTTTATGCCTGACACCAAAAGCATAAAAAGTTGAATGAGTTGCACCACACACCAAACTCAGAGTTTCTGCATAACAAAAGAAATGGTGGATAAAATGGAAAGGCAACCCCGAACATGGGAGAAAATACCTGCAAATCTGACACACCAAGAAATTATCCATACTATGGAAGAAACAATTCACTAGCATAAATAAATAAGTGTGTTCTATAAAGGACAAAGGACCTGAATAACCACTTCTTTAGATTTAGAAATGACCAAAAGATACATGAAAAACAAAAGCCTGGGATATTATCACCTGGCATCTGGGAAGATAAATATTGTAAAAAGAACAAAAAATAGGGGCTGGAGAGATGGCTCAGAGGTTAAGAGCACTGGCTGCTCTTGCAGAAGACCTGGGTTTGATTCTCAGCACACACACCGTGGCTCACAAACATCTGTAACTCCAGTTCCAAGGGATCCAATGTTCTCTTCTGACTTTCATGGTGAATTGCACAATATAGGTGCACTTATTACTTACATGCAGGTAATACACTCATATGCATAAAATAAAAATAACAAAATATTTTAAAAGGACAAAAGTAGAGGTACAGGACAGGAAATCTTCATGTGCTGAATGAGACTGAAAGTTAGTCCAGCCAATATATAAAACAGTATAAACATTTCTCAAAATATTAAAATGGGGGCTAGAGCTGGGCGTGGTGGCTCACGCCTTTAATCCTAGCACTTGGGAGGCAGAGGCAGGTGGATCTTTGTGAGTTCAAAGCCAGCCTGGTCTACAGAGTGAGTTCCAGGACAGCTGGGGCTACAGGGAGACCCTGTCTCAAAAAGACAAATAAAAAAAAAAAAGGGGGGGGGCTAGAGAGAGAGGCTTCAGCATTAAGGAGCATGCTGAACAACTTGCAGAGGACCTGGTTCTACTTCTCAGCACCTACATAGCCGCTAAATAGTTCCAAGGAATCCAACACCCTCTTCTGGCCTCTATAGGCATTTCATGCACATGGTGCACCTAAACACAAGCAAAACATTGGTACTCATCAAATAAAAATAAGATTAAAATTAAGATTAAAAATAGTACTACTAGACTGGGAAAGTAGCTCAGAGGTAGAGCTCTTGCCAGCTTTAATAAGGCCTGAATTCAGGTGGATCTTTGTGAGTTCAAGGCCAGCCTGGTCTACAGAGTGAGTTCCAGGACAGCTGGGGCTACAGGGAGACCCTGCTCAACAACAACCAAAAAAAAAAAAAAAAAAAAAAAAAAAAAAAAAAGGCCTGCATTCAACTACATGCACTATAAGAAAAATAATGAAATAAAAATCAAGAGAGAACTACCACATGATCCAATAATCTCACTACTGGGCATATATTCAAAGGAAGGGAGATCAGTCTGTCAGAGGATAACTGCATCCATGTTCACTGTGGCACTGTTCACAATCCCAAGACACAGAACAACCCAAACACCATAGACGGAAGGATGAGAAAAGGAAGTGTGTATGTATGGAGGGGTGCATGTAGACATGCTGAAATTCCCTGCCACTTATGACACCATGGCTGAACATGGAGGACATGAGGCTAAGTAAAACAAACCAGACACAGAAAGACAGGCCCCCATGACCTCATCTACATGTGGAATTTTAAAAGGTCAAACTCTAGAAAGTTGAAAATGGGATAGAGCTACATAGGCTGGAAGCTGAGACAAAGGGGAGATGTTGGTGTGCATTTTCAATTAGGTAAAGTCTGGGATCAGTTTACAACGCAGTAGCTATCATTAATTACTGTGTCATTTACTTGAAATTTGCTGAGACCGGGTCTTACCTGTGTGCACTCCACATATACCCATTTATTTGACAAGCATTTCCCAATGTGTAAAGATACCAAATTCTCCCACTTGTATATTGTGAATATTTATAATTCTTTTTTTTATTATTTTTTTATTTTTTTCTGTATGTGTATGAATGTACTGTCTGCATGTAGGTTTGTGCACCCGTGTCATGCAATGCCGTGGAGGTCAGAAGAGGGTCTCAGATTCCCCTGGAACTGGAGTTCTCCTGGAATTGGAGTTACAGACGGTTTTCAGCCGCCATGTGGGTGCTGGGGATTGAACCCGGGTCCTCTGCAAGAGCAGTCGGTGCTCTTAACCACTAGGCTATCTCTCCAGCCCCAAAATAATGGTGTATCATCCCAGGCTGGCCTCGAGCTCCAGATCCTCCTGCCTCTACGTCCTTCAGCAAATCCTACCTGTGGGAGCCACCACCACTGGTTATAATTCTTATTTATCAATTGTATCTCAATAAAACTGAAAGAAAGAAGATGCTATATCCTTGCTCTGGTCAGAGATAAAACCTCCTGACAGAATATAGGAAAACTAAACTGTGAGGTGCTGTGTTCAAGGATGTGAGTGAGAATGCTCTGTGAGGGCGCAGGGAAGGGACCAGAAATAGTTCACAAAAGAAGCACAGAATTTTACTAACTGCAGAAAAGAACTTAGGTCATCCCAAGGACTGGAAGATAAAAGTGGAGGGGAAGGCAGGCTGGCAGGACATGGAATGCAGGGGTAGGTGAGAGGACAGGGAGGGCACCTAGAACTAGGAGAGGCCTGGGGATGCCCAAAGTTCCAGGAAAACAACACAGAAAACACAAGTCCTGAGACGGGAGGGTGGTCCTCTTAGGGGCCTGGACCCTAAGTCTGCTTTTCTAGGTTCCCCCTTTCTGTCCTTTCTGAATCTTCCTCCTTTAGGAGAATTTCAAAGCTTCACACAGAAAGGTTTAACTTCTGTTCATGTGGCTTAATCAACTGTCTTCAGAAAGACAAACATCAGGTTCTCCCTCCTGTGTGCAATCTAGATTTAATGCACACACATACACACACACACACACACATGCACACACGCACATGCACGCACACATATCATTATATAGACTATAATATATATGAGATAAGAATAGAAGAGAGATAGTAAGAGGTGAAAAGGGAGTGGACATAGGGAACAAGAGAGGATCATGGGACAGGTTGCATGAAAGCAAGTGTAAAATCTGAATGGGGATAAACCAGATAAGAATAAATTATAATGATATGTGTATGAAAATGTCACCCTGAAATGTATGTGGTATAAGCTAATCTGAAAATTAAAGTATTAATTTAAAATAAATAATTTGTCAGAATGATGTAGAAAGAGAAAGGGCTGACAGAAAACTTTGTATCTGAATCAACAAGTACAGGAGAGCTGTGAGGAGTAGGTTACCTGGGACCAGCTAATGGATGGAGGTGCATTTCATTTGTATTTTTGTCTTTAGGGTTTTCTGCTTTGTTTTGTTCTGCTGGGTTTGGGAAGTTGGGGTGTGTGTGTGTGTGTGTGTGTGTGTGTGTGTGTGTGTGTGTGTGTGGTTTTGTAGAGCTGGGTATGAAACTCAGGACCTTGTATATGTAATGCTCCACCACTGAGATATATCCTCAACCTGCTGTTGTTAAAACAGGGAGTCATGTAACTAGCCTGTAACTTACTATGTAGCCAAGGATGACCTTGAACTCCTATCCTCCTGCCTCCACCTTGCAGGTGCAGAGAATACCAGTGTGCCTCACCACTCACCACCCTAACTCCAAAGGTGGATTTGTATCCGTTTCCAACTGGGAACCCTGGAAGCCACACAGACGATGACAGCGGTGGTTTGCCAAAAACTCAAGGAGTGCCACTCACATCTGCTGAGGGAAGTAATCTGGGGTATTCACAATAGGTATACTAAGGTGACTGTGAAAGTTACATCTTTAGTAGCTGTGATTTCTATAAGAGATCAGTGAGGGAATAACTAAAAACCTTAATACAATCATAATATATATATATATATTTTGTAAGCAATGAATATTTAAATGAACATATATCATCTGCATGCTTTTCTTTCTTCTTTTCTACTTCCTTCCCCATCATTCCTCTCTCTCTTTTTTTTTTTTTCTTGTTGTTATTGGTTTTTTTGGTTTTTTTTTGAGATTGGTTTTCATGTAGCCCAGTCTGGCCTCAATTCTCTATACAGCCAAAGCTTACTTTAAACTCTTAATCTTCCTGCCTCAGCTTCTCAAGTGCTTGGACTGCACAACTATGTGTAGCTTTCCAACTAAAGCAGTACGAAGCTCCAATTTTGTAATTGCCACTTTTTTGGTAAAATTTACCTTAGAAAACAGAGGAAAGCATTCCCCCTATGGGCTATAACTATATACCTAACATGCCTAGTAAAAGAAACAGAAATAGTCAATTATTGATGGTCTTTAAGAAAAGGCACAGATGCCTGGCCATGCAGTGTGTCTGTCTTGGGTCTTCCTATTAGGCTCTCCGGACCTTCTAACATCCAAGCTTCCTAATCTACCCTACATTTTTCTCTTTTCAAATGTTCTTTTTCAGAAATCTAACCAAAAGAGGTCACTTTAGCTATGCAAACTTACCCACCGAAAAGAGATGTTCCAGGACAAACTTTGAGGAAATAATGCATTAAATTCAAGTAGAAAGTCAAGACGGAACTAGAAGTTTTAGCCTTTGAACGTTCTTTATTTATTATTTTTATTTTATGTGTATGAGTGTATTGCCTGAATGTATGTAAGTGTACATGTGTTGTGCAATGCCCACAGAGCTGAGAAGAGGGTGTCAGGTCCCCTGGAACTGGAGTTACAGATGATCATTAGCCACCATGTGAGCCTGGGAATTATACACAGGTCCTCTGCAAGAACAGCTTGCTTAACTGCTGAGCCATCTCTCCATCCCCAAGTTCATTTTTTTTGTCTTTTTGAGACAGGGTCTCCCTGTAGACCCAGCTGTCTTGGAACTCACTCTGTAAACCAGGCTGGCCTTGGACTCACAAAGATCTGCCTGACTCTGCCTCCCAAGTGCTAGGATTAAAGGCCTGCACCACCACGCCCGGATAATACCTATCACATTCATAGTCTTTCAAGATAGTTATGTATAAATATACATATGTTCATATGCCTGCATGCACTATCTACATATAATCTAGAGTAATTTTCTGGATGCCCCAGGAAAAAAAAACAATAAAATTTTGTAATTTATGGGCCTTTTATTTTCACTTGGAGCTCTGACTTAAAATAGCCCTGAAATAAAAATGATAAGTAATATATTTTGTCTTTAAAGAAAAAGCAAGATTTAGTGTTCACCTCTTAAATCTCCTTTTTTTAAAAAAATCATAAAATGACCCTTAGGAGCATTGTGATGTTAAATGTCTTCCTTTCCTTTAGGAAGTGATTCCAACAAACTTTTACAATCATAACACAGTTGTAAATCTAATCGTCTCCAGAACTATAAGAGCTGCCGTATGACACAGGAGAGATAGTTGTCACCCTCTGGCTTCCAAGCAGTTCCCACTGACTACAATTATGAACAAATAAGTCTTAACAGCAAGTGTCATTAAGTGCTCACCCAGCAAAAATTCAGTTCTTTGGAACAGAATCAAAGAAAGCTGCTTAACATATTACATAGTGAACTGTAAAGCAGGGAATAAAACCTATTTTAAGAAAGTTTTTTTAATTAATTTTTGCAATTTTAATTTTTTTTCTTTATTTGTTTATTTTTGAAGGGATTCACAATATAAGAGCACAGTTGTTTTCAGATCACATTAACGTTGCTCAGTTTGACATTAGGTAATTGGTGCTAGCATCCACAGATGAGGGATACCATTTGTTCTTTGTTTTTCTGGGACTGTGTTACTTCACTCAGGATGATATCTTCTAGCTCCAAACATTTACCTGCAAAGTTCATGAGGTCATCTTTCTTTACTGCTGCATAGAACTCCACTGTGTAGATGTACCACATTTTCTCTATCCACTAGTCAGTTGAGGGGTGCTTGGGTTGGTTCCAGCTCCTTGGTACTGTGAAGAGAGCTGCAATAAACATGGCTGTGCATGCATCTCTGCAGTAAGATGAGTCTTGTGGGTACATGCCCAGGAGTGGTATGGCAGGGTCAGGTGGCAAGTTCATTCCAAGTCTTCCAAGGGTTCTCCACACTGCTTTCCATAGTGGCTGGATGAGTTTACATTCCCAAAAGCAGTGGATGAATGTTCCCCTTTCCCCACAACCTCTCCAGTGCTTGGTACCATTTGTTTTCTTGATCTTAGCCAGTGTTATTGGAGTAAGATGATATCTGAAAGTGGTTTTAATTTGCATTTCCTTAATTATTAATGATGTTAAACACTTCTTAAGATGTTTCTCAGCCATCTCTAATTCCTCACTAGTGAAGTCTCTGTTCAGCTCTTTGCTCCATTAATTGAGTGGTCCATTTGTTTTCTTTCTTCTCTGTGTTTGAGTAGTTTATATATTCTAGAAATCAATGCTTTGTCAGATGTATCTGCTATGAAGGTTTCCTCCCACTCTGTGGGTTTTCTCTTCACTTCCTTGATTGTTTCTTTTGATGTACAGAAGCATTTGAGTTTAATGAGGTCCCATTTGTCAATTGTCCACCTTAATTCTTGTGCAGCTGCTGTCAGATTTAGGAAGTCTTTTCCTACACCTACATTTTGTAGGCTGCTGCCAACTTTTTCTTCTATTGCCTTCAGAGTTTGGGGTTTCACGTTGAGGTCTTTGATCCATCTGGGGTTGACTTTTGTACAGGACGAGAGGTAGGGGTTTAATTTCATTCTTCTACAAGTGGTGATCCAGTTTTGGCAACACCACTTGCTGAAGATGCTGTCTTTCCTCCATTGTGTCTTCTTGGCCCCCTTGTCAAATATGAGATGGCTGAAGTTGTATGTGCTCAAGTTTGGATCTTCGGTTTTGTTCCATTGGTCAACAGTTCTGTTTTTTGTACCAGTACCAAGCTGTTTTTATGAATATAGCCCTGTAGTATAGTTTGAAGTCTGGTATAGAGATTGCCCCTGTATTTCTCTTTTCACTCAGGGTTGTTTAGGCTATTCAGGGTCTTTTGTTTTTCCAAATGAAATTAAGGCTTTTTTTTCCAAGCCTGTGATGAAATTCTTGGGGATTTTAATTGGGATTGCATTAAATCCATATAAGAGTTTGGGTAGAATGGACATTCTTACTATATTAATTTTCCCAATCCATGAGCATGGGAAGTTTTTCCATGTTCTGATGTCTTCTTCAATTTCCTTCTTTAGGGGTTTAAATTTTTTGTGGTAGAGATCTTTGGTGTCTTTGATTAGGTTTGTTCCTAGGTATTTTATTGTTTTTGAGGCTATTGTGAGTGGGAGGGTCTCCTTGAATTCCTTCTTCAGTTGCTTGTTGTTGGTGTAAAGAAAGGCTACTGATTTTTCTAGGTTAATTTTGTATCCTGACACTTTACTGAAGCTCTTAATCATTTCTAGGAGTTTTCTGGTAGAGTTTTTAGCATGCCTCAAGTAAACAATCATATCATCAGCAAATAGGGATAGTTTGACTTCCTCTTTTCCAATTAGTACTCCTTTAATTTCCTTTCCTTGCCTTATTGCCCTAGCAAGTGTTTCAAGTACTATATTGAAGAGAAGTGGTGATGGAGGCAGCCTTGCCGAGTTCCTACCTATAAAGAGAATGCTTCTGTCTTTCCCCATTTAGGATGATATTGGCTGTGGGTTTCCTGTATAGGGCTTTGATTACATTGAGGAATGATCCCTCCAATCCAATTCCCTCTAGGACTTTAAGCATGAAGAGATGCTGGATTTTCTCAAAGCCTTTTTCAGCATCAATTGAGATGATTGTGTGGTTTTTGTCTTTCAGTCCATTTATGTGCCGGAAATTTATTGACTTTCATATGTTGAACCATCCTGCATCTCTGGTATGAATCCAACTTGGTCATGATGGATGATCTTCTGGATGTGGGTCTGTATGCGATTTGCCAGTATCCTGTTTAGAATTTTGGCATCTGTGTTCATTAATGAGAAGAGTCTATATAGATCTCCTTTTTGGTTGTATCTTTGCCTAGTTTTAGTAATAGAGTGATGCTGGCTTCAGAGAAGGAATTTGGGAGAATTACCTCTGTTTGTATCCTTTTAAACAGTTTGAGTAATAATGGTTGTAAGTCTTTTTGAAATGTTTTATAGAATTCTGCCATGAAAGTGTCTGGGCCGGGGCTTTTTTAGTTGGGAGGTTTCTTATTACATCTTCAATTTCTTCATATATTATGGGTCTGTTTAAGCTGTCGATCTCTTCTTGGTTGAGCTTTGGTGATTCCCAGGATTTCAGATATTCATCCATTTCTTCTAGGTTTTCAAACTTAGTAAAGGTTTTTGAAGTGTTCCCATATGATTTTCTGGATCTTTTCTTGTCTGTTGTGATATTTCCCTTTTCATCACGGATTGTCTTGATTTGGAGTTGTTCTTTCTTTCTTTTGGTTAACTGGGCTAGAGATCTATTTTGTTTATTCTTTCAAAGAACCAACTTTTGGATTCATTGATTTTTTGTATTGTTTCCTTTGTTTCTATTTAATTGATTTCTGCTCTGATTTTTATTATTTCTTCTTGTTTTTTGCATTTAGGGTTCATCTGTTTTTGTCTCTCAAGTGTTTTTAGCTGCAGTGTTAGATTGTTTACTTGTGCTCTTTCTGTTTTTCTGATATAGGCACCCAGGACTATAAACTTGCCTCTTAGAACTGTTTTTAAAGTATCCTATAGGTTTTTTTTGTGTTGTATTATCATTGTCATTCAGTTCCAGGAATGCTTTTATTTCTTTCTTTATCTCTTCCTTGACCCATTCATTATTCAGGAGTGTGTTCTTTAGTCTCCATGTGTTCTTGTAGATAGTAGGGTTTATCCTAGTGCTGATAGTGAGCTTTATTGCACTGTGGTCTGATAGAATGTATGAAATTATTTCAATCTTTTTGTATTTATTTCTTCTGTGTCCCAGTATGTGGTCAATTTTGGAGACTGTTCCATGGGGTGCTGAATAGAAAGTGTATTCTCTGGTATTAGGGTGGAATATTCGGTAGATGTCTGTGAGGTCCATTTGGTGTATCGTATCATTCAGTTCAGATGTCTCTCTGTTTATTCTTTGTCCTGTCGATCTGTCCAAAGGATTTAGTGGGGTATTGAAGTCCCCTACTATGAGTGTGCTGGGGTTAATCTGTGCCTTGAGGTCCTGGAGAATTGTCTTTATAAAGTTTGGTGCACCAGAGTTTGGTGCATACATATTCATAATTGTGAAATCTTCATGGTGAATCGTTCCTTTGACAAAAATGTAATGGCCTTCTTTGTCTCTTCTGATTTCTTTTACTTTGAAGTCTATTTTGTCTGCTATTAAAATAGCAACACCTGCTTTCTTTTTGGTACCATTTTCTTAGAATATTTTTTTCCATCCTTTCACTTTAAGGTAGTGTCTATCCTTGAAAGTAAGATGCATTTCTTGTAGACAGCATATAGTTGCATTCTGTTTCCTAATCCAATCTCCCAGTCTATGTCCTTTTGATTGGGGAGTTTAGTCCATTAATATTTAAGGTTATAAATGATAGATGCGTGTTGCTTCCTTTCACCTTCTTATCCATTTACATTTTTGGTCTAGGTTTCTACTTCTGCAGTTATGCTTTTATTAATTTCTTTTTCTAGGTGCCTGGGGATAGTTGCTCCTTTCTTCTGTCCTTTGAGTTGTTTCAAGTATTCTCTGAAGGGTTGGTTTTCCAGACATGTATTCTTTCATCTTGTTTATGTCATGGAAGATTTTCCTCTCTCCTTCAACTATAATCGACATTTTTGCTGGGTATAGTAACCTGGGTTGGCATCTATAGTCCTTTAACACTGGGAATGCTTTGGTCCATGTTCTTCTTGCTTTCATAGTTTGTACTGAGAAGTCAGTTGTAATTCTGATAGGTTTCCCCTTATATGTAACTTGTCGCTTTTCTTTTGTGGCTTTCAGAATTTTGTCTTTGTTTTGGGCGTCTAGCATTTTAACTATGATATGGCGTGTAGAGTTTCTTTTCTGATCTTGTCTGTTTGGAGTACTATGTGCTTCTTGTATTTGTATTGGTTTGTCTTTTTTAGTGTGGGGAAATTTTCATCTATTATTCTGTTGAAGATCTGATCAATACCATTCTATTAGGATTCTTCTCCTTCTTCTATTCCTATGATGCAGAGGTTTGATCTTTTCATAGTGTCCCATAGTTCCTGGTTGTTCCACTTTTGTGTATTTTTAAATTTTTCATAATCTTTACTTGAGGTTTTTAGTTGTTCTGTGTTATCTTCTAGGTCTGATATTCTTTGTTCTGCTTCCTTCATTCTACTTCTGAGGCTTTTTCCATTCCTTTCCTCTTGATTGGATGAGGTTTTGATTTCCTTTTTCATTTTGTCTTGTGATTTCTTTAGTATGTACACTTCCTTTTTGAGCTCCTCAATCACTTCCTGTAGCTCTTTGCTTCACTGTTTCATTTCCTTATCTTTTTCAACATGGGATCTTTTCAGTGTTTTCACTTCCTTCCAGAGTTTCTAATTCTCTCTTTCTAGGTCCTTCTTGAGTTTTTCATTCTCTCTCCTAAGTTCTCTGACTTGTTCTTTATAGTTTTTGATTTCTTTGCATATGTCCACAATTGTACTTCTAATATCTGTGTCCTGGGCCATCCCCAGGGGGATCCCACTGTAGGAATCTTCCACAGGGATGGTAGAGCTTGGTGTGGAATTATCCTGCACATTTCCCATGTTGTCTCTTCTTTGTGTCCCTGGCATGTGGGTTTCTCTTTGCTGTATTCCAATGTGAATCCCAAAATACCTCTTCACTGTGTTGAAGGCTTGCTTTGCTTGCCTCCTTCAAACGCCTTTATTGTTTGTTTGATTGATTTGTTTTTCTTCTTTTCTCCTTGCTTATGGAGTGTTGACTTGTCTAAGTTTTAGGCTTTCTATTGGAAGTCTAACCCACTCTTCCCTTTCTGTTCTGAAGTTTCTCCAAAGAATCCACTTGGACACTCTTTTGGCAATCCCAGTTGTCAGGTAGGGGGGATTTCTATTTAGCCCACCTGTGCTTCAGGTGGTCTTGGGAAATTCCCAATCTGGATTTTTGCAAATTTTATACTATATATCTCTTGTCTGTACCCTTCTTATATCCCCCTACTTGGTCTTCACTAACAGGAAGACCAAAGTGGGGAGATGATATAGATATAGATTAGATATAGATAGATATAGAGATAGAGATAGATAAAATCTCCTATCAACTCAGGATTCTGTGCCCAAATGTCCTTGAGTGTACATTCATCCACTGGAGCCTGGTTAGCCTATCTAGCATCACACCCTGAAAGAAAACCAAGTCTTCTTCTTCCAGTAATGATTGGTTGACTTAGCAACCAATAGTTCCTCAGCTAAAGTTGGGGCTTCCCCACTTCTATGTGGGGCTTTTGTCTAGCTTGAGCTTGCATGGGTCTAGTGCCTGCTGTCACCAATGGTGTGAGTTCATATGAGTAACTGCCCATCTATCTGGAAAATTCGGCTTCTCTGTGGTCATCCACCACGTGCAACTCTTAAGAGTCTTTCCATGCCCTTTCTTCAATGGCCCCCGAGCAGAGATATAGGCATCCTTTTCAGGGATATCCATGACTGGGTAAATGCAGAGAAAAGTCCCTGTGAAGTGCCCAGCCCTAAGCGATACATCAACAATGCAATCTCAACACCTAAGCTCAGGGAATACAGCAGAACAGTGGGCAGAGTGAATAAATCCTTTAAAAGACACAAAAGATGAAAGCAGGGAAAATTGAATCATTACAAGACTATCACTAATCATTATAACTGTCTCTTGTGATGTAATTGATAGCTACATCTTAAAGTAATTCAAGTTGGAGATTAAAATCAGTGTGTTATAGACCCATCCAAACACCAAGGCAAAAATAGAGGCCTGGGAGATGGCTCAGCAGGTAATGCGTTTGCTGTGCAACCATGTAGACTGGAATTCTGATCCCCAGAGCCCATGTAAAAGCCTGGCATGCGGGGGCTGGAGAGATGGCCTAGCGGTTAAGAGCTCCGACTGCTCTTGCAGAGGACCCGGGTTCGATCCCCAGCATCCACATGGCGGCTGAGAACCGTCTGAAACTCCAATTCCGGGAGAACTCCAGTTCCAGGGGAATCCGACACCCTCTTCTGACCTCCGCGGCATTGCACAACACGGGTGCACAAACCTGCATGCAGACAATACATTCATACACATAAAGAAATAAATAAAATTAAAAAAAATTTAAAAAGCCTGGCATGCGTGGCAGCCCCCCAAAATCCCTGTGTGTTGGTGGCAGAGACAATGGTTCACAAAGCAAGCTGACTACCTAGACTAGCCAAGTTAGTAAGCTCTGGGCTCGCTTGAAAGACCATACCTCGGTGAATAAGATGAAGTCAGATGAAGGAAGATAGCCAGCATCAACCTCAAGCACACATGTGCACATACTTATACATACATGAATACACACCCACAAACATGAAGGAATGAAAATAAATTTAGTTACTAATCTTATCACCATAAATATTTATACAATTACATTCCTTAAAGGAAAAGAGACTTCTGTCCAAGGAAGAGCTACATATTATTTTGCATTATACTCAATCATATATAAAACTTTTCTTTATTCAAAGACAGACAGACAGACAAAATTACCTAGAAACTAATGTGTAATTTTAAAAGACTAAAAGATAGAAAGAACAGAGACGAAAAAGAGACGAAACAGCATCATGAATACCAAATCAAAACTTGTTTATTTTATTGGAAAAGTAATAGAGAAATTAAGGAGTTGAAGGAATTTAAAGAGCATATAAACAAAGAAGTCAAGGACCTAAAAGAAGATAGGGATCAATTAAAAGAGGACAACAATAAACTGCAGAATGAAATTACAAAAGATAAAGAAATATTGAAGAAAATTCAAGTTCAAATGAAAAAAAGAAATGCAACAATCCACAAACCACTTGGAAAGGATGGAAGAAAGTCTCAGTAACAGAATGGATAAAGTAGAAAACAGAATATCAAGACTAGAAGGCAATATCGAAGAACTGGATGGATCAAGTAAAGATTATGAAAAAATTTTAAAAACACAAGAATGAAATAACTGGGAACTGTGGAGAACTATGGATACCAAACTTACAAATCATAGGGATAGAAGAAGAAGATTCACAGTATAATGGTATTCTTCAGATTTTCAACAGAATTGTAAAGGAAATTTTCCCCAAATTAAAGAAAGAGATACCTATACATATACAAGAAGCATATAGAACACCAAATAGATAGAACCAGAAAAGAAATCCCCCACACCGTATCATAGTAAAAACACTAGATGTTCAAAGCAAAACAGAAGATACTGAGGGTGGCAAAAGAAATATAAGTCACTTATGGGGAAAAACTATCAGAACTAGAGCTGATTTTTCATTGCAAACAATGAAAGCCAGAAGAGCTTGGTCTAAAGTATTCCCAGTTCTAAATGACTACAGATGTCAACCCAGAATACTTTATCTGGCAAAAATGTCTATTATAATTGAAAGAGAAAGGAAAAATCTTCCATGACATAAATACGTTGAAAGAATTCTTGTCCAGAAAGCCATCCCTTCAGAGAATATTTGAAGCAGTGCAAAGAGCAGAGGGTAGGGATGACTATAACCAACCAGCACCAGAAAATGTTATACTACTACTATGGAAATAAAAACCTAGGGCAAGAATGCACCAGAAATCAAAATGATTAGAAGTAATACAATTTTCTCAACAGTAATTCTAAATATCAATGGACTGAATCCCCCAATTAAGAGACATAGATTAGGCCAGGCATGGTGGTGCAGGCCTTTAATCCCAGCACTCAGGAGGCAAAGGCAGGCAGATCTCTGTCAGTTCAAGGCCAGCCTGGTCTACATAGAGTGTTCCAGGACAGATGGGACTACAGGGAGACCCTGTCTCGAAAAGAAAAAAAAAAGAGAGAGAGAGAGAGTCAAAGACCAGTAGAATGGATAAGCAAATGGCACTAAGAAACAAGCAGGAGTAGCTATTCTAATAGCAGATAAAATAGACTTCAAAATAAATTTAATCAGCAGAGGGGGCTGGAGTGATGGCCTAGTGGTTAAGAGAGCATCGACTGCTCTTGCAGAGGACCCGGGTTCAATCCCCAGCACCCACATGGTGGCTGAGAACCATCTTTAGCTCCAGTTCCAGGGGAATCCAATGCCCTCTTCTGACCTCTGCGGCATTGCACGACCTGGGTGCACAAACCTACATGCAGACAGCATACTCATACACATAAATAATAATAATAATAATAATAATAATAATAATAATAATAAAATCAATCAGCAGAGATGAAGAGGTTCCTTTCAGTCTTATCAAAGGAACAATTAACTAAGAAGATATCACAATCATTAATTTATACACACCAAATTCAGGTGCACCAAACTTTGTAAACACAATTTTACAGGACTTTAAGGTACAGATTGACACTAGCACATTAGTAGCAGGAAACTTTAATACCCCACTCTGTCCATTAGACAGATCAACTGGGCAAAGAACAGACAGAGAGACATCTGAACTGAACAAGACAATACACCAAATAATGGAATCACAAAGATATAATATCATTTCAAGGCTCTACTAACCACATATGGCCTCTTCCTACTTACTGGTTACATTCCTTTGAAACTTGAGGCAAAGTTTTGGTAACCTGCTCACTGATAAATAAATGGCCATGTATGCCAAGATTGATAAATCACAATAGGGTTCTAGATCCTCAAGGATAATAGTTAATTCAAAGGAATGATTATTTCTGCCCCAGGGAGCTATTAATTTCAGCATTTAGTTGTGTTTTATATGTAAGACATTTGACCACTAAGCAAAACATATTTTGGAGTGAATAGACAGGCTTTTTGTCAAACCCATGTAAAACATCTCTGAACATCTGGAGAGATTTAGTCATCTAGAACCTACCCCATGACTTGCAAGGACACTTCAAAGTCTTTATTTTACAGTGGTATGTTTGAAATAACTGTACCATCTATATAAAAGGGTATGAATACTGTACATGTTGCAAATTGTAATAACTAAGGGCAAATCTCCTAGGACATGTTATTTAGTTTCATGGCATTAACTAAAAGCCTCCTGTATAAGATTAAAATGGGTGGCTATCTCCTGAATAGAAAATAGTAATATGCTTAAACTAATCAGTGATATAGAATTGTTAATTTTCAGGCCACCCCTGACTTGTAATGGAGTCCCAGTTACAGCTGTTAAATTAAATGGACACAAATGTTCTCCATGCTTCCCTGTATTATACAAGTGATAATTCTGACATTTCTTTTCCATATAATAAGATAATTTGACTCGGGAAACACTGGGGTCTTCCTCATTGAACCAGGGGTCTACAGTCCAGAAGAAGACATTCTGAAAGGGTATGGCAAACCCCTTCAGCTGGGTTCCTGTTTATAGATATGTGATACAACTCCTGCCTTCTGGAAAACTATTAATCTGGATTTAGTGTTCTAGGAAACAAGAGAGCCTGCTCTGATTGTAGTGACAATTACAAAAACAGAGGGAAAAGGAATATATCTCCTCCCTCTAAGATGCAATTTTGCCCTACAGTTAAATAAAAAGCATTGGTAGATAAAGGCTTCAGGGGCTGGAGAGATGGCCTAGCGGTTAAGAGCACTGACCACTCTTACAGAGGACCCAGGTTCGATCCCCAGCACCCACATGGCGGCCAAGAACCGTCTGAAACTCCAATTCCAGGAGAACTCCAGTTCCAGGGGAATCCGAGACCCTCTTCTGACCTCCGCGGCATTGCACGACATGGGTGCACAAACTTGCATGCAGACACTACATTCATAGACATACGAAATAAAAAAAAAAAAAAAAAAAAAAAAGATAAAGGCTTCAGTGCCAGCTCTGGGCTGACCTACCAGGAGCTGTTGGCAAGGGAGGCTTTAAAAGCCCCCAAAACAAAGGCCATTAGCCTATAACTTTGGGTGCACACAAGAAATAGACAGTAAGACTCTACTGCTGAAGATGTGAAGTGATAAGAGAAAAAAAATTATGCTGAGACCCTGCACTGCAAACCAACAGCTGATCTTCATGGTGTCAGAGAGCACTATACAAACCGCTGGAAAGAAATGGTCTCTGAAGCTTTACTACAGACTTCTTGTGCTACACTTCTACATGCTAAAGAAGATGTAGTACAATAGTGGCAGCCTGATCAAAGTACATACAGAAAGAAAAATAATAAAAATTCTCAATTCCTTTTATGGCCCGCTCCCTGGTGGGGTATGACACACTGCTGACACTGCAGCCTTGGTGATTCCTAATGTCAGGAGGCTCTATTGACCACATTAGAAAGCTATTGGCATCCCTTTGTCAAAGAGTTATAATGCCCAAAACAAAATATTATTCAAGCATATGTGACTGTGCCCATATAATCTTTAATATTTGTTACTATTTGTGTTTTATTACTAGAATTTAAAGGAGATTCTTAACCCACCAATCCACTGCAAACAGAACTTGAATAGTCTCAAGAGTTTAATGTGTCACTTTAGAAAGAAAACTGGATTTTCTATTCTCTCTCTCCCTTATCCTCCCCTCCAAAGCCCAGCGACTCTCATGGAAGAGGTTGGCATGTCAGATTTGTGAATTGTGAGATCATAGCAAAAATAGACTGGATTTTTTTTCTTCTTTTTTTCTTTTATTTATTTGATCAATATATCCATGAAAGCAAACCTTTTCCACTATGCTTAGGGACCCTGGGTTGTACAAAAACTGAACTCAGATGTTAACTGATTGGGTTGATATGAATACTCCCTATGTTTATTGCATATGTGTACCTACTGGACAAATAAAAATACATTAAAATTCAAAAATAAATTAATTAATTGGAAAAAAAGAAAAGTAGATATATAAATGGCAAGTACTTTATATCAAAATAAAACCAAGATTCTTAGAGCAGAAGCCTGGGCTGCTACAGGCCCAGCAATCCAAGCTCAGTCACCATCCCAATTACACCAAAGAAAAAGATTAGCAGGGCTGGAGAGATGGCCTAGGCAGTTAAGAACGCTGACTGCTCTTGCAGAGGACCCAGGTTCCATCCCCAGCACCCATATGGCGTCTGAGAACCATCTTTAACTCCAGTTCCAGGGGAATCTGACACCCTCTTCTGACCTCTGAGGCATTGCAGGACACGGGTGCACAAACCTAGATGCAGACAGTACATTCATACACATACAAAAATAAAATAAAAAAATTAAAAAGATTAGCAATGGTGAAAAGCAGGTTTATTCAGTGGGCCACTCTGGGAAGGGAAAGAGATAAAGGAGTCCAGTCTTCCCCACCCCAAGTCCATCTTCAGAGGACTGACCTGAGCTTCAGATTTGAATGGAGGATGAACTGCAGCGGGGGCAAGAGGTATGAATAATTAAGGAGTGCTAGTCAAGGTGTAGTCCGGTCGGTCACCCTTTAAGGCAGTCCAAAGAAGTCCTTATTGCTGTAATGGCTTGACAGGACCATTCTGGCTCCTCTTGGGTGATTATGTCTGCTCCAGGGTGTGGCCTCTTCCTTGTGGATAATTACTGCTATCTGGAGTGTGATCTAAGGAAGTTCAGTTCTTTGAGGAATCCAAGGTGAGTCACGAAAAAAGATTAACTATGACAGAGTTAAAGCTAGGAAAGCAAGTGTGTGCTATTTTTCTTTCAGGACTCGAGTGTCCTTTAACTTTGTCCTGGTTATTTTCCTTCTCGTTGGCAATAGATATGTGCCTACAAATGCAACTGATAGTGAAAAACCGTTAAGTGCAGCCTCGAAGGTTTGGCATGGCCATTCTAAATATACAGAAATTCACTGAGATGTACAGAGTTTGGGACAGAGCAAAGTGTTGTTTATGCGGCTACATTAATTTAGCCGTGTGATATTTGCATTTGTGAGGTGTTCATTAAAATGATTTTTATATTTAAGAAAGAAGAAAGAGAGGCTAGGGAGATGGCTCAATGGTTAAGAGCACTGGCTACCCTTGCAAAGGACCCGGGTTCACATAGCAGCTAAGAACCATCCATAAATCCAGTTCCAGAGGATCCGACGCCCTCTTCTGACCTCTGTGGGTAATGCATGACATGGTGCACTTATATACATCCAGGCAACACACTCTTACACATAAAATATATTAAACATAAATAAAGTATTTTTTTAAAAAGAGCAATTGATGTCTGTGCCTTCTTCACCTAAAATACGAAGTCATGCAGACAGAAAAGAAAGCAGACATCAAACTTTCGCTCTGCTTTTAGTTACCAGATGGGCCTGGGTGAGGAGTGAAAGCAACATCCTGCTGCCCATTTCCAACAATGTAGCATTATTTTACATTAACAATCATCCACAATCACAGGGAGAGTCACACAACCTGAAGATGTGGAGTGCTAGGGCGGGGAATGAATTAACATTCATAAATCAGAGCATGGAGAGATCGGTCAGATGGTTATTGCAATGGAGACCAGATGAGCACAGTGTGATGGGCTTGCAAGAGCTCGAAAAAAGAGGCCCCATAATGATCCTGAAGATCTTTCTGCCGTCTAGCATCTCAGAAACAGGAAACCCTCAGTGCCACGCTGATCTGGACTCTGCATCAGCTAAACAGAGAGATCTTCTGAAAGGTTCTTCATGTAATTGAGCCACAGGCATACAGAACAACACGGATCTCTAGTTTCGTAAGAATACAGTGCTATTTTCTACGATGCCTAGCGTATTGAGGGAAAGAGGGCAGCAATCGGGAAGAGAGTAAAGAAAAAAAAAAAAAAAAAAAACAACAACGTCCCCTTCACCTGACAGTCAGCTATGGAGGAGGAAAGGATTCGAGGGATCTTACCACTTACTGTTGCTCTATTGGCAATGAACCGATTCTGGAAGCGGAGAGGCAGTTGTATAAGCACTGATGAGTGCACCAGGTTCTGATGCTTAGTTATAAATTCAAGGTCACACAGAGAGCCTGAGTTAACTCTATGGAACATTAAAGAAAATAAAAGCTAGTAAATATAAGAAAGATTTCTAAGGAAGAAGAGATGGTTGTTAGGGTAGGGGAAATAGGGAAGATGGGGGAAATTCACCAAATGCATTGTGTGTGTGTGTGTGCGCATGCGTACATGTGTATGTGTGTGTGTGTGTGCATGTGTGTACCTGTGTGTGTATGAAACTGTGAAAGAACAAGATTTATTAGTACAAAAATAGAAATAAAAGTGCACTCAGAGAGATCACTAATGCATTTTACAAAAAGACTCAGCTGCTTCAATCCAACGTCTCCATGCCTGCTGGACGTTCAGGACTTTTCATTCTCCAGCATCTCCCTAAAGCTGGAACTAGCTCATTATTAGAACTGGAGCTCAGGTGGACATGTGCTAGAACACAAGGGTAGAGTTCTGGAAGGTAAAGTGGAACCTGAATGTCCAGCTCCTGGACTCACATATGTTTAAGATAAAGGACAAGTGAGCAAGTGCCTGCTAATGATGTCTCAAAGTGAAAGAGGACACAGAAGGGTTAATGGAAATTTGCAGCTGCCATGAGCCAAGGGCTCTTATAAAGATAAGAAACATTAATTTGCTCTTCTTTCTGTCTACCAATTCAATCACTGGCATACAAAACTTTGCCTTGTTTGGAGTAACTGGGCTGAAAAATGAATGTGGATAGACAATTGGGTGCTTGAAAGAAACAGTCAAAAGAGGCCTGTAAAAGGAATACCATATATGGCTTCACCAGCCTTACAACACCCATGAATTTAGGATATTGTTTATTCTGAATATATAGGTTAAAAATGTTATCTCATTCTTGTTGAAAAATAAAAACTAGCAAAGACCAAAACATGAAAGTGTTTGAAACAAATATGTAACATATGTTCTACTTTTCTTCTTGGACAACAATGTATAAGTGTTTTGGCTGCATTTTGTAAGTGCACCTGTATTGTACAATGCTCTCAGGGGTCAGAAGAGGGCTTCAGATCCCCTAGTACTGGAATTAGGATGGTTGTTAGCCACCATGTAGGTGCTAGGAATTGAACCCGGGTCCTCTGCAAGTGCAGCCAGTGCTCTTAACCATTGAGCCATCTCTCCAGCCCCAATATCTTCTTTTCCTTAAGAATATAAATCTTTCTTGTAATGACTGGTCAAATAGTAAATTCCAGGTTCAATGTAAATGTGAAATTAACATGCTAACATTTTCTCCTGTGTGCCTTCTATTCTCGTCCTATAATCGCTCATCTTTCCATATTTCCAGGATAGCATCAATTTTGGAAAACTATCCTAAACTCAAAAATACGAAAGTAAACCACCCACATTTGTTACAGCTCCTTTATCAATTTAATGGTTTTACATCAACGGTTTACATTACTGCCATTTTTTAACAATGCAACAATCTCCTTGTCTGCATGTCCCATCCACAGCAATTATTCACAGTAGACAAAAAGACAACCAATGCAAGTGTCCATCAATAGATAAACAATGTGGTACACATACAATAGATTATTCAGTCTCAGAGAGGAAGGGAATCCTGGCAGATGCTTCACTGTGGATAAGCATGGAAGGCACTATGCCAAATATCATAACTCCACTTAGGGCTGGGCATGGTGGCACATGCCTTGGATCCCAGCACTCAGGAAGAGGCACAGTCAGGGGAGTGTGAGTTCAAGGCCAGCCTGTTCTATAAAGTGAGTTCCAGACCAACCAGGGCTATATACGGAGACCCTATATCCAAAAATAAATAAAATACAATTCCACCTAAGTAAAGTAATATAAAGTAAAACAGACTGAGAGAGACAGCAGAGAAAGGCTTACCCAAAACTGGGGTAAGGCGGGAATGCGGAGTTGTTATCTAATTATGTGCAGAATTTGTTTAGAAAGAAAAGACTGTTCTGGGAATGAGTGGCAGTGAGGGTTGCTCGATGGTGGGAATATATTTAACATGATGGGACTGTAGCACGTTCCCTCCTTGTCTAAAGTTTTGCTTTCTATGGTGCTGGTTACCTTTGGTTAACCATGGTCTATATCAAGCAAAGCATACCAGAAACAATCAATTCATTTTAAGTTGCATATGTCATTCTGAGTAAATAATGGAATCTCATGTTGCCCATCACCCAGCCAAAGACATGAATTATCTCTGTCCAGAATATCCATTCCACGTACACTACCTGGGCAATCAAATCAACCACTGTGGTCATCACAGTTCTTGAATTCAAGTAACACTTACACATACTCTAATAGCACATCACAACACCCACTTGATTTCCTGAATCCCACCGCTAAGCCATTGCACTATTTCATACCACAAAAAGAGCAGAACAGTAACCTGAGGTGTTCTGAGGGCAGAAAGGTTATCTTCACATAACTTTCACTAGGTGCAGTGCTAGAATTACTCGTTCGTTGCTATTTTTGTTGGCAGTCTCTTATTATGCTCAATTTATAAGTTGAACTTTACCATACATAGGTATATATGTAGAAAAATATGCTGAGAGAGAGAGAGAGAGAGAGAGAGAGAGAGAGAGAGAGAAAGAAAGAGAAAGAGACAGTACTATCTGCAAGTCCAGGCATGCACTTAGAATCGTGGCATATTTCTCCAATAGATGATAGGAGATTGATTACTGGACAAAAAAAATGGTTAAAATGGAAATTTTATGTCATATATATATATTACCACATTGCATGACACAGATGTACTTATACACATGCAGGTAAAAGTCTTGTACACATGAAATTAAAATAATAAATAAAATATTTAAAAATAAATAAATAGGGCTGGAGAGATGGCTCAGCAGTTAAGAGCACCAACTGCTCTTGCAGAGGACCTGGGTTCGATTCCCAGCACCCACATGGTGGCTAAGAACCTTCTTTAACTCCAGTTCCAGGGGAATCTGATGCACTCTTCTGACCTCCACGGCATTGCACGACATGGGTGCACCAACCTACATGCAGACAGTATACTCATAAACATAAAAAAAATTTTTAATTAAAAAAAGAAAATGTCATAATGAAACATATTATTATATATAATATATGCTAATATAAACTTCAAAAAAGAATCATCTGTCCAAAAATCATTGTTGTGAAACAAACCTGTCTAGACATCTGTTTGACTTCACTTAAGGTGCCCATTAAAGAATTGTCATCTTATGTTGACAACATGATACTAGAGCAGAATTCTCTTAATAGTAAGACTTTACATATGAGAGGGAAGGCAGAGAAACTAATGCTAAATATACAGCTGTTCAGTTGCCTCTCATTTATTTTTATGAAATATTAGGCTTTTTATTTCTCTGGGACTCATTTTTTGAAACCATATTAGTAAGATGATTAGGATAAAAATTTTGTAGGAGAGCATAAATAAATAGATGGATGACATAGAGGGAGATACATGCAATGTCTAAGTTGAGGAGATAAAAGCAATTTATTGTTATTTCTCATATTAGCATTAATGGGCAGAAAAGTGAAATAATAGAAATAATTTTGCAGCTGGGCCAAGATGTTTCTCCTCCAGAATAACATTAATCTATTAATCCTTCCTCCTATACATCTTCCTACTCCTCACCAGAAAATGGCAAGGTATTTCTTCCATGTTCTCCTACTTCTGTTTAGTTTCATTAATTCTCACTTGGAAATGTCAGCTTTCTGCCTTGGCTAAAAGAAATAAAAAAGGTGTTAGACTGAGCTAGGAAGGAGACGTCAAGCCATCCTGAAAACAAAGGATGATGTTCACAATGAAAGGAGAGCTGTCGAGACATTTTTATGAAACATGAATCAAAGTTCAGTTGGTTTTCCACACAAATTTACCACTTGTGCAAAGCCTCCCCCTAATTAACACAGACTATCATAACCCCCCCCCGCCTTTATTTTCATTCAGTTCAGTCTTCTCTGTCATAATTCATATTATCAGCTCTGTTGGCAATTTAAAAAATGAGCAGGTTTCCTTTGTGATTGAACTACTTATTTTAATAACCAAGAATTAATAAAGTAAGAATATATACCCAACAAACAATTGCTTATGTTTTGAAAGGAATACTTTCATAAAACTGAAATATACACAATATTTTTTTAAATTTCTCTTAAGACATTTTCTCAGTCTTTCTTACAATATATAATAAACTTTAGCCATATCCCCCCAATACCCACTCCTACCCCCTTACCCTCCTGATGAACCCCCTTTTCTTTCCAACAAATCTCTCTCCTGTTTTTCTGTTCTTTCTTATACCCCAATGCATTTAATCAGAGTTGCTTGTAAGAAAATATTTTTCAGGAAGAAAAGCCTCAGACTGCTACAGACATTAAAACCCTCAGTGGATCCTACTTGTAACAACTATTTATAATGAGTCCTAATGAAACTTACCTTCTAGGTGCCGCAAAGTTTTAATACTTTCTTACCTCCCCTCCATAGAACAAGGAGAAATATGATGATGATGAGGTCGTTCTCTAACTGTAAATTGGAGCCAACTGTTATAGAGGTAATCTCTTATAAAACCAATAAAACTGCCTTCTTTAATTGACTAATAGACATAGGAACTGTGAAAAGGATTATTCTCTATTCAGAACCAAATATAATACTAAAGTCTCCTTAAGTTATGCACTTAAGCAAAATATATTAATACAGGAGAGCTCTGATATCAGCAATGGATTATTCTACCAAGGAGATGTTGGCTAGGGGATCCAAGCCCCGCCCCCCAAAAAGGGAAAGGCTTCTTGCCTGTAAACTGGGATACCTGCAAGAAGAGAGGTGATAAGGCCCTGCTGTCAAAGACCTGACGTTAACATGGGAAAGATGTATTGAGACCACACTTGCAAGTGTACAGTTGGTCTCTGGAATGCCAGAGAGTTACCAAAGGCCACTAAACCAATAAAGCAAATATAGGTCTCCTTGAGTCCGGCAAGACTCCTCCGTCAGCACCAGCTACACCTCACCTGCCTGGATATACTGTGTAGCAGAGGCAGCCATATGTCTGTATATCCCAAATCTAATTGGCTAGTAGCTCTCTCCTTGGAGGAATAATCCATGGCTGATGCCACAAGCTTACATCCTGTAGTGGTTAGGAGATGTTATAAGCCACAGTAAGACCCTGTCATATTTTACAGAAAAAAACATAATTCATGGATTAACATAACATCTAAACATCTGTGTCTATGCCAAAGTAACCTACCATAACAATTAGTACTGTTTAAATACCTATATATCTAATTGCTTGTGCTTCTTTAGTAGGATTGAAAGGTTATTCCTGGACAAACTGTCAGCCCATGAAAGGAAACAGCCAGAATTGACCAGAGTCCAAGACAACAGCTCCAGAGAAAGTAGACTGTTTTGCTTCTCTTCCACCTGTGCCCCTTTTCTAAGCCTAGGGAACAATCTGCGGAAGAGGGGGCATGGTAGAATGTAAGGGCTTTGATTGGGGTGAATGGTGAAACTACAGCAATATAGTCTGGACACTTATTTGATCAACTTGATTAAACATACAAGCCCCCCAGCTATTTGGTGGGACCCTCGGGCTGTGTGGGTTTGGGTACAAGTGTTTGCAAATTGGTTTTACATGAAGGATGCTTGAACTCATAAATTATTACATATTGTTAAAAAATGAAAAAATAAAGTAATAGAAAAAAATATTTTTTCAGAGCAAATGGAACAATATAACAGTGTTTAAGAGTTATTTTAAAATGTCAGTTAATCATATTATCTGATCCCAGTTATGATTTGCTCATTAAGCTATATCAACTTGATCATAGATTATTATATATCTTGGATATGTTATACATACATACATAATATTTATTGTGTATTAGCTTCAAAATTGCTCTTAATATGGTTGAATAAAACAAATTTGTCCTTAGTTGTGTTTGTTGTAATAATAAATGTTAATTCTTCAAGTCTTTAAAGGTGGTAGCAGAGATTAGAACCTTTCTTACAATAAGGCCTGCCTTCTTGATCCTGGACAAAAGTCATAGATGTCCATAAAGTACATGACATGCCACCTGGCATGGAATATTCCCCAAATCTTTTAAATGATGACTTACAAGTAGAATGAACAGAGACCCTGATTTCAGTACATATGGGTCCTCAGTGCTGAGATGGGAACAGTCTACAGCCTCAAAGAAATTCGCTAACTTAAAATGGATTCCAGTGAGCAATAACATAGTTTTTAACTGATTTGTATGTGTGTGTGTTCTGGCACATGTGTGCCAGAGGGAAATATTTTCTTATTTTTTGTCATAGTGTCTCCCATTGATCTGGAACTCACCAAGTAGGCTGAGAAGCCATCAGACTCGAGAGCTCTGCCTGTCTCTCCTCACCAATGCTAAATGGCAGCCACTTTCCACTACATCCAGTTTTTACTTACATGAGTTACAGGGCTTGAACATGGGTTAAAGGCAAGCACTTTACTGACCAAGCCATCCCTGCAGTCCAGTTTATTAATTTCCTATTAACATCTTCATCATCTCAATCAATCCCTAAAACATGTCAATGGGTACTTTAACAAGATCATATAAGAAAACTTAAGTTTGGGGATATTAAGTATTATAAATTACCCAAAGTCACACAGTTAATAAACAGCTTGGGAGGGAGTTAATTCCAGGATTTCTGATCATTTTATTGGTCAATAATCGTCTTGAAATGCAACAGCTGAACTGGTCAAAGTACTGCAAATGGAAGAACTAAGTTCTGGAAATTTTGCTGTCAAAACCTAGAGAATGGCAGTTACATCAGTGTGCTTGACAGCCACCCAACCCACTGTGGTGGTTTGAATGAGTGTCCCCCATAGGCTGTAAGTATTCAGACATTTGTCTCCAGTTGGTGGCACTGTTTTTGGAGGTCTTAGAAGGCATGGCCATGCTAGAGGAAGTATGTCACTGGGGGCAGGCTTAGTGAGTTTAACAAGCCTCGTGGTCTCCAGTCGCCCTCTCTCTCTGCTTCCTGTGCTCATTGCGACCCTCGACCTGCTGCTCCAGCTCCAGCTGCCACGCCTCCTACCACAATGGATTCTAATTCCCTGGAACCGTCAATCGTAAGCTCAAATAAACTCTTCCTTTTATAAGTTCCTTGGTCATGGTGTTTTATCACAGCAACAGAAAAGTGACTAATACAGTTCTGGAAATTTTGCTGTCAAAACCTTGAGAATGGCAGTTACATCAGTGTGCTTGACAGCCACAGGTGCTTACCCACTGAGTGGGAGTTATGCAATTGTCCATTTTGTTTCATTATCAAATTGTAAAACTTAAGTTATACCAATTTCTATTTCATCCTGTTAAATTTACTCTTTTTAGTGTTTTCTCATGTTTAAATCTATGCACACATAGAAACTGGTATTTGATCATTAAATTATCCATGGAGAGCTGGTATGGGTGGCTCAGCTGACAAAGGCAGTTGCCCATCAAGCCTGAAGACCTACCTGAGTTTGATCCCACAGATGAAAAGGGCAAAATGACTCTCCCAAGTTGTCACCCGACTTCCACATATGTGCTATGATGTGTGTAGACACACAAACACACAAAGAAATAATTAACTATGATCTATGCTTCTTAGTTTTTGTCAACAGAAATTTAGTGTCTTTTTAATGACTTCATTCAAGTTCGTACTAGACTGCTGAAGGGGACCCAGTCAAGGACAGAGCTCTGGCTTTGCAGAGCCAAGTTATAAATTCCTCCATGCCCGTCCCTTGCTCACCACCCACAGCCAACTTCGCCAGCTTCAGCCACAGCACTGCATGCCAATTCAGAGATAAAGGCATCAAATGACCAGCTTTATCATGCCAGTAAAATGTTAATAGCTGCACAGCCTCACCATGTTCAGAAAGGTGACTACTGAAGGGAACCAACGAATCGAGATAAACAAGTGCAGGGGAACCCTGAAGAGTGAGGACTGTTTTAGGAAAAGGTGCTTCTCCATATTTGCATCAGGGAACACAGGGGTTCCTTTAGTTATTGCAGGATAATGGTATAGATGGCCACCTTAAGTAAGAAACCACTCACTCATAATGACTTTCATAACTTGACTTTAGAAAAAGTTAGCATCCTATCTTGGTGTTTGTGGTTCTGTAGATCTTTCCAGTTTGTCACTTTTTTTCTAGCTAGCTAGATAACTGGACAGACAGACAGACAGACAGATAGACATACACACACATACACAATGCATGAACACACACACACACACACACACACACTTACCCCTAAATATAGTATATAGTATCTCTCCACTAAAGTTCCTATGATTTGTTCAAGAAATTCATCTCTAGTAACCTTTCTACCATCTCTTTGTATAACTGTAGTAACTACACCATAAACATTCTAAACATTACTCTGTGGTGGCAGTTACAGTTATGTAATATCTATCTCACAGGTCACAAACACAATTGTATATAACAGCAATCCTGTAAGATAGAAATAATGATTCATATTACAAATTAATATAGTTAGTCCCAAAGAGATTCAACTTCCAAGGTAGGCTATAGAGCTGGATGAAGAGAAGCCTAAGTCTGACCATAATCCTAGATCTTTGAAAAATATTTTATTTATTATTTATTTTATGTGTATGAGTGTATCGCCTCTGGGCATGTACATATACTCATGTCATGCAATGCCCAAAGAGATCAGAAGAGGGCATCAGATCCCCTGTAACTGGAGTTACAGACAGTTGTTAGCAGCCACATGCATGCTGAAAATCAAAGCAAGGTCCTATTCAAGAGCAGCCAGTGCTCTTAATCACTGAGCCATCTCTCCACCCCTCATAATCTTACATTTTAACCACTGCAATGTCACAATTTCTCCATCAATGATGAAAACTTCAGTGACTACTTCCTGGCCATATGGAATATTAACATAGATGGATACACAACACATTCAAGCTTTTTCTCAACATCGAAACAAATGATGTTTTGGCCCCAGTCAATTCCTTGTTGTCATGAGCTATTCTGAGCATTTTAAAGAATTTAAGATTTGTTTTCATTGTTATTATGTGTACCTGATGTATAGGTATTTATGTGTAGGTATTTACACAGGAAGCAACTGTGGAGGCCAGAACAGGGCAACAGATCCCCCTCAAGGTGCAGTTGTGAGTGAGTCTCCTAATATGGGTACTGGGAACTGAACTTGGGTCCTCTGCAATAGCAGCATGCACTCTTAACTGCTGAGCCATCTCTCTACCCTTACCCTGCCTACTCACGCACAGGTTCATAGCAGTGAATCTAGAGTGGATGCCAGGCAAAAACATACTGGACAGAGCTCTACAAATGATTTTAGTGCAGAAAACATGATAATTTTGTTACTTTGTTCCAGTTAGACCACATTGAAAACTACTGTACCATGCTGCGCATCCTGACTTCATAACAGCATACCATAGAGGATGACAGGGAGGAGAGGGAGGGGAGGGGAGGAAATGGGAGGGGAGGGAAGAAGGGCAGTGTAGGGACAATAGGGTCTATCTGGGCACCAACAGAGAAAACACCTAACAGATCTGGTGCCAGTAAGAGGAAGGGGCGCATTTACTAAGTACCCACTGCCTACCAGGCTGAGGAGGCCCACAGGAAGGAGCTGTGTTGAGCATCAATCCTCTCTGAGGTGACAGCTTTGTGGAGAGCAGCAGGAGGGACATGGTCGGCAACTGGAGAAGCTGGGGGACTAGTGAGGGATCAGAAGGAGGCCAGGAGAAAAGCCTGTGGTCAGAGCCCCCACAACAGGGACAATAATAAACAATGGCTTCACAGAGACCTCCAGAGCCTACAGCGCCTCAGTCTCCTCAAGAATGGGTGGCCTAGCAGTTAAGAGCGGCGACTGCTCTTGCAGAGGACCCGGGTTCGATCCCCAGCACCCACATGGTGGCCGAGAACCATCTGAAACTCCAATTCCAGGAGAACTCTTTTGTTCTTTCAAAGTGGTATGCTGCTGCTTTTGTGTGTGTGATGCTGCTGTGTGTGATTCTGTGTATGATGCTGTGTGTTAGTAAAGCGTGCTGTTTGTTAGGCGCCTTCTGGGTCAATTTTCTCTAAGTACAATGGGTTATCTTGTTTTTGCTCACTGACATTTCCACATGGCACAACCTCCATGTTTTTAATATTCATCTTGACCTGACCTTATATATCAAATTTTGCTTATGCATGTATGTGTTATTTTTCCCCCCTAGAAAATATCAGTACTGATCCATCCTAACTTTGGAGGGAAATTAAAGATAGAGCCAAATCTATGAAATTTCTCACAAGTACTCTCAGTTAATTTTCCACACAATCATTGCCAAGAGAGGGAACTAAGTTCCCTTCCCTCCCCTCCCCTTCCCTCCGTTCCCTCCCCTCCCTTCCCCTTTCTTCCCTCACCCTCCCGCTCCTTTTTTTTTCCCCTTGCTTCCCCTCCCTTCCTTCCCCTCCCCCTCCCTGCTCCTCCCTGTTTTCTTCCTCTACCGCTATGTGAATGCCTAGCTCGAGTCGATGCGCAGCATGGTACAGTAGTTTTCAATGTGGTCTAACTGGAACAAAGTAACAAAATTATCATGTTTTCTGCACTAAAATCATTTGTAGAGCTCTGTCCAGTATGTACTTTTCGGCCTGGGCATACTTAACACTCTATATTCACTGCTATGAGACCTGTTAGCCTGAGGTCTAGTGAGAATGGTATCAGATCGGCTAAGATAGACTGCGTTCAGCTCAGCTCGAGTCTAAGTGCAATGCGGTTAGTCTCGATTGCTGAGACGCCTAGTTCAGCATTCGAGTAACCAATTCACTAGCGAAAGTGACAATTTAAGTCCTGTTAATCTACAAACGAGTTCTTATCCTGTGCAACTCACTGTGAGGCAACCATCCTAGCGTGAATTTCCTCTGCTTGCTGGGGGTTCCTCACAGTTTTGTCCGTGAAATACTTTTACCTAGATTAATCGCTTCACGTTAGAACTACTCTAGCTGCAATGCAGTCCAGTATCGCTACACGATGGTAATATATCACCTATACACCAAAGAGATGAGTAAAACAGAAACAACTTCCTTAAAGTTCTATGTGTAAAAATGCTCGATGAATGTACTCATGAACAACAAGGACATATACTGAGTCTAGGCGGGCCAAAACACATTTGTTTTCGATGGTGAGAAAAAGGTCTGAATGGTGGTGTTATTCACCATCGATCTATGTGCTATTCTCACTTCGCATAGTGCCAGGAAGTAAGTCACTCGAAAGTGTTTCAAGTGCATTTGACTGGAGAAAATTGTGACATTGCCTTGGTTAAAAATGTTAAGCTGATTATGGAGGGGGGTGGCGGCCTGCTTGAACGATGCTGGCTCAGTTATCAGGACCTGGCCTGCTCTATTGCAATTGTCCTTGCCTTTAATTTCGCATCTTGTCTGCTAACAACTGTTGAGACTCATTTACAGGGGATCTGATGCCCTCTTCTCGATCTCTTTGTGCATTGCATGGACCTGAGTATACTGTCATCCCGAGGCGCTACACTCATATACACATTAAATAAATATATAATAAATCATTACTTTCAAAGATTCTAGGATTATTGGTCAGACTTAGGCTTCCCCTCTTCATCCAGCTCTATAGCCTACCTTAAGTTGAAGCTCTTTGGACTAACCTATTTAATTTGTATATGAACACTTATTTCTATCTTAAAGGATTGGCTGTTTTATACAATTGTGTTTTGACCTGTGAGATAGAATTAAACATAACTGTAACTGCCACCACAGAGTAATGTTTAGAATGTTTATGGTGTAGTTACTACAGTTATACAAAGAGATGGTAGAAAGGTTACTAGAGATGAATTTCTTGAACAAATCATAGGAACTTTTGGAGAGCATAACTTATATACTAATTTATCGGGTAGATGTGTGTGTGTGTTGTGTGAAGTGTGTGATGCTTCATGCAATTTGTGTTATGTGTTTGTATCCTCTATCTGTCCTGCGGTTTTTCTGGTTCTGTTTTTTTCTTTTGTCCAGTTATCTCAGCTAGCTAGAAAAAAAGTTGACCAAAACTGGAAAGACTCTACAGAACCACAAACACCAAGATAGGATGCTAACTTTTTCTAAAGTCAAGTTATGAAAGTCATTATGAGTGAGTGGTTTCTTACTTAAGGTGGCCATCTATACCATTATCCTGCAATAACTAAAGGAACCCCTGTGTTCCCTGATGCAAATATGGAGAAGCACCTTTTCCTAAAACAGTCCTCACTCTTCAGGGTTCCCCTGCACTTGTTTATCTCGATTCGTTGGTTCCCTTCAGTAGTCACCTTTCTGAACATGGTGAGGCTGTGCAGCTATTAACATTTTACTGGCATGATAAAGCTGGTCATTTGATGCCTTTATCTCTGAATTGGCATGCAGTGCTGTGGCTGAAGCTGGCGAAGTTGGCTGTGGGTGGTGAGCAAGGGACGGGCATGGAGGAATTTATAACTTGGCTCTGCAAAGCCAGAGCTCTGTCCTTGACTGGGTCCCCTTCAGCAGTCTAGTACGAACTTGAATGAAGTCATTAAAAAGACACTAAATTTCTCGTTGACAAAAACCTAAGAAGCCCAAGAATCAATTAGTCGCTTCATTTCTCTTTTGTGACTTGTTTGTGCTGTCGACACACATCATAGCACATATGGGGAAGTCCAATGAACAACTTGCTGATAGTTAAGTTATTATTTCCTTTCTACATATGTGATACCAGGATCAAAACTTCAGAGTCTTCAAGCCTTTGGTGGCACAGTGCCTTTGTCAGACTGAGTCCACCCATACCAGCTCTCCATGGATAATTTCAATGATCAAATTACTCAGTTTCATGTGTAGGCCATAGATCTTTAAAACACTTGAGAAACCACCTAAAAAGAGTAAATTTATACAGGTATGAGAAAGAAATGTGCGTATAACTTAAGTTTTACAATTTGATAATGCAAACAAAATGGGAAACAATTGCAATTAACTCCCACTCCAGGTGGGCTTAAGCCCACCTGTGGCGTCAAAGCACACTGAACTGTAACTAGCCATTACTCAAGTTTTTGACAGCAAAATTTCCAGACACATGAATATTAGTCACCTTTTTCTGTTTGCTGTGATAAAAACACACCCCATGACAAGGGAACTTATAAAGCGAAGAGTTTATTTGAGCTTACGATATNCAGAATAAGTATAGCTCAAGAAAAGAATCAAAGTAGAAACACTTGCAAGGTCATTTGTAGACTGCATAGATTGTCTCAATTAATAAATTAATTTCTTCGCTGGCCACATGACCCAGCATTAGTCTGCCTGATAATAAGAACCTTGGTCATATAGTTTTAAAATGTGATAAGGCATGGGAATTACCCACAGTCCCTCGGCAAAGCCGCAGTCTTTAATGGCCCATCATATTTTTTCTTGCTAAGAAGCAGTACCTTGACCACAGGTCATCTAGTATCCAAGACTCAGGACCCTGTGGGCCTCTCTCCTTACATGGGTGGCAGCTTACATGATAGGCAAATGCATATTGGATAAAAGTCTATAAATTATTTTACTGCAGCTTTGGTTTATGTTGTTGTTTTGCTTTTGAGACAGAGTCACATGTGGCCCAGGCTGGCCTTGAACTCCCTATGTATCCAAGGATGGCCTTGTCCTGCTAAGCTTCCTCCCTCTACCTCCAAAGTGCTGTGATTATAGGCACATGCTATTGTGCCTGGTTTTGGGAAGAGTCTTTGTACTAATTGAAATGACTAGGCGCAGCAACCCTTCTGTGTTCATAGATGGGTCAGCTTCCAGTTCTAAAGGGCCATAGACATACTGCACAAGGGACTGTAGTGTGTACACACCACTCTGGTATTAAAGTACATTTTGTGAATAAATGAAACTGGCCACCTTCAAGCAAACAAGGTCATATGAGGTTGTAAAAGTAACACACACTGACTGAAGTGTCCAATTCAAACAAGAACCATCTCTCTCACCCCAAACCAAAACAAATCTGAGCAGATGTCATTTCTCCATGACCATTACTGCTGTTTCTGTTCCACTGGCCTCTAAGTCTGCATCCATGCCCTCTGTCCATGTCGTCTGCCATTACTGGCTGACTAACCCTGCCATTGTAATACTGAATTTTTCTTAAATCATCTTTTTTTTTCAGTCCCCACTATCTTAGGATAACTTCAGCATGTCTAACTAGATTTATAGGTCTGTACCCATTTGGGTTCTCCTCTAGTTTACTGATAACAAAATTAACATTCAGTGAATCCCAACTCTTTTTACTAAAACAAAAACAATATAACATTCTGACATTTTGTGCACATAGAATTGTGTTCAAATCCCTGTCTAATCTGAGGACACTCCATTTCTCATCCAGCAACCCACCTCACCACCGCAACCTTCTGTCTCATCTTTTTAAAATTTCCCACCTCCAGCCCTCTCTTCTCACCACCAAAGAGAGGTTATGTGTTCCATGTGTCTTTCACAAGATGTACTATGTACACCACATCTGGCGCACAGCTCACCCTCCAACCTTCTCCTCCCCTCTCTCACATCCTCTGGGCTTTATGCCCAGAACAGACCAATAGGAAGCATTCCTTATATTGCAGCAAGCCTGGTGAAAACCAGTGTGTTGTTCACATAAACACATGAAACAGTTAAGCATCAATTTATAAGAAAAGTCAGGACAGAAGGACAGATTTTTACCAGAAATTCATGTGTAAGAGAGTGGTGGTATTCCAGCATTAAATTTAAATTTTTTTTTATTAATTTTATTTATTTCTGTATGTGTATGAATGTACTGTCTGCAGCATTAAATTTAGTCATGACCTTTCAAGAGGGTAAAGTTCCCGTGACTTTCTCTATGGCAAAGCATTTATCACTTGGCTGAGTGTAGTCATCTATTAATGCTGATATCTGCTATAAACTCAGAGAGAGGCACAATGACATTCCGTTTCTAAATCTTGCCCCCTACACACACACACACACACACACACACACACTCACACAAATAAAAGCCACTTTCCAGCATGTTGTGAGTGCTTTCTAGATGTTCTGGAATAAAAATGAGAACAGTGAAAGTTTTCCAAGGAATATTCCTACAAACCAGAGATCCCTACTTGCAATGTAGGGGCCAATCATGCTAAAGGTAACTTTCCCAGTAGAAACAAGAAGAATTTATTATTGAGTCCTGGCATTCTGGTCTTCCTCACAGTTAAATTCCCCAGTGTAAATGAATAACCTGACATTCAGATGGATGAGTTATAGTTTTATTATTAGTGAGCCTCAGAAATGGATAAACTCTGGTTTTATGAAAAAATTGCATCTCTGACCTACAAGGCTGAGGTCTGGATTCCAGCCAAATGCTGGCTAGTCTAGTGCCAGACCCTCACCCGCCCCCAAGCACTCAGAGAGGAAATGACTGCAAGTCTCTGCTACCTGAACTCTGGCCATCTCAAGGACAGTCAGCTAAGTTTCTAATTCTCTTAGGATACAGCATCAAAAAGGAGGGGTCTGGGGAGCTGGTTCAGTAGTTAAGAACACTTACTACTCTTACAGAGGACTTGAGTTTGGTTCCAAGCTCACAAGCACCTAGGGAACTGTCATACCGATTTACACACAGACACGTATCATTCAAAATTAAAAATAAAACTTATAAAAAAGCAAAATGATAAAACTTGAATAAAGCTGAGGTTCTTTCATTTCTCTCCGGGGATGTTTATGTTGTTTCTTTTGTTTTCTGTTTCCCACATCTGATTCTATTTTATCTATTTCTGGAAAGGATTTTAAGGAATATCACAGACCCTTCTTTTCAATGGCTATAGAAATGAATTTAATGGGATCAAATGTATTCCTGCAGAAATTAATGGCTCTTCAAATGAAAAAGTATGTTGAGTAATCCTGAATACAGCAGTCACTTCTACAACACCATCTATATGCTTTGATTTCTTTTCTGTTCATTTATTTAAACAAGCAACAACACATGGAAATCTACAAAGTTCTTTTGTCTTTATGCACAAATGCAGGGCGTAGTCACTAAAACCCTGACAGGCAACACTGAAATTGAATCAATACTATATACCATGAGGCTAAGACAACAAGAAAACAAAATATAGAAACTCTTAAATATTCCTGTATATGACTTAAGGATGAAAAGTGAAAATGTAAAATAAAAATACATATTTATAGACTGTATATATTAGGAGAAAATATATATACTTGGCATTGAATAAGGACTTTATACACAGAGTTTTTTCAGCCAAAGAAAATTTTCAAAAACTTATGATTCATTCCTTTGAAGACTTATCATTATGAGTTGGTTTGTATTTACATTGGCCTAGTACTCAGTGAAATATGCCTACTCAACACTCCGCTTATACATTTCATAAAGAATCTGGTCTCCATCATAGAACAATATTTGTTTTCATATTTGTGTCAATATATCACAGCTGCGGTAGCAGACTTTGTTAACACCTTTGAAACAAAAATAAGTCAAAAAGTTTTTGAAAAACTGGGATATATTTCACTACATGTGTGTAAATTTCAGCACGTGTGTGTGTGTGTGTGTGTGTGTGTGTATTTCAGCACACATGAGTCTACATCCTTTCATAAAATTTCACCTCAGGTAGTCACAAATATGGGTCAGTCGTTTCAAGGACCTGACCCTGCCTCTGAAGCTAGATGTCAGGGTAAGCTCCAATTTTATAAGAAACGTTTGACCCATCCAGCATTCTGGGCCAAGAGTAAGGACTTTATTTCCAAGTAAGTTTTACCCAATATTGACTATCTTATGACCATTCAGAAACACACTTACAGGGGCAGCTCCCATGCCTACAAGTCAAGGAACTGCTAGATATTCTTAATGTAGATGCCTAAAGAAAATAACAAGAAAAGAACTTTCTCTAAACTAAGAAACCAGCCAGTCAACACCAACCTCAACAGGTCTTGCCTGCATATACTGACAGCCTAACCAATAACATTAGTATTTGGATCCTTCCCCAACACTTACTTTCCATTTTTCCATGGCAACACCTTTTTCTCATTCAACACGGTCAACATGAACCATCCTGTTAAAGCTCATTCTATTCTTTCTTTGCTGAAAACCTTTGGTTGGGGCTGAGTGGAAGCAATACCTAAATACTGTGTGTAAGCTTATGGAAGGAAATCATCTCAAAACCAAGTTGTCTCTGACCTTCTTCCTTCCACCTTCCCTGACAACTGGCCCCCACTCTGGCCTGGCCCCCCCACACACATCCGTTTCCTGTCCCCTCTCCTCCAGATCCAAGAGAGAACTCTGATACCATCTTATCTGCCTTAAAACTGAATCCAACAACCATCACCATAAGGCAGGTTAAAGACAGTGATCACACATGCGTGGGCTTTCCTCCCAGCAGACAACGCCTCCCCTTGGCCTCACTGGCATTCTAAATAAAACCATTGACCAGTCAAATTCTGATATCAAGGTTTAGTCTCCCTAACACGGTTACGATGACATGAAACTGTCCCCTAACTCCCTTTCCTCTATGAAGGATGTTTCTAAACATCAGAGGTCTATGTAAATTCTGTGATTCTCCCCCGTGCATGCCAATAACCCCTTGTATCTTTTTTCTTATTAATACTACTGTAGGATGATACCAGCAGACTTTCAGACATGATGGGTGAACATTTTTTTGTCCCTACAGTTCTATGGCATCCCATCTCCACTGGAGTAAATCTTGCAATGAACAGCACACCACAGACACTGCCGGTGTGATGTACAGGCTTCCTTCCCACCATCACCTTCCCACACACTGTGTCACAGAATAAGAACCAGAAGATTTCCTGAGACCAGAGTAAGAACTGCACAGCAGACCACAGAGGCCTCTTGCCATTACCAAGCCCAACTGCAAACTCTTAGGTCTGGGCTTCCCAGAATTCCAAGGGACACACAGATGCCTATTTCCTCCAGAGGCTGTCAATCTTCTGACCTCTTCCCCTGCACCTGAGGTCCCACCACATGGGTATAAAAGGTGGGCTCCAGTCGCCATCTTGCCCCTGCTCCTGCCCAGGCCTTGCCCCTGCTGCTTGTTACCTGTCCCCCCACGTGCCTGCAGGTGGCCCGCTATGGTAGTCCCACATGGAAGTAAATCATGTTCCTGGAGTGACATAAGTCTCATGTACCTCTTTACCTGGAGGTTCGCACATTTATAACCTAATATAATGGTGCCGTGACTCTGTCCAAGGTCTGAGATATTTTCTCCCCCAGAAAAGAACCACCTTTTTTTTGTGTGTGGGGGGGGACCCCTGGGACTTGCCAGCAGTATATTTCTCCAGACAACCACCTTCCACATTTCATAATGAGGTATCACTCCTCTCTCTCTCTCTCTCTCTCTCTCTCTCTCTCTCTCTCTCTCTCCCCACACACACACACACACACACACACACACACACACACACACTTCTGCCCCTTGCACTTTCTCCCTCCTCTCTCCACTTTTCTTCTCAGCTATGCAGGCTATCTTACTGGGTTACTGCCATGCTCTGAACCCTCTTTGCATTTCTCTCGGGACACTGAAATTTCGGACCCATAGGGTCCTGTTCCATAATTGACCTCCCCTGTGGACTCGGGACACTGAGCTCACAGGCTTGTAGGTCCCTGTTCTGTACTTCTGAGTTTAAGAAAGGACACTTCCTTAACACTCAAAAGTACTTTTCAGGCTGAGATTTCCTAACCGGTTTTTCCTGCTCCATGCTGCTTTGCTTCCCCCCTACCCCCACCCCACGTGCTCTGATCTGTCTGTCCCTCTCTCCCCACCTCCCTGCACCCTTGGCAGATTTCTGCAGTAATGGACTGCACCCTCAATCCAGGCTTTTTTCTTTCTTTTACTATGGCTCCTCCCCCCCCATGAGGCTTTTCCTGCCGCACATTCAAATAGGAAAGGGAGTTGGCAGACTGTGCCCTCATGCCTCATCCCCATGGCAGCCACGCTGAACCACGCCCACTCCTGAGCCGCCATCTTGAGGCTGTGTCGAGCATGCTGTGTTTCCATGGCAGCCATGCTGAACCACATCAAGGTTTGTTTTTACTGATTTTTCATCTGTTTCAAAATACAATCAATTCGGTCTGGAGCGATGGCCTAGCGGTTAAGAGTGCCGACCGCTCTTACAGAGGACCCGGGTTCAATCCCCAGAAGCCACATGGCGGCCGAGAACCGTCTGAAACTCCAATTCCAGGAAAACTCCAGTTCCAGGGGAATCCAACACCCTCTTCTGACCTCCGCGGCATTGCACGACATGAGTGCACAAAACCTGCATGCAGACAGTGCATTCATACACATACAGAAAAAAAAAATACAATCAATTTTCCATTTTTTTACTTTTGTATGGCTAGTTAATTTTTTAGAGGCTTCTGTTTGAGATTTTTACAACATCTGGCGCTTTTTTTAAATTTTATTTATTTCTGTATGTGTATGAGTGTACTGTCTGCATGCAAGTCTGTGCACCCGTGACGTGCAACGCCGCGGAGGTCAGAAGAGGGTGTCGGACTCCCCTGGAACTGGAGTTCTCCTGGAATTGGAGTTTCAGACGGCTCTCGGCCGCCATGTGGGTGCTGGGGATCGAACCCGGGTCCTCTGTAAGAGCGGTCGGCGCTCTTAACCGCTAGGCCATCTCTCCAACATCTGGCTTTTAACAAATGCTGTTTATTTTTTTATATTTTGTTTATAAGATTTTTACCTAATTTTAAGGGATTATTTCAGATTTTGGCATTTTATCAGATTTTGGCATTTTCCATTTCATTGTTTTTTCTTTATAAATCCCATTTTATTCAGAAATCCATTTTTGTTTCTACTTTGGGATACAAGCCTCTGTATCTGAGATTAAGAAGGTGTATCCACCACACCCTGTCTCACCTGGCATCCAGATCTTGCCTCAGGCAGTAAACTTTCACCTGGCTGCCTCCCCTTGAGGGACTTTTTTTATTTTATTCACTAACAATAAATTTATTCTTATTAAATTAGTAGGTAATATACACAGCCACCAGATCCGCCTGCCTGCCTGCTCTATCCTCCATCCTTTGCAGGCGTCCACAAATAGCTTGTGCTGCAAAGCATGATATGTGGATACAGGGTGTTTTCCACACCTAAGTAGATGTCTTAAACGCTAAATGATTCTGTGTAAATGTGACAATTGCAATTAGTGGTTCGAAAGCCCTACACAATGATGAACAATTTTAGATTTATGTGGGGAGCAGATCAGGGAACTGAGAATTTTCTGTGCCTTGCCATCAAGTTATTCTGGATAGCAACACATACCTATGACATTCTAGAAGGGAAAAAAGCAGAGGGGGGGCACACATCCCATTGTCCAGAGTTAATGGATACAGTTAAGTCATGTGTCTGTCCAACGTGTCTGTGTGTTATAAGTGTTTCTCAATGTGTCTTTGTAACTGTCATGTGTCCATGTTCTCCTGTGTGTTTTTTGTCAAAACGAAGTGGCCACTTCAAACTCTTTCATTCTATACTGTGCACAAAAACAAAAATTAAATTGTTTACTTTTGGCATGCCTCTTAAATTTCTTCAAAGGCTTGATTTGAACCTGGGTTCCTAGGTTTCTACACTGCTTGCCTGAAGGTTTTATTTCTTATCTGTCTAAATGATTTTCTTCACAGGTATTATAACTAAAATGTCCTTTCCAGGTTTTTTCTTGTTTCCAGACCTCTAAAGACCTGACTTTTGACCCTTAGGGGTTCACTAACAAATGTTGTTGTTTTTTTTCTTTTCTTCTACTTAACCAAGCTTCTGATAGCTGTACCACTGTCCTTTTGACCAGAAACCATTAAAAAAAATCCCCTGGATTCATTCGTACTCTGGCACTTGGACCGTGGCACATGGCTTCCCCCACAATCTCTTCCCATCAATAAAACAGCCTAGATACCTTTGGTATTGTCAGTTCTTTAATTATTGTATTGTAACTTTAGTCATGGATAGATATATAATTCTGTTTTCCATCACTTGTTAAAGAATTTCAATAAGTTCATAGTTTTAGAACCAAAGGTGCGAGACATCAATGCCAGCATGATAAGGAAACTATGAGTCATCTCAGCCTTGGCAGTGCAACTAATTAGACCTCCAAGTTTTAAATAATATTTCTAAAGGTTTTTTTTCTAATGCATGTGACTGTTCAGTACAAACACTAGGATAAAAAATTTCTTGAAAGAATGTGTGGATAAAGGTGTGTATGTGTATGACATTGTTAAACAGCATATTAAGATCTGTCTGTGTATGATAGCAATGCATGTGCCTCTGCTCAATACAACCTTTATAAACTCCCATTGCCAGATTTATTTATTAGAGCCTTATTTATGAGTGTATCCATGAAGTACTGTTCATTTTTAAGAATTCTATAATGTAGTTATGGCATATACAAGAAATTGTGTTCCGCCGCTAGAGATTCTTAGTACTGTGCTACCTGCTGACAGTTTCCTAGCAGGTACTATATACCTCGTTACAGCTTCAAGTGAAACATACATATATAAATATTGAGTTACCCATACATACTAAAATTGTTTTGTATATGTTATACTTTGCACATGCTACTTTTAATATTTTTAAGAAAAATTAGGTTTTACTTCTGGTGACTACATGGACAGTCTAAATGTAACCAATTTGGGTGAACCCCAAGTATTTCCTGTCTGCTGTTGGTATGTGTCAATGCCCTCCCTTCCTTTTCCTTCTCAAAGCTATAATTCAAAATCTGGGAACAAGTGACGCAGCCTCATTTGAGATAGTCCTAGAAGGTATTAGTTTTAGCCTATTTATAAGCTTGGGTTTGTTTCATGGGCTATGTTAGAACTCCTTTTCCCTTTCATGGTTTAAATCCATTGTACTTTCAGTACCTAAATGACCTTTATAGACCTTAAAGAACAAATTGTAAGCCTTACTGCATAGGTTTAATGTCAATGAGCCAAGGAATTTCACTAATTGCCTTCACTGGACTGGCCTGTGCCCATTGTGGGCAATGCCATCCTTGGCCAGATATTCCTGTATTGTATACAATAGGCTGAACATGAGCCAATGACACAAGCCAGTAAGTAGCATCCTTTCCTAGCCTATGCTGCAGCTACTACCACCAGGCTCCTACCATGAGTTTTTACTATTGGAATGTTTTTCCACAGCAATTAAGAATTTATTAAGAGTGCTTAAGTCAATGTTCAAGCTTTACTTAAGTGTTATATAGTAATTCAAATAACAAATTCATTCAAATAATCCTCTTAGAGGTTTAGCAACCACACTTAAAGCTCCAATTTGATTTGGCAAGAGGGATTCGAAGGGACAATATTTTGGCCTCTACTCTCTAAGGTCGACTTAAGTCTTAGGGTCCTGCATTGGCACCTTTGTACATGTCCTATGGCAGTGAGTCACCAGTCATCCCGGGCCAGGGAGGTCTTGGAGATTCACTTAGAAGAACTTCCTCTGGCCAGTTTCCAGTCAAGGGAGGAAAGTCCATATAGAGGTGAAACTCCTCACGCTTCAAAGGGTAGCTCTGGTCAAGCAAAGGCCTGACTTTGTCCTCACATAGATGGAACTGGTGAAGAGAGATGGGGCTATAGGGAGACCCTGTCTCAAAAATACAAATAAATAAATAAATAACTACATTGAATACCACTTTATGTGATAGTGAGTGTCTTACACTGAAGATACTAAGAGATACTGAGCTGACACACTAATCAGGAAGTCCTCATAATTAGAAAATAATGGTAATAAGGGTAAATAATAAGAAAAAAGAAAAAGTTCATTGATTTTTTCCCTATGATGCTATTAAGGTTCATTTCATATTTTACTGAGAGTACACCAAACTATTAAAAACTAAGATAGATGCTGGAGAGATAGATGGCTCAGCAGTTAAGAGCACTGGCTCCTCTTACAGAGGACCCAGGTTCAGTTCCCAGTACCCACAAGGTGGCTAACAACCATCTGTAACTCTACTTTCAGGGAATCTGATACCCTCTTCTGACCTCCATGAGCATTAATTACATGCATAGGTGCACTTACATGCATGCCTGCAAAATGGTCATCAGACACATAAAAAATAAAAATAAACCTAAGTTTTAAAACTAAGGTAATATAATGTTCATTAAGGCAATAATAATAACTCATTACATAAACAATGTAATTAATAACTATGATGACACAGCAATTTAGTACCTACTGGTTTTGTTATTTACAAGAGCTTTCAGATTTTACCTCAAACATTTCTATAATGAACCCTTGGTGTTAGAAACATATTTTTCTTATTGTTTGAGAATTTCATATATTACAGCCTGTTGCCAATGTTCTTGGTTACCCTCCAGAACTTGATGGTAAGATCCTACTGCTGAAGAACCCAATACCTGAGTAATAGGGAGAAATTAAGCTGATACCAAGCTTCATCCCTACTGGCTACCTCCATAGTGCTGGAAGGTGCTCTATGCTACCAGAAGAGAAAATTAATCATCAGCTTTGCTCCCTTGCAAATCCTTTGAGCTACAGTAACAACTGGCCTGGCAAGATATACCCAATGGTATATCTTGCAAATGTTATGGCAGTAACCAAACACTCTCTGATTGAATTTAAAGCTCACTTCACAAGAAAGAACTCATGACTGGACTCATGAACTGACTCAAAAATCCATGGCTGCCTAGGTCATAGTCCTTAGGGGAGAACCTAATACTATTATTTTGGAAACAGATATAATAATAACTGCTCCCCTAAGTACTTAAATTTGTAGCCATAGATTAGTGTCTATCATCAGAGAAGCTCTTTTCGCAGTGGATGATGTTTACTACAGAGACTAACACTGGTCAGTTTAATGATAATAAGAGACTGTAGAGTTCTCAGCTCTAAATGGGACATCTGTTATCACACTCCTTCTTCCAAGGGCTCAGGATCATTGAGGAAAAGGAAGCAAAAAGAGCGAGTGAGATAGTGAGCGAGTGTAAGAGCCAGAGGCAGTGGACATCCACATTGAAATAGTATTTGCCAGATATGACAGTGTCCCTGCAGGAGTGAACTCACAGCAGCAGAGACTGCATGCACAAGACCCAAACAGGATCAAGCCAGACAAAAGCCCAGCATGGATAGGGGGTGGAGGAGGCTCCCTAAGTCTTCCCCCAGCTGAGAACCTAGAGGAAATTGATGGTTTCTGGGGAACAGGGAAAAGAAGGTCTGTTTTCTTTAGGAATGTGGCTGCTGATAGGCTAACCATGTGTGTACAGGCAGCACCAAGTGGACTTAGTTGATTTTGAAAAAAAAAAAAAGAGCATGTGAAATTGGGAGGGGAACCTGCTAGAGGGAATCCCCCAAGACATCTGGATTATTTCTTTTGAAAAATTGTCAGATTTTAGGTCCTACTAGAAAATCACATCTGAGTAGATGATCTAGGAATCCACATTTTAATGGGTTTTCCAAATGATTTTGAGAATTAGATTCACATTAAATTTTTGTGAATTGTAGTATAAATCTCAATTTGCAAAGTACAAAATGGTCTGTGATTAGGTACATGAAGTCAGACAATCCCCAAGACTTAGGAAGCACCCAAAGCAAGTGGAATAACATGGCAGGACAGTTATGTGAAAATAATCACCAACAGTGGAAACGAAGATACAAATGTAACTATACTGAGCCAGTGCATCCCTTTAATCCCCGCACTGTGTGCATAGCATTGAGACCTCTTACACAGATTATCACCAGTAAGTATTTGTCAAAGGATGAATCCTGGGCCAGTGCGCAGCTCTAGGTCTTGCCACATCCAGTGGGGACTCTCCGTGCTCTAATACTAGACTCCCCCAAAGGCAACACAAATATTTTTGCAGAATTACCAGCTTGATTTTGGTGACATTTGTCTGCACAGGCAAAATGCTAGCATGAGCCATGAACTCGTTTTTATGGGCTCGCATTGCTGACTGACACCTTCCCTTAAGATAACTCACTTATCAGCATTCAGTCATATCTTCCTCCAACATTCCCAGCCTGATTCTCATGCTTTGCACTAGGACCAGTTAATAGCTGGAAGAAGTTCCACCAAAAACATTTAAGAGCTCAAGCTGTAGTTCTCTAAAGGAGTTAAGAAGAACCAATCCAATTATTATTCAAGTAAAAAGGAATGAAAAGAATCAACAAAATGAGCTACTGCTTAATAAATGTGTTGGGACTTAGGTCCCATTTATCTAGAAAAACAATTCTATTTACAGCAAGAGGAAAACCAGTGTCTATTCAAGACAATAGAGCTGAAGCGCCTTGATGGCTGAAAGTTTACTTCTAAATTTTTAATTAAAATGTCAAACAAATTTACTACTGGCTTGATTATATGTTAATGACATATGACATAAAATTAATCTTAAATGTGTAACTAACATCAATTTGTCTTTTGTTTAGTTGTTGTAAAATAACATGGTCAAAGAACTCAAACTCTGAAAGTTGTCAGTAATAGAAATATTTCCAGAAAATCTACTGAGCAGAATTGACAGCTGCAGATAAAGAGATTAGTAAGCATAAAATAGAAAAAAAAATTTTCCCCAAACATGCTACTAAGTTTATCCAAGGGTCATAAAAATCTGAAGGGAATATTCAAAGGAAATGTCTTATTTCAAAGAGAAGACAAGATCTCTCTATAAGTATTAAAACAAGACTAGCAAAGTATTCTTATTTAACTTAAAACTTTCTACTTTCTATTTTTAAATGTATTTTTATGTGTATGAGTGTTCTGCATGCATGGGTATGAGTGCACCCATGTCTTGCAGCATCCACAGAGGACAGAAGATGGTGTCTGATCCCCCGAAACTGGAGTTACAGGCAGTTGTTGGCCACCATGTGAGTGCTGGGATTCGAACCCAGGTCTTCTGCAAGAACAGCCAGTGCTCTTAACTGCTAAGCCACCTCTCCAGTCCCCAAATTTTGTATTTTAACAAGCTAAATTCTGTTAAAATCAGGTGCACAAAGAACAATGCCTATATAAGCTATTATTTTCCTTTGCTCTTTTCTGCAGATGGGATCACACTTTACAGCCCAGGCTAGCTTTGAACTCATGATTCATCTACCACAGCCTCCCAAGTACTGGGCTTACAAATGTGCACCACCATGTCTGGACAAAGATTTGAGTTCTTCTGGGTGTGGTGGCGCATGCTTTTAATCCCAGTACTCAGGAGCCAGAGGCAAGTAGATCTCTTTGAGTTCAAGGCCAGCCTGGTCTACATAGTGAGTTCCAGGACAGCAGGGGCTACAAAGAGATCTGGTATCAAAAACGGCAAAAAAAAAAAAAATGATTTGAGTAAAGCCTTATCAAATATTGGATTTTTCCCTTTATCTTGCTGCCTTAAGTATGCTATCAAGCTTCAAATCCTTCACTATAATTCACCTAACACAGCAGCTGGATGACATTTGTTTTAATTTTTAAATTTTATGTACATGGCTGTTTGCCTGCATGCATATATGTACACCACATGTTTGCTTAGCACCTAAAGAGGCCAGATAAGGGCCTGTGATCTGGAACTGAAATAACAGGGAGTTGTAAGCTGTCAAATTGATGCTAGGAACTGAACCTAAATCCTCTGCCATGGAAAGATGCTATTTAAAATAAGCCAATCCATATCTTCATCCCTGGAAGAAACTGTCTGTAGCTATACCTTGTAGTTTATCATAGTAGAATAGGTTAGCAAGTGTGGTTCTGTGGTGGCACAGCACAGCTTAGCATGGTAGAGTCCAGAGGCCCTAAGTATGATCCTCAGTAACAAAAAATAAAATAAATAGAATAAAACAAAATTGGGGTGGAATTTACCCTGTGGTAGAAATTTCAGGAAATACAGCTGTGAAATAGGAAGAAGCAGTAAGAGGAATCCAGATGGGAGACAGGAGACGACAGGGCTGAAGAATTCCATCTGATATTTTTGACAATAATGAGAGAAAATAAAGTCGGTTATTTTCTTCTCAAATTATAGGTTGAGGGTGAAAGGGAGCTGACTTTTTGTCTTCTAAAAAGATGTACCTTCATTTTTCAAGGCGCGAACATTTATTCAGGGGCTAGAGAGATAGAAAGGTGTTCAAGAACATGTGCAGCTCTTACAGAGGACCTGAGTTTGGTTCCCAGCTCCTACATCAAGCTGCTAACAACCACCTAGAACTCCACCTCCAGGGTATCTGATGTCCTTTTCTGACCTCCACAGGCACCTAAACTCATGTCCATATAGACACACACACACACACACACACACACACACACGCTTATTTTTTTTTTTTTTTTTTTTTTTTGAGACAGGGTCTCTCTTTAATCCCAGCTGGCCTGGAGCTCGCTATGTATTCCAAGCTGGCCTTGAACTCACAGAGATCCATCTGACTCAGCCTCCCAAGTGCTAGGATTAAAGGCATGTGCCACCATGCCCGGCTGCAATATAAAAAAAAAATTAAGTTTACAGAGCAAGGATCTTGGTGGTAACTTTGGTGAAATTTAAGTTGCCAGTGTCCTAAAAATTAACAAACAGGACACATGTTGAACACTAGATTTCCCAGCAGTAAGGGTGCAGGAGAATTAGGCCCTTTATAGGACACATCCCAGAAGACATTTTACAAGGCAACAAAATCACAAACAGCACATCAAATATGTAAGTTCTCAGACTTGTCCATAGTCATTTTTATTCCCTTTATAGACATTTCCTTAAACCATTTCAGTTTCTACCCAATCTCAGGGGACTGGTGGGGATAAATATTTCATTTATCAGTCATTTCTTTCCCATCCACATACCCTGCCAGCCAGCACCTACAAAAAGCAAGGCACTTGGCCAAAATTTTCTAAGGAAAATGTTTATAGTTAAGATGAGGAGGCAACAAAATTGATTTCTTTTATACTGGAAGCTGTCATGGTTTGAGTACAACTTCTTTCATTTTAGATCGTGGAAAGCAAATTTCCCATGAAACCCACAAAGTTTAGTAGGCTTTCTCCTTCCCAAACTTGAGTCAGGGAGAGGCACTGCAGAGGCAGGGACCCTAAAATACTAACCCACAATAGGAGAGTCTTTCTTTTCACAAACACTGCCACTTAAGGCGCACACCTTATGTAAACCTGTCGATTGGACCTCTGAAACTTTTAGAATTAAAATGAAACAAAACACAAAATAAGTTTCTTAATTTGTGTTCATGTTATTTTCCAAAGGTGACAAAGATACTTGTTGCACGTGGTATACACATTTCACCACAAAATAAAACATTTTCCCCAAATAATCTCTGTGTGACTTCAAACTCCCACTACACTTATTGAAGAGTATTGTTTATGCCTGGGAGGTGGAGGCGTCACCACAGACATAGCATAAATATTCAGTGCTTTAAACTGGTTTCAGAAGATGGAAAATTTTTATTAAAATCCTATTAACCTCCAACCACAAACTTCTTGCATAAAGTTATTCCAGTGTTCTCTACTGTGCAGAACAGAAAGGCGTTCCTTAAATATTTAAATATAATTTGCGAGAGTAGAGCCTATTGAGTAAACACACTATGAAATCAAATGAGGAAGGGAGAGAGGATTGACAGACAACAAAAATAGAGATAGACAGTTGATAGATGATACAAGATAGACAGATGCTAGAGGGGAGAGAGAGGGGGGGAGAGAGAGGAGAGAGAGGGGGGGAGATAGATGACTAGGGAAAATCTATAAGACAAATAAATAGAGTTAACTAGGAGAAAAGAGAATGTGAATAATTACATTCAAATGTAAACTTTTCCGAGTAGTGCATGTGTTCTACAATGATATATTCCTCAGTCCACTCCTTTAAGAAATCAAAAGTAAATCATCTTAACTGAGAGTGAACCTGGTCCATTTGCATCTTTGTATAACATTATTGTTATAACTATATATTATATATATATATATATATATATAAACCCTTTGGAGTTTGTAAATTATTTTCAAGGAGATATGTCTATTTTCATGCTGCAATGTAAAGTTAGAATAATTCCTTTTCTCAAGTGACTGTAAGTACCATTCAGATGAAAACCAGAATATGCAAAATATATGCATTCCCTTAAAGTCCATTTAAATATCTCTGTCCATGAACATACAAGCATGGCATGTATAAGATCTACTTTGTGATTAATTCTCCACATGACACTGGAACTTGATCTAGAATTAATGAATTCACAAAGGCTGATGAGAGTTGACATTAAGCACTTTTACTTTTTCATTTGAAATCACTTTGCAATCCCAACCTGCATGTTAGAAAGAACTCTGAAAGTCACCTAACCTAAATTGCTAGTTGAGAGATTCCACACCATGGAACTCTGCAGGCTTCTGTACACATAAAGTGGAGCCCCTGTACTTCCGTTGCCATGACTGATGTCTACAGGAGCAAGGTGAGAAGCAACTGGCCCTTTATGATAGATGTTATAATGTTCATCACTAAAGCCACCCACAGGTCCACAGGTTTGTTATTTTGTTTCCTATGTTACAAAGATAACATCCTGGCCTACAAACACATAAGCACTTTCATTTCCAAAGAGACATTAGATAACCTAATTACTCACTGATCACCATGAACATGTTATGTAGATACATACACAATCCCTGACACAGGGATTGCTAGGCCAGCCAAAACCTCAGTTAACTTTGACACTGTGGGAATCAGATGTTCAGGATCTTCCCTGAAGACTCCACTAAATCCCAAACTCAAATACTATTTTCTCAAGTATGAACAAAAACTGAAACAAAGAAAATAGGGGCCATGTGCTTCCCATCTATTTGAGTCAGAGAAAGTGTACAAGAAGATTATATCAGGGTCTGAGAGATGGTCTGTTAAATGCTATCACTGAACCTGCACCAATGTCCCATTCTGTCTGAAGTCAGCACATCAATATGCACACATTTCATCATGCTCAAAATGTATACCTACACTGACCAGTATAACAGCTATCAGCCACACGTGTGGCTTGAATCACCGGAAGGTAGCAAGACCAAACTGGGCTGTGCTTCAAGTACAGAACACATCCTGAATATATCTCAGTATAAACAAAACAGAATTTACCATCTCTTAGTTTTCCTGTTGATATAACATACTTGGTCCAACACAGAATTATAATTTTTACCTTTCTTTCTAGATGTATGTGACTCAGGAAATGTAAATTAAATGCTTTATGTGATATATATATATATATATATATATACCTATATATACATATATATGTATATCATATATATAGATATACATATATATGTATATCATATATATCAACTACGTTTACAGGACCGTTTTCATCAAAGCCACTGGGTGACACTGTTTCTCCACAAAATTTCTACAATCAAAGCAATTTCCTGGCAGAAGAAAAGTGACATGGGCACACAATGTATACACATCACACATGTTCACATAAGTATGCAGGTGCTCACACATGCACATGTATACAAGCTTATAAACCAACAAACTATACTCCATTAAAATCACTCATCACCTTATAATGAAAGAGTGTGAAGAGTGTACTTGCTAGGAACAAGCTAGGCTTGACAATTCAAATGATCATCCACAGATTCCCTAATAGTAAATGACAGCTCAAAGAATCAGCCATGTGCAACTTTTGCAGCTTGTGACCTCTTCGGAATAGCCTTCTGTCCTCTAAATAGTAATGCTCTCCATGACCACCATTAATATCACATCCTACTTACCTATATTTCAATGGATTTTGATGAAAACTGGGCAGACTAAATTAGGTGAGCACAAATAACCAGTTGTTTTTGCTAACAAAGAAAGGTTTTACTGATTCTAGTGTTGAATTTTGTGTCTTGAATTTGAAACGCTGAACATCATTGAATCAATTTATTAAAAACACAAATGAGGGGGCAGGGTATAAGCTGCCACTGAAGACCTCCTGTGTGATGAGGTACAGATGCTGGGGAGTTAGGCTTTTGATGCTGTCCAGGTCAGCTGATGGGACAAAGTTGACAATAACACAAGCCAGAGGCTGCCTGCTATTTGTCCCATTACAATAGCTTAAGAAGTCTTATCTGCACCTCTGATACACAATCTCCAACATTTGAACAAGGGCTCCGAGTTGGCTCCATAGGTAATACTGTCTAAGCTTGAAACTGCCTGCCCACTTCCTTTTCTGTCTGTTCCCCAGGCAGCACTGAACCATCCCCAAGCTCACTGAACCATCATACCCTTAGCTGACTAGACCTTCCTTCAGCTGTCAACAGACATTTTTACCTGACCGTCCCTTTGTGTCCTTCCCTCTGAAATCAGACTACTTTGGGACTGTTTACTTCAGCCTGGCATTGCATGCAGCACTTGTTCAATATCATTTAAACCAGATGTGTGCCTTCCTAAAATGTCTATCTACAGATCCCAAAGCAGCTGATGGCTCCTCTTAAAACATAGCATGTATCTTGTAATAGATTGTATCTTTAATTCAAAACCTACCGTCAACCAATAGTAGTTTCTTCTACAAAGGATTTGCTTCAGACTTTCAAAAGTAAAATGGCCCCAAATTGAAACCATTTATGTTTAATAGTCATTTGCTACAGATATTCCACATACCTGACACTATGGATATTTTTCACATAAAAGTACAAAATGACATTTTTTAAAATTTTATTTATTTTGGTATGTGTATGAATGTACTGTCTGCATGCAGGTGTGTCCACCCGTATCGTGCAATGCCGCGGAGGTCAGAAGAGGGTTTCGGATTCCCCTGGAACTGGAGTTCTCCTGGAATTGGAGTTTCAGACAGTTCTCGGCGGCCATGTGGGTGCTGGGGATCGAACCCAGGTCCTCTGTAAGAGCGGTCGGCGCTCTTAACTGCTAGGCCATCTCTCCAGCCCTCCACAAAATGACATTTTGCATATAATTTTAGAGCAGTGATGGCTGGGTCCTTGGATCAGATTAAAACTCCTTTAAAAGTACTTCCAATAAAAATACTGCCAATAGTATAATTCCATATAGACAATTATTTGGAGGATTTTCTATGCAGAGAAAGGAATTATGTCTTTGGAATATTGAAAAAAAAATCCACGGTGCAAGAACACAGAGATTTGGGACCTTTCTGTGGTTCTTTGGAATTCATTGATAGAGTTTTATTAAACACGTGAATGTAGAATGAAGGTACGAGTTGAGTTTTCAGTAAGTATGAGGAGCTTTTAGAAAATATGGTTATTAAAGATCACACAGAAACAAAGGAAGGAGGAAGACTGTACGGGTCAGAAGATCCACAGGAACTAAGCAAGGAATTCATCATAAACATGTAAGGTTAGGCATCCTTCCATAAGGCTAAAGAAACATTGCCCATGGCCCAATGCAAGTGTGTCTGCATGTCAAAGTCTCCCAGGACACTATGTAATACAATACTTGCATTGATCTTCTCTCACAACTACCAACTCTGAAAAATACAACTCTAACCTTAATCCCCCAAAGCAAACTCATTCCTTAAAGGAATCAAGTAACACAAGTTTCCAAGGAAGTCAACATCAACTCTAGCCTGCTGCTGGCAGCATGAACCATATTAATTGAAGGAATCTTAAAATATAGGTGGACTTACAAGGCTTTATAAACTTCCTGCCTCCATATAATCAATGGGAAGAAATCCAACACAGAAGTAAAATTCAACTTGGTATAAGGACTTCAGGCATGCAAAGCCTGTAGTCCTCATTTGCAGAGCTAAGTCTCCTAATGTAATTACAACAAATTCACACAAATGTCATTGTAGATAGAATGAATATTTCTGAGGCTGGTGTCAGTCACCCTGGCCTGCCTGCAACCCCTCCCCCACCAGACTTTTCAAGATGTATCCATACACAGGGTCACTGTTCTGGCTGTTTATTTAATTAACATGACAGCCCGGCATACACTGTTTCTTTCAGCTCTACAGTTTTAAGCTTTTTACACTTTAGACTCAATACAGAAAGAGTAAAATGACTGTTTTCAGTCCTTCTACCCTCTGTAAATTTATATAGATTCGCTGACTACTTCTGTCAACTAAAACGGTCTTTCGGTATGCTTTAAATATCTGTATTCACGAAGTCCAAAAAAAAATCATAATTTTTTAAATCACAGGAAAACAAAACATTATTTTCCTCACCTTTCCCAAGGGACAAGAAAATCTTGTTTTGCCATTTCAAAGTCTTTTCCAAAGTTGACATTAATTAATTTTAATTCTGTAACCAAGCCATGATCAATATTTGTTTGTAACATCGTAAACTGAGGAATAATACTGAAATATGAGAGGAGCCACAATTTAAAGATCCATTATTTCTGAGATGTATTCAATACGAGAAACATATAAAAATGTATTTAAGAATTTAAGGTAAACTACAATTTATATGTTCAGAAGAATTAGGGGTGTGGCTCAGTGACAGTGTGCCTGCATAGTCTGTGGGGTCCTGGCTTCAATACCCAGAACCAGCAAAAAGGTGATATTTTGTAATCATTTCAAAGAAACTGGTGTTCTACTAAAATTGCCTCCAGGGATGGTGAAATGACTCAGCTGAAAAGGTACTTGCCACCAAGCCTGATGATGTGAGTTCAATCCCCAAGACCCGCATGGTGGAAGGGGTAAACAGGCTCCCACAGTTGTCTTCTATCTCCACATCTTCCATGCACACATTCACCCACATCCATTCAAACAAATACATTTTAAATTGCAATTTTTAATGCTTCTCCAAAATTATTTCAGAAGAAATACTTGTGTTTTGTACTAGAAAAACCATCAAGTTCTACTTTTTTAACCAGTGGCCTAAGAAACCCTACCTTTTGGTGATCTCCATCAGAAACCAAATCTATTATTCTATTTTTGTTTTGTTATCTTCTGTGAGGCTTGAAAATGTCTTTCTCACCCCAGTGATTAAAAATGTGATTCTAGCTGGGTGTGGTGGCACATGCCTTTGATCCCAGCATTCTGGAGGCAGAGACAGGCAGATCTCTGTGAGTTCAAGACCAGCCTGGTCTACAGAGCGAGCTCTAGGCCCACTGAGACTAAAAAGGGAGACCCTGCCTCAAAAATACCCAAAACAAACAAACAAACAAACAAAAACAAACCTGATTCTTCTTTGATTACAAACAAATTCTGCTGAAATTAAATTTCTGGATGCTAAAATTCTTAATCAAGGCCTTAGAGAAATAGTCACAGGAAACTTTGGTTTTTAATTTAGTAACACAAATCATGTAGCTTATACATTTCAGATTGGTTCTGTGCTTATCATGAAGAATTGTTTCACTAAAGTGGTTCAAATACACTCATAGGAAGAGTCAGGTGGCCTGTATTTATTTCCTATGAAACGATATGTAAAAATAAATTAAATTCCTGGGGCTGGAGAGATGGCTTATCAGTTAAGAGTACTGCCTGCTTTTGCAGAGGACCAAGGTTTGGTTCCCAGCACCTACATGATGGCTAACAATTATCTGTAACTCCAGTTCCAGGGGACCTAATGCCCTCTTCTGTCCTCTGTGGGCATTCCATCTACGGATACACTGACATACATGCAGGCCTTACATTCATACACACAGAATAAAAATAAGCAAATAACTAATTAATTGAAATATTAATTATTATAACTAAAATAAAACTGTGCTTGCTTGGAAGCTTTCAAAAATGAATGGATGGGCTGGATTCAACAGTTACAGAGAAATAAGCAACTATTTTCTTTCATGCATAGAGAATGAGCAGACATTCCTTATGTAGTTTTCAAAAGCTAAAGTTTGCACAAATAAAATTTTAGGTTGAAAATCACATTTATTAATCACCCATGATGCTTAATACTTCAAGAAGACTAGGTACCCCCTTATATTTGATACTTGCAAGGGTACAGTAAAGAGGTGACAGCAGTATATCAGCTGTCAGATGTGAAAATCTACTTCCAAGAAGATACATGCTTTAGTGGACTCAAACCTTCCTAGCACCACCAATCTACAAAGTCCAGTTTGTCACACTCATTTCAAAAATCAGCCTCAGGACACAGGACTGGCAAAACTGAACCACAAAGATGCTGTAGCCTGGTTCCTTATTTGAAGACACTTTCACTTACATTTATACACATCCACTGCCTGATTCAAGCTCTGACCAAAGACTACACCTACTTCCCCTTTCATTGGTTGGAATCATCTGGGTTGAAAACTCCATTGTATGTGGACTATTCCAACTGTAGACTTTATCATTCTAGACCTCAGGGCAGGAAGGAAACCTTGTCTTATGAGAACTTTGTAATTTATTTGCTCCTTTCGAAATGAAAGTCACTGGTAAGAGAGACTTCACTCACACAGGCCCCTACCATCCCTATATTCAGAATAAAGTCCTGTGATCCTCTCACCTTTCAACTTCACAATGAGCAATAGCCAAATGGATTTCCAGGAAGCCTCTGTCCTTTGGGCCCTTCAGAACTATTTAAAACTCACTTGTTGCTTATGAGTGTATCCTGAGAGGAAAGAAGAAGTTCTTTTAGACAGAACTTACCTGGCAGCATTCAGGGAGTGGGTCTATATTGCTTTAACAATTATTTTGATTCTGAACTTTGTAAAGTATGCAAATGATCTTGGTACCCTTTGCCCCCTTAATCAGAACTTTGCTTCCTTGTGATAAAGGAGATAAGGCATTTACAATATAGCTTCTGACGTTTTTACACAGTTTGGCCGACTTATGAGATACCACCCTATCTCATAAGATACTACCCCAGGCTGGCCCCACCCCAGGCCCCACAATTACACTCAGCAACAACTTTAATGGCTCATATATAAAAACCAGTCTCCAGTGAGCACACCTTCACCCAGGCCCTCATGAAAATGTCAAGGCTCCAAGTTGCTGCTGAATGTCACCATGGCTTTCCACTCCCCATACAAGGGTTTTGGTTTTTTTTGTTTTTGTTTTTGTTTTACTTTAGAGCCTTCTTCATGAAAACAGTCGTAAAACAATTGCCAAAGAAAAATCACCAACACTGATTACAAATATGCATTCTCAACAGGACTTAGTCAAACATTTGAAACTGCCATCCTCAGAGATATCCTGAAAACCAACAGATTATTCCAACTTTTCATTTACCAATGAAAACCAAAGGAAGGCTGTAAAATTCCATGTGTTCAAACATTTGAAACTGCCATCCTCAGAGATATCCTGAAAACCAACAGATTATTCCAACTTTTCATTTACCAATGAAAACCAAAGAAAGGCTGTAAAATTCCATGTGTTCAAACATTTGAAACTGCCATCCTCAGAGATATCCTGAAAACCAACAGATTATTCCAACTTTTCATTTACCAATGAAAACCAAAGAAAGGCTGTAAAATTCCATGTGTTCATTAGCAAGGCTGGTGAATTCACCTAAATACCTTCTTCTCTTAAATCCACTCTTAACTTCCTTAAATGCTAACATGAAATCTCAGAAATTTAATCCTGAGGGCTAAATGGTATTAATGTGGAGACCAATTACTTCCGATTCAATCAGATTTTTCTTATGCATTAGAGTTCAGTTTTTGCAAGGGCTGCACCTCATTTCCTTGTACATTAAAGAGCAGTGTATTCTCACCATACTTAATACAACCATGTTTTCATTCAAAAATACATTGTTGCCTATGAGTATCCACAAAAGAAATTATGCTTTAAGACCACCACTCCATCCTTCGGTATATAACTTACTTTATTCTAATAATCTCCAGATTTCTACTCAAACTAAGTATCAGTCAGTGGTGTGTATTTAACCCCTCTTAGAGCAAGCTTAAACCCAAGAAATGGTTGTTTTATCTAAACAAAACGCTAAGTAAATACATTTGTTTTAAAATAAGCACCGGGATTATGAAGCAGTTACCCAGCCTGCTAAATAATGTCAAGGAGCCACAGGTCTGTGCAATCAACTCCATTTCGGAAACAAACTAGCCACTCACCCGCATATGGTTAGTGTTATTTCTTAGAAATACATAGGTAATTATCTCCAGAATAACCTAAAAAGAAAAAGCTTACCCTACCCAGCCTCCTCGTGAGAGGCTCCCTAAAGTTACTCTGTAGTACACCATAGGCAGGCATACATTTAAAGGTAAAAGGGCAAATCTCCATCAGCAGAAGCAGCTTTTGACTCTCCTTCCTCTAGTTTCATGTCTTCTTCATGTAGAGAATTAAAGGAATGGATCCTCCCAGGTACAACTTACATTTAAAATGGCAAATGGCTCCATGTAGAGCAAGGATCCCACCATCTTAAAACACTTAACAACATTAAAGAGATTTAGCCCACCCCACAGACCCCAGGAACTAAACCTTTCTTTCTCTCTTTCTCTTTCTTTCTTTCTTTCTTTCTTTCTTTCTTTCTTTCTTTCTTTCTTTCTTTCTTTCTTTCTTTCTTTCTTTTTCTTTCTTTCTTTCTTCTTTCCTTCCTTCCTTCCTTCCTTCCTTTCTTCCTTCCTTCCTTCCTTCCTTTCAACTAAACTTTTCATCCACAACTTCACTAATTCAATCCCTCCACCACCTCTTTTCTCAAAGATATAGACACTGGCCATCTTAGAAAGACTGAATTATTGTCGGGTGTGGTGGCGCACGCCTTTAATCCTAGCACTTGGGAGGCAGAGGCAGGCGGATCTTTGTGAGTTCAAGGCCAGCTTGGTATACAAAGTGAGTTCCAGGACAGCTGGGGCTACAGGGAGACCCTGTCTCAAAAAGACCCCCCCCCAAAAAAGACTGAATTATTATTTCCTGCAAGACCTGAGTAAGCCCTTTGCATTTCCACTCAGCTAAATATGTAAACTCTCAGGAGACAGGTTACCTTTTCTTGAAATAACAATAAAAGCTTAACTTCCAGTTTTGAACCATTCTAAAGTTTACATGTATCATTCCCCAAGTGTAAAAGTATTATTACACACTGATGTGTAATACTAACTAAATTATATTTACTATCAAACTAGCTGCTAGCAAATGCATTCTCTCCAAATATGCCTCCCTGCAAAGGCAGAAAGTGTCACTATTTCGCCTTCGATGATGCCTTGCTTGCTACAGAACATTGCGTGGGTTTTCTGTTGTTGTCTGTTTGTTTGTTTGTTTTCTACTAGTGTTTACTCATCACTTGATTTAAAAAAAATTTCATTAATTTTAAGTGATGTAGAAAACTAAGAAATGCATATGTTGAAAAAGCTGCTTACTTCTAAAAACATTAAAATCAATGGACTAATAAATCTAATTTCAAAAGTTCAGGAAAGGGAGAAAGTCTGTTTGAATTCAGGGAGCTCGTACACCAGGTGAAGAAGTTTGAAAAGGTGCCCCAGCTGTGGAAGCTCGGGCTTTCTGTTACTTTTTCGTGGCATTTATTGTTTGGGCTATAAAATGCTCCAGGAGAAATCCACGTTTGTACTGAGTGTAAAGTTGTACTACTTTGCCGGCTGGCTTCTCTCTGTGGCCAGCGCTGACTCCCTCCCACGCTGCAGCGCTTGCAGACTGGTTCAAGTTTCCCCAAGAAAGGGGCAGCCTGGGCTTACCTGTTCCCTGGGGATACAGGGCAGAGAGGTCCTCCGATGCGACTTGCTGCTGCAGCCTGACATCTCGCCAGCCACCACGGAGCTGGACCGCCTCCTCCTCCTGGAGCCCGGGATCTCTTCCTTGATCCTCAGCTGGGACCCAACGTGCGTCCTGGGAGGAGCCGCCCGGTCGGATTGCGGCAAGATCTGCTCCGCGTACCTGGCCAGCAGGATCCCCAGCACGCCGGCCAAGTATGCCAGGTAAGGTCTCCAGGCGACCTTGAACCTCTCCAAGGACAGCAGGGCCACCGTCCTGAGCGCGCTAGTCCAGGCGATCATGAGGACCCCCAGCCGCAGCCTCAGCACCAGCCATGTCGCGGCGGCCAGGCAGCCCAGCAGCACCCCCGCGGCAGGCAGCGACAGCAGGCGAGCGTCCCCGACGCCCAGCGCGAGCTGCAGCAGCGCTTCCCCGGCGCAGCAGGCGGCCAGCAGCGCGACGGCCAGAGGCAGGCGCACCCCGGCGCGCAGGAGGCACAAGCCCATCCAGAAGAAGGCGCACAGCAGACTGAGCAGCAGCGCGGCGGGCTGCAGCCAGGGGCTGAGCGCTGCGCCGCCCCCGGGAGCACCTCCCCGAGGGCCCGGGAGGACGCCCCCTCCGGCCCCGGGGGCCGCTTCCTCCTCCTCCTCCTCCTCAGCCGCCGCCTCCTGACTCGGCTCCAGCCCTGCGACCTCCCCGCCGACCAGTCTCACCAGCAGCGCCAGCAGGACGGACACGGAGCCCGCGCACAACACCGAGGAAAGTTGCCGCGAGCTCCGGAGCGGCCGCAGCCCCGGGGAACCCGGGCACCCGGGGCAGCCAGAGCCCCGCGAGGACGGAGCGGATGCAGCGCGACCGGAGCCGCCCGGGACGGCCACCCGGGCTGGACTCGACCCTCCCCCGCCTAGCTGCAGCCCGTCCCCGGGCACTGCCATACCGTGCGCTCTGCAGGCAGCCCCCACCCCGGCCCCACGCGCGCGCCCTGGCCCTTCCGGATCCCACCCTTGGAATCCGTCCTCCTCCTCCGATCCGCACAAAGTTTCAGCTTGCGGAGAACTCCGGGGAGCGCGAGCTGCTGCTGGGAGACTTCAAGTTTAGCAGCTCAGCTAGCAAGACCAGCCTTTGACTTTTCTCTCTCTCCCTCTGAACAAACCCTCCGCTCCATCCTCAGCCTCAGCCCGGGTTTATGTCCTCCGGGGTCTCTTCCTACTTAGGGATTTTATCAACTCTCCAATGTGCACGGTGCTCAGGGCCACGGATGCAGCAGGAGCCCTGGGCCGGGGCGCAGGGCGATCTCGGGCCATCCCGGGGCTGCGGAGCGCGGGCCCTCAGCCGCTTCCCTCCCACCTCCCGGCACCTCTCTCTCTCTCTCTCTCTCTCTCTCTCTCCTCTCTCTTCTCTCTCTCCTCTCTCTCTCCTCTCTCTCTCCTCTCTCTCTCCTCTCTCTCTCCTCTCTCTCTCCTCTCTCTCTCCTCTCTCTCTCCTCTCTCTCTCTCTCCACTCTCCCCAGCACTTACATCTCCATTCCCTGTGGCCAAAGGCACAATCTCCCCCGCCTCTGTCAGCGCAGCTCATGGTAAAGCGTAGGGCAAAAGACTTTTTTAAAAAGGAGCAAGTGGCTGTGAAATAATTTACAAGTTGCTAAGTTCCAACGGAAAGAGGCAACCAGAGAGGAGAGAAGAGGCAGAGGCTGTGGATGGGAGGGAGGGAGGGAAGGAGGGCGGGAACCGCAGAGGAAGGGAAGGGAGGGAAAGGAGGGCGAGAAGGGAAACCAGGCTGGCTTTTTCCCTGTTTCTCTTTTAAAATTTTCTTTCTTTTTAAATGCAAGGTGCATGCTGTTTTGCAGTTATGCAGAGAAGAAGGGAGTGGAGACGAGTGCTTAAAACTGTATCAAACAGGCAACTGGGGGGCACCCAGAGTTCCGCCTGCTTGCTTTAAGGGAACTCCCTAGGAAAACTGGCTCAGCTGAGCTCCCGCCCTGCAGCCGGGAGAGGCGCTGCTCCCAGCTGGACTGGGCCCTTCAGGAGCTGGGCCCTCCCTTTGCGCTTAAAGGGGGGATGCTCTGGCCAGCCCAGCCACCAGCTCTAGGATGTCTGAGTCTACAGGATGGGGGGCTACAGGATGAAGCCAGACTTGTTTTTGTCATCAGAATTGGCACATCTACTCTCCAAGTGATTTAAAGATGAAGAGATGCTCTCTAGTGTTCAAGGACAACTGAAAACCAATTCCTTGTACTTCTGTCATTCTCCTAGTGCTCCAGGTAGAAGATCTGCTTGCAACACAGAAGCCACACCTAGCTTTTCAAATTACACTTTTTATTTTGTTTTGCGTGCATGAGCTTGGAGATCAGAGGACAACTTGCTGGAAAAAGTCCTCTTCTCCCCAAACCCAGTGGGGTCCTGGGAATTGAACTCAGATCCCTTGGGCTTAGTCATAGGATGCCTTTAGTCACTGAACAGACCCATACTTGTTTGTTCAAGTGATGAAACAATCTCCAAGTTCTGAAGTCCACAAAAACTACAGAGAAAAGGAACAGACCAGGCATGGTGACCCAGGACCTTAGTCTCAGGACTCTGGAGGCACAGGCAGATGGATCTCCGTGAGTTCAAGGCCAGACTCGTCAATATAGTGAGTTCCAGGCCAGCTGGGGCTACAGGGAGACCCTGTCTCAAAAAGACAAAAAACAGAAAGGAGAGAGAGAGAGAGAGAGAGAGAGAGAGAGAGAGAGAGAGAGAGAGAGAGAAAATAAATTAGAGGCTGACTAATTAGAAATGGCTCAGTGGTCAAAAGCCTGCACTGCTCTTGCAGAGAACCAGAGTGCATTGGTTCCCACACCCCCATCTGGGGGCTCAGTACTGAGAACTACCTAGAATTCCAGTTCCAGGGGATCTGAGGTCCTCTTTTAGACTCAGATATGCACATACCTATGCCTCACACACTTACATTTAATTAAAAATTAAAAATAATCTTAAGTCATTAAAATGTCTAGCTGGGTGTGAGGGCACATTCAGGCATTCAGCATCCAGGAGGCTGAGACAGGAAGAGTGCTTTGAGTTAAAAGCCAGCCTGGGCTACATATATACATAGGAAAGGAGCACCAAAACATAAATTGTGCCAAGCGTCAGTCAACACTTGGATGTTTATGATAAAATTATGCTGTTAGCTGAACACGCTCTAAGAATGAGTGCAGAGCTGGGGAGCCCAGGTGATGAAACACATTATTTTCGATTCCACATTTATACAAATTAGGATGTGGTACTTCCAAAGCTAGGGATGAAAAATTAAAGCTAACTTCTTTGTCCATTTATGAAAACTATATGTTCAGGAAATTTTAAAAGTGCTGCTATTGTCCTTGACAGTTGATATCCTTTTACTTGTATTTAATTTTTTATTTTTATTTTATGTGTATGAATGTTTTGCTTGCATGTGAGTGCATCCCTGTATGCAATACCTTCAGGGGGCAGAAGAGGGTGTTGGATACCCTGGAACTGGAGTTACCAACAGTTGTTACAGTTTCAAGGCTCTTACCAACACACACACATAATTATTATCTTTTTCTTTCTTTTAAAAATAACTTATTTTTATTTTATATGTATGTTTTGCCTATATGTATAACTGCATGCAGTGCCCAAAGAGGTCAGAAGGGGGCATCAGATTCCCCTGGACCTGGAATTAGGACACTTGTTAGCCTCCATGTGGGTGCTACGAATAGAACCCAGGTCTTCTGCAAGAGCAGCCAAGTGTTCTTAACCCCTGAGCCATCTCTCCAGACCCACTAGTGTCTTTTAAAATGTGCAATAAAGGCCGGGCGTGGTGGCGCACGCCTTTAATCCTAGCACTTGGGAGGCAGAAGCAGGCGGATCTTTGTGAGTTCAAGGCCAGCCTGGTCTACAGAGAGAATTCCAGGGCAGCTGGGGCTACAGGGAGACCCTGTCTCGAAAAGACAAAAAAAAAAAAAAAATGTGCAATAAAAATATCTGCTCTTGCTCAGCTTGGATACAGCCATCTTAGATGTCACTTGCTCTGTCTAATGGCAATAAGCCGACAGTTATCTTGGCATTCCAGGTTAAAGTATATATTCATAGCCTGGAATATTCCGATAATTGGCTCAAAATACCACTGTATTTTGGTGTAAGGATGAAGCAATAAAATATGCAAAAGGAGATAGGTGAAACAAGATGGATTTATGAAGGCAACAAAAGAGGTTTTAAGTTGTCAATTTTATTTTATAGGAAACTGTCTACGGCAGTTTCTATTTGGGCCAGCTTCATGGCAGAAGGTGATGGGAGCCCGGTGACCTGTCATACAAGAGTCCAGAATTGCCCTACCTCCTGGGAGTACCCTTTGAGCATGTAGACAGTCGCAGTGGCTCCATCTGTCTAACAAAGAAACAGAGGCAGTAATGTCTTTGCCAAAGACAAATGAGCCCACTGCCATGCCCACACTTCCACAAGTTCCCTTTTCAGATATGATTCATATGCCAGACTCCACCTGGGATACCAGAAAAAGACCTGATTGGAAAGCCATGCTTATTATCCTCCATTGAGAGAGCATATCAAACTGGGAACCTGTCAGAATCTGGGCCTATGTTGTTAATACTAGAAAAAAAAAAGCAGTAAGGATTCAAAGACTATTTCCATTTTCCTCTGTCTTTTACCTCCATAAGTATCTTAATTCTTTAGAAAAGATAGTATATCATCAAACTCTTATGAGACTGAGAGTGGGTGTTTGAACATCATTGAAGAGCTGGGGAGATGGCTCAGTGGACAAGGCACTTTCTGTACAAGCCTGGAAACCCAAGCTGACCTCCAGAATCCACATAAAGGTGGCAGAAGGAATGGACTTCACAAAGATTTCCTATGATCACCACACATACTACGGCACATGTCTGCTCACACAAACCTCTCTCTCTCTCTCTCTTCTCTCTCTCTCTCTCTCTCTCTCTCTCTGACACATACATGTACTGATAATAATTTGTCTAGCAAAAAAGATGCCATTTACTAACGGTAGCAAAACAAGAAGCAACATCCTGGCAAACAGCTTTTTTTTCCCCCAATTTCCAACAAAAATCACAATCAAAATTTGTGTCCCACTAAAAGGAAAGAAGGTCAATTTTTCTCCCCAGCACCATCCAGAAACCCAAGGAAAGTGATTAAAATGTTAGAAAGAGACAAGAAGGTACAAGTGAAATGGGCAGTGATGAGCAGTTGGTGGAATCAGGCCCTGGTCCAGAAAACAGATTTAAAGCCGTCACCTACAAACACTGCACTCTTTTACAGGCAGTAATCAAGCCTGATCCAGGAAACTGACCACACCACCAAGAAAAAACAAGACAAAATGTTGGACACACAGGAATGTATCCAGCAGTGCCTGGACAGCAAAAAAAGCTTCCCATCGGGTGGGAGTAGGTCTCCATGCAGCCAAGGCCAGCAGTGTGTTCCCATGAGTCCTTCGGGTAAATCATTAGCATTTTGCCAAATAGTTACACTTGAGGGGATTCTACTGTAATACTTTAAAAGTGTACACTCCTCACTAGGTATGGGTTCATTCATTCTGTACTACCAACTAGACAACCATGCACTTAAACAGGTACCTAAAATAAAAACCACCAAGAACAAAACCCTTAACATCCAACTCCCTCCTCTCTCCACATCTAGCACTGACACACTCAACTATTTCTTCTCAGGCTTCTCTTATCTCTGTAAAGAATAGAGACATCTAGTTAGCTGTCCAAGTCTCCAACAAGGACATGGCTCTTGAGTCTTCCCTGGTGATTTTGGGACACTGCCATTCTATTAATGAAAGCACCTGATGCTGTCTCTAAAACGCACCCTGAATCCATTTCCTTCTCACTGTTCGTTTTATAAGAAGTAACCAAAGATCCATCCTCATAGTTGCAGTGGCCGACTGGTCTTTTCCTCCTCTTGGTTCATTTTCTGTGCAGTAGAACGAGCATTCAAATACACAAGTTGAACAATGTCAGTCGTCTGCTTAAAACAGTTTAAGACTTCCCATTGCACCAAGGACTCCAAAGTCCTCAAAATGCCCTACATGGACCTCCAAGGTCTTTCCTGGCCACTACCTGCCTCTCTCCTAGCTCCAGTTCTCACACTTTGCTGGAACAGTCCTAACCACTGAAACTTCGTTAAGTGCCAAAATGTACTCTGCACTGTCCACCATAGAGAATACTAACTGCAAAAGGCTTCTGAGCAGTCAAGCCTTGCTTAGTATCACAAAGAACAGAGATTTTATATTTTAATTATTTAAAGTTGAGCAGATTCAGAGACTGGAAAAATGGCTCAGTAGTTAAGAGCACTGGCTGCTCCTGCAGAGGACCAGGGTTCAGTTCCCAGCACCTATAAGGCAGTTAACAACCATCCATAACTCCAGTTCCAAGGGATCCAATGCCCTCTTCTGGCCTCCGTGGGCATTTCAATCTATTCAGGCAATACATTCATACACATAAAATTAAAAAATAATATTTAAGTTGAGTGTGATGGTACATCCCTTTAATCCCAGCATTCAGGAGGCAGAAGCAGGTAGATCTCTGTGAGATGGAGGCCAGTCTGGTCTACATAGCAAATTCCAGGCCAGTTAGGGTTCTAGGGAGAGCCTGTCTCAATAATAATAATAATAATAACAATAACAATAAAGTAATTAAAATAAGTAATAAACTTGAATAGATTCCATAGCTTGAGGTTCCAGTAATGACTACATTGACCCATGCTGTTGTTCTTTATTAGACTCTAAACTAATAGAACCATGGTAGCCACAGATTTCCAGGTGGCTGTCCCCTTTTCCATCAATTCTAGCTTTAAACATCATACATGTGTATATGAAGTTTGGTCCCCAAACGGTGAGACAACATACCTGACAAAGGCTACTTTGAGGAGGGAGGCTTCTTCGGGCTTGCAAGGTGGCAGGTACAGTCCCAGGGTACAGTCCACCAGGATGAGTCAGGCCTGCTGGAAGAACAGCTCCACTTGTGGTGACAAGACGATGAGGAAGGCTTCTCTATCAAATCTGTAGCCAGGAAGCCAAGAAAGGTGAATGCTGGTGCAAGGCTGGCTTCCTCCTTTGTGGTTTCTGAATCAGTCCAGGTGCCGCCCGCCGTTAAAGTGGGTCTGCCCTCTTTAGTTAAACAACTCTGGAAATGTCACCTGCACGCCCGAGTTGTATCTTCTCCATTCAAGCTGACAAGGAGAATTAACATTCGCACTTATCAAAAAAAAAAAAAAAAACTTTAGCATTCTCAGTATATATAGCCATTTAATATGCTTTCTAATATCATATCTGTTCATTGTATTTATAGTGCTTACCTTTGTACAAAATGGTCTTCTTTGTTTATTTTTCTTGTTTATTCTCTACTTGTGTTCAGTAGGGTGTAAGTGCCATGTAATAAGGGAAGTCTTGTTTGCTCTGCCTCTTGAGTCACCAGATGAGTACATTGCACAGAGTAGAAGCTCAGTAAATACCTGACAAATATTTGATGAGTAAAATAATAAAAGAATATTTTAAAAAAATTATCATCTTTGTGAAACTGCAGATTAAGGATCATTCACATCTATTTACATACACATGTGCATATGTATATATTTGTGTTTGACCTAATTGCTGGCATGGACAGATCTATCTAAATCTTTCCTTGCAAGTTTTGTTGCCCAGGATGGGCTGTTGGGCAAAATCATACAAAGAGCAAGTTGCTTTTAAACTTCATAGAAAGTTGCTTTTAAAACTACATTGCTGGGCTGGAGAGATGGCCTAACGGTTAAGAGCGCCGACTGCTCTTGCAGAGGACCCGGGTTTGATCCCCAGTGCCCACATGGCGGCTGAAAACCGTCTGTAACTCCAACTCCAGGAGAACTCCAGTTCCAGGGGAATCCGAGACCCTCTTCTGACCACAGCCTTGCATGACACGTGTGCACAAACCTACATGCAGCCAGTACATCATATACATACAAAAATAAAAATTAAATTAAATTTAAAAATATTCTAAAAAGAAAAACTATATTGCTACCCAGAGTGGTGGCACACACCTTTAATCCCAGCACTTGGGATGCAGATACAGACGCAGACGGATCACTGTGAGTTCAAGGCCAGCTGGTCCTCATAGCAAATTCCAGGTCAGCTGGGGCTACAGGGAGACCCTGGCTCAAAAAGCATAAACAAAAACAGAAGCAAAAACAACAACAGTAAAACCTATATTGCTTTTATTGTAAAGTTACTAAATTAGAGAAACAGGCCATAGTCAAAGTTTGGAGATCAGTTATGAGAGTTATAAGAACCTAATGAAATGTCCATAACACTGGGTGGGGCTGGGCAAGGGATACAGTTTAAACACACACACACACACACACACACACACACGCATGCACACACACGCGCACACACAAGCAAATAAACTGAGAAATTCAGAATCATGTCTGAATATAAATGGCTACAAAGTCCAGTCACAGGTCACTATCCATACTGTAGTCTTTGATTTACCATTAACAGTATGAATGTAGGGGCCGAATTTAAGTTAAATGTAAACATTTTACTAAGATTTTAATAATACTCCCTATTCTATATATGATCAGGGAAGAAATACAGAAATCTAGGGATATACTACCACCTTTGCTTTTGGGTAACAGCTTCACTGTATGTCCTGCTTCGCTTTCTGTCGCTGTAATAAAACACTCTGGCCAAAAGCAACTTGGGGATAAAAGGGTTTTGCGGGGCTGTTGACCGCACAGTTGGACAGGCTGAAGAGGGCATGTGCAGGGCTGATGGCCTTGCAGCCAAACCTGCAGCTGCAGGACCGATGGTCTCGCAGCCAAACACACAGCTACGGGCACTGATAGTCCTGCAGCCAAACACGGTTTCGGAGCTGCTGGCTTGCATGACCAAAAAGCTGAAGAGCCAGAGTGGGGTTGATGGCACCACATCCAAGCACATGACCAGTAACAGCCTGGGGAATCACATCAAGTGGTGAAAATCCGTGAAAATCCATTTATTCTATGTAACAGGACGCCTATACAGGTTGTGTGACGTCACCTCCCAGTGGCCGATCTTAGACCTCCACATCATGAGGCTCGTCCCTGGGCATATTCAAAAGAGGGGCAAGCTGACAAGCAAGCCAACTGGCAATTTCTGAATGCATGCTAGCTGGAAACAGTGCGTGCCCAGCATCCTTTGCTCCGCCTAGTGTGCTAAGCAGATCGGCAGCCTACACATGCTCAAGATATGTCTGAGTCTAGGATTGCTGTCCCACAGGATTTGTTTCAGCTTACACTTCTAGATCATAGTCTGATCATCACCAGGAAACTCAGGGCAAGAACTTGGGCAGAGAGAGGTAGAAATGTAACTTATTCTCTTTCTCTCTCTCTCTCTCTCTCTCTCTCTCTCTCTCTCTCTTGTCTTATGTTTAGCTAGCCATCCTATACAGGCCAGGGCCACTTGCCTAAGGGTGGTACTGCCCACAGTGAGCTAGGCCATCCAACATCAACTAGCAGTCATGATGATGCCCCACAGACATGCCCAGAAACCAGTATGATCTGGGAAATTCTGCACTTGACTCTAGGTTATATCAAGTGGACAATGAAAACTAGCCAGCACAATATGCCACTATGAATTAACACAAAACACTAAAGCAAGAAAACAAGATGTGAGAGCTAGTTTCAAACCCACAAAGCCATAATGAGATCACAAACATCCAACTTACAGCAGGAACTTCCAGGACAGAGTTCCTTCCATGAGGCATGTCTTCCAATAGCATGTACACACAGAGCTCAAGTCTCTCAAGGAATGTCTTGTCAAGGACATCAGCCCATCCTGGGCAAAAAATTTTCAAGGAAAGATTTAGATAGATCTGTCCAAGCCAGCAATTAGTTTAACTACATAGATACAGAGCTTCCCAATCTTAATCACTTTGAGGCACATGCAGAATATTTTTGAATGCTTTTGATCGTCTTCATAACAAAGCCATCTTAGAATTGGACCATTTGGCCTTTGTCTGCTGGCGTCTCTCAACAGCTGGCATTTACTTAGTTTCATAGTTGGGCTCAACATACTTGGCAATAATATCAATAACTCCAGTACCTCTTTCCTCTGAACTTGCAAATATTTTAAGTCTCAGAAAACTGAGTTATTGGGTAATAATATAGACTTATATGCCTAATATATAAATGAAACTAAATTTTCTAAAATTCCTTATGTACTCTGTGTCTCAATCCCATTATCAATGGTTTTAAAGAGGTAAGAAACCATTAGTTATAAAACCAGGGCCCAGAGTACTTCAATCAAAACAAAAGAGCTATAAACGGCCAGCGCATGACTGTTTTTTTGTTCATTTGTTTGTTTTGGGTCTTTTTGAGACAGCTGGCCTGGAACTCATGATTGAGGCTGGCCTCAATCAAATAGAAATCTTCCTGCCTCTGGCTCCCAAGTGATGGGATTTAGGGTGTGAGCCATTGTGGCCAGCTTTGTAAGTCTGGTTTGTTTGTTTGTTTGTTTGTTTGTTTGTTTGTTTGCTTGCTTGCTTGCTTGCTTTTTGTCTTTTTGAGACAGAGTGTCCCTATAGCCCTAGCTGTCCTGGAAGTCACTATATAGACCAGGCTGGCCTTGAACTCACAGATATCTGCTTGCCTCTGCCTACCTCTGCTGGGATTAAAAATGGGCGCCACCATGGCTGGCTGTAAGTCTGTTTTTATAATGAATAGAAAATGACAGTAATCATATGCTTGTTGATAAGAGTCTTGAAATTGCTTTTGTTACTAGCTAAAATGGGTTTATTAAAATGCAGTATTCCGCTTCTCTCCCTTAGCAAGAACAGCAGCAAAATGTTAACTTAATCTTCAACTGGTGATTCAAAATTTCAGTGTCTCAGACCCATTATGAATAGCCATTTTTAAAATACATGTAAAAGTATATGGTGGTAGGAGGATGGAATTTCTTTTTTTTTTTTTTTTTTACTACAGGTTCTCCCTGTAGCTCCAGCTGGCCTGGAACTCACTATGTAGACCAGGCTGGCCTTGAACTCACAGAGATCTGCCTGCTTCTGCCTCCGGAGTGCTGGGATTAAAGGCATGCACCACCATGCCGGGCTGAGCATGGAATTTCAATTGACCATCACCTGATTTCTTTTCCAATGGTAGTTACTCTTAAAATTATAATTTCAGAATGTAAGCAATATATTAGCAAAGGTCTAAATTTAAAAGACCAGCTCTTCTGCCTTATTCTTTAGTACTATTATTATTATTATTATTATTATTATTGTCTTTTTGAGACAGGGTCTCCCTGTAGCCTCAGCTGGCCTGGAACTCACTATGTAGACCAGGCTGGCCTTAAACTCACAAAGATCTGCCTGCCTCTGCCTCTTGAGTGCTGGGGATAAAGGTTTCAAAGCAGTATCTCAAGTACTGTTGTATGAAGCAAAATGAAATTACTGTATTATAAAAGGAGTGGATGATGGTATGAAAAATGTCTAGTTTTTAGAATGAAGGAAAGAAAACGCAGTGCCTGCTGAATAAGTAACTAACAAGAGAAACAGTCCCAGAGGGAATAGTCAGATCCTAGGTGCTCTGTCGCATGCAGAACACTGTCAAGTGTTTAGAACCTAAAGGCAATGTGCTTTCTTAGCTAGAATGTTCGTTTACTGAGACAAATGTGTGGGTTATCTGATAGAAAGGAAACATAACTATAGCCTCTTTTTTTGTCTTTCAACAATGCTAAAGTTTTTTTTTTCTTTACCTACAAGAGTCGTAATCGTCTCCTTACTGCTGCTTTCTGTATAACTGACAGTGGGATGCCAAGATATAATTTATAGAGGGCACAGGGAACATCTTTGGTCCATAAATTTAATTCTTTCTTGTGTTTGAAACCTACCGGTGTTCCTAAATGTTTTGAAATACCTTATAATTTTTAAGAACATTCTTATAGGCAGGCAAAAGTGTACTAATAAGCACTGAGAGGGGGAGAGATAGAAAGAACACAGATAATTTATAAACTGAGTATTTCCTCTGAATAGTCCACCACCCATTGTTCTCCTCCTTCAGAACACTTTAAGGAAAAAAGCAAATTTAAAATTAGAAGGAAATTATAGAGCGGATGTAAAAATCAATCATCAACAGAACATACCTCACAATTCTGGAAATATCTCAACATAACATCTGTATTGTGCTTTGCAGCTTTGAAAGTAATTTTATGTTTATTGCCCTAATTGATTTTTACAAAGTTTATGATGTTGGCAACAATTTTATCGTTATCTTTATTTTATATAGAGGGAAAGCAGGATTCAGGGAAGATTGGGATTCACTTAAGCTGGTAAAGCATCAAAGACCCAAGAAGTCACATCTGATTCTTCTGCTGAGACTGACTATTAACTCTTATTGTGTATCTCCAGTACCCTCCTGATTTAAAGGATATCATCCGTCTCTCACAGTATCTCCATCACCATTTAAGAGTCACAGCAATGCCATAGGTCACCTAACAAAAACTATTATAGCTGGAAACTTCCCAGAGATGAGAAATCTTACTACTTTTCTTAATCAACATATAATTCAGGGCTGATGAGATGGCTCCGTGGGCAAAGGAGCTTGCTGCACAAGCCCCAGGACCTGAGCTTGATACCCAGGTCCCACTGTGTAAAAATGAGAGAACAGACTCCTGTATCTGCATGGTGTCCTCTGACTTCCACAAACTGACCATGGCAGGTGTGTGCACCACAGATAGATAGATAGATAGATAGATAGATAGATAGATAGATAGATAGATGATAGGCTAGAGATAGATGATAGATTAGATAGATATAGATGGAAGATAGATACATAGATAAGATAGAGATAGATAGATGATAGATTAGATATAGATAGATAGAAGATAGATATATAGATGATAGATAGGATAGAGATAGATAGATGACAGATTAGATAGATATAGATAGATAGAAGTTAGATACATAGATAAATGATAGATAGATAAGATAGAGATAGATAGATGATAGATAGATGGATGATTGATAGATGGATGGATGATAAGTAGATGATAAATAGTTGATAGATGAATGATAGATAGACCATAGACAGGTATATGTTGATTGATAGATAATACATATATTTACACTAGCATGATAGATTATAGATAGATAGATAGATAGATAGATTAGAGAGATGATAGACTAGCTAGATTTAGATACATAGAACATAGATAGATGATAGATTTGATAGAGATAGATGACAGATTAGATAGATGTAGATAGTAGATACATAGACAGATGATAGATAGATAGTGATTAATAATGTTTTAAAAGATGTAATTCACACATCATAGAGTTCATTCACCCCCTGGAGGCATATACTTCTGTGGGTTTTTTGTTTTGTTTTGTTTTGTTTTGTTTTCAAGGCAGGGTCTCCCTTTAATCCCAGCTGTCCTGACCAGGCTGGCCTTGAACTCATAGAGATCCACCTGCCTCTGCCTCCTGAGTGCTGGGATTAAAGGTGTGATCAACCACACCCAGCAATGCTTCCATGTTTACAGCATATTTCCCAAGAACTGAAGCTGTCACTGCTATCTAACTCCAGGAGATTTCCTCTCTGTTTATTAGCAAGCACTTCTTACTGCCTTCTTCCTCTAGACCTTGCCAATCCCCAGTCTACTTTCCATATCTATAACTTTGTCTACTTTGGGCATGTCATATTAATAATAGTCATGCTTATTTCCCTTCTCAAGTTCTCAAGATTCATGTTGTAGCATGCATTTATACTTACCACTTGATATCAGAAAAAATTCCATTGACTCCATATACTACTATAAAGCTTTTTTAAAATATCCTAGGTATTGGGACTGGAGAGATGGCCTAACGGTTAAGAGCATCGACTGCTCTTACAGAGGACCCGGGTTCGATCCCCAGCACCCACATGGCGGCTGAGAACCGTCTATAACTCCAACTCCAGGAGAACTCCAGTTCCAGGGGAATCCAACACCCTCTTCTGACCTCCTCGGCATTGCACGACACAGATGCACAAACCTACATGCAGGCAGTACATTCATACACATAAATAAATAAGTAAAAATTAAAAAAAGAACTTAAAAAATATCCTAGGTACAAGTCTCTTAGCAGATGTGATTTACAGATATTTGTTCCATTGTTCAGCTTATATTTCACTTCCTGGATGGTACCTTATAAACTATAAAATCGTACTTTATAACATTTTCTTTATTTTTTTATTTTTTATTTTTTTAAGTGAAAAGAGATTTTATTGCTGATATTAAAAAATAAGTGCACTGATGGAACTGGAGAGACAGCTGAGTGGCTAAGAGCACACATCGCTTTGCAGAGGACCTGGATTTGACTCCAGTGCTCATATGGCAGCTCATAACTACCCTCACCTCCAGTTTTTTTTTTTTTACATAATTTATTTTTAGTTTTTTAACAAATCTACGAGCCCATGTCCCACCCTTCCCTCCCCACCCCAGACCACCAGAGCTCAAGGCATTCTGCCAACATGCCTTTTCATTCTCTTTCTCAGTCTGTCTCAATATTCTCCATGAAGAAGTTGACTGTTTTGAGCAGAAGTTCACTGTTTCAGTCAGTTTCTTTGATTCAGTCCTTTCTGTTGTTGTTGTTGTTTGTTGTTTGTTGTTTGTTGTTTTCCAATATGCATACAACCCAACTGCTTTGGACAAAAGCTCCAAGGGGCCTACACAAGAAATACTACAACCGGTAATGGGCACTAGCATCAACAGATGAGGGATATCATTCGTCCTTTGTTTTTTCTGGGACTGTGTTACTTCACTCACATGCATATCCTCTATGCTCCAGCCATTTTCCTGCAAAGCTCGTGATGGCATCTTTCTTTACTGCTGCATAGAACTCCATTGTGTAGATGTACCACATTTCTCTATCCACATCGTCAGTTGAGGGGCACGAGGGTTGGTTCCAGCTCCTTGCTATTGTGAAGAGAGCTGCAAATAAACATGGGCTGTGCATTATCTCTGTGTGGGGGGTGAGTCTTGAGGACATGCCCAGAGTGGGTATGGCTGGGTTGGTTGCAATTTTCATTCCAATCTTCCAAGGGTTCTCCACACTGCTTTCCATGTGGCTTGTACAAGTTTACATTCCCCCCAGCAGTGGAAGAGTGTTCCCCTTTCCCCACAACCTCTCCACCTTGGTATCATTGTTTTCTTGATCCTAGCCAGTCTTTATGGAGTAAGATGATATCTTAAAGTGGTTTTGATTGCATTTCCTTAATGATTAGTGAGTGTTGAACACTTCTTAAGGTGTTTTTTTCTCAGACATCTCTAGTTCCTCACTTGAGTCCTCTGTTCAGTTCTTTGCTCCATCTATTGTGAGTGGGTCATTGTTTTCTTTTTCTTGTTTGTTTTTGAGTATTGTTATATATTCTGAAATCAATGCTTTGTCAGATGTAATCTGCAGTGAAGGAAGTTTCCTCCCACTCTGTGGGGATTTCTTTCACTTCCTTGATTTTTTTTCTTTTATGTACAGAAACTTTTGAAGTTTAATTGAGGGTCCCATCCGTTATCGACCATTAATTCTTGCGCAGCTGCTTGCTGATTTAGGAAGTCGTTTCCTACGCCTATGTCCTTGTAAGTCTGCTGCCAACTTTTTCTTCTTTCGCTTCAGAGTTTGGGGGTTTTTCACGTTGAGGTCTTTAAATCCATGGAGTTCACTTTTGTACAGGGCAAGGAGGTAGGGTTTAATTTCATTCTTCAAGTGGTGATCCAGTTTGCCAACACCACTTGGCTGAAGATGCTGTTTTTTTCTCCATTGCGGCTTCTTGGACCCCTTGTCAAACATAAGATGGCTGAATTGTATGTGCTCAGATTTGGGATCCTCAGTTTTGTTCCATTGGTCAACAGGTCTTTTTTTTGTGCCAGACCCAGGCTTGTTTTAATGACTATAGCCTGTGAGGATAGTTTGAATTCTTGTATAGAGATCCCCCTGTGAAGCTCTTTCCCAACACTCAGGTTGTTTTTGGCTATTCGGGGTCTTTTGTTTTCGCAAATGAAATTTAAGAACTTTTGTTTCCAAGCCTGTGAAAAATTTTGGGGATTTTGATTGGAATGTGCGTTAAATCATAAAGAAGTTTGGTAAATGGACATTCTACAATGTTAATTTTCCCAATCAATGAGGAGGGGAGGTTTTTCCATCTTCTGATGTCTTGTTCAATTTCTTTTCTTTAAAGGTTTAAATTTTTGTTGTAGAGATCTTGGTGTTTTGGTTAGGTTTGTTCCTAGGTATTTATTGTTTTGAGGCTATGTGAGTGGGAAGGCTTTTGAATTCTTTTCCAGTTGCTTGTTCTTGGTGTAAAGAAAGGCCATTGAATTTTTTAAGGTTAAATTGTTAAGAATCCTGCCACTTTGCTGAAGGGTTAATATTTCTAGGAATTTCTGTAGAGTTTTTAGCATCCCTAAGATAAACAATCATATCATCAGCAAATAGGGAGCTTGACTTCCTCTTTCCATAGTACTCCTTAATTTCCTTCTTGCCTTATTGCTCAGCAAGTGTTTCAAGCACTATATTAAGAGGAGTGGTGACAGGGGGCAGCTTGCTGAGTTCCTACCTTAAAAGGAATGCTCTGTCATTTCCTTCCCCATTTAGAGGATAAGGCTGTGTGTTTCCTGTATGGCTTTGATTACATTGAGGAATGATCCCTCCAATCCAAATTCCTTCTAGGACTTTAAGCATGAATGGATGCTTGGATTTTGTCAAAGGCTTTTTTCAGAATCAAATTGAAGGATTAGGTGGGGTTTTTGTCTTTGATTCCATTTATGTGTTTTGATGATGTTTATTGATTTTCATATGTTGAACCATCCCTGCATCTCTGGTATGAATCCAACTTTCATGAGGATGATATTCTTGATGTGGGTCGTAATGCGTTTGCCAGTATCCCTGTTTAAATTTTGGCATCTGGTCATAGGAAGATGGGTCTATAATTTTCCTTTTTAGTTGTATCTTTGCCTGGTTTTGGTAATAGAGTGTATGCTGGCTCATAGAAGGAATTTGGGAGAATTCCCCTCTGATTGATACTTTTAACATTTCAGTAATAAAGGTTGTAGTCCTTTTGACATGTTTTATAGAATGTCGGCCATGAAACCGTCTGGGCCGGGCTTTTTTTAGTTGGGAGGCTTCTTACTACACATCCCTATTTTCTTCAATGTTATGGGTCTGTGTTAAAGCTGCTGATCTCTTCTTGGCTGAACTTTGGTGATCCCAGGATTTCAGATATTCATCCATTTCTTCTAGGTTTTTCAAACTTGGTAGAATATAGTTCTTATAATATTCCCATATGATTTTCTGGATCTTTTCCTTGTCTGTTGTGAATATTTCCCCTTTCATCATGGATTGTATTGATTTGGAGTTGTTTCCTTCTTTCTTTTGGTTAACTGGGCTAGAGGTCTGTCTATACTTTTATTCTTTCAAAACCAACTTTTGGCTCCATTGATTTTTTGTTTGTTTTCTTTGTTTTTTCTTTCATTGATTTCGCTCTGATTTTGTTATTTCTTCCTGTCTGTTTGCGTGAGGGTTCATCTTTGTTGCCTCTCAAGTGCTTTTAAGCTGTAGTGTTAGATCATTCACTTGTGCTCTTTCTGTTTTTCTAATAGCACACCCGCTAATAAACTTCCCTCTTAGACTGCTTTTAAGGTATCCCATAGGTTTTGTTGTTGTGTTGTATGTCACTGTCATTCAGTTCCAGGAATGCTTTTATTTTCTTTCTTTACTCTCCTTGACCCTTCATTATTCAAGAATGTGTTGTTTAGTAGTCTCCATGTGTTCTTGTAGGCGAGGAGGCTTGTCTTGGCGTTGATGTTGAGCTTTATTGCACTGTGGTCTGATAGAATGCATGTAATTATTTCATCTTTTTGTGTTTGTAGAGGTTTTCTGTGTCCCAGTATGTGGTCGATTTTGGAGAATGTTCCATGGGGTGCTGAGTAGAAAGTGTATTCCTTGGTATTAGGATGGAATATTCAGTAGAGGTCTATGAGGTCCATTTGGTGTATCATATCGTTCAGTTTTCAGATGTCCTCTGTTTTATTATTGTCCTGTTGAACTATCCAAAGGACTCTGGGGTATTGAGATTCCTACTATGAGTGTACTGGGGTTAGTCTGTGACTTGTGGTCCTGGATTGAGTCTTATAAAGTTTGGTTGCACCAGAATTTGGGGCATATATTCATAATTGTAAAATCCCTGGTGAATTATTCCTTTGATAAAAATGTAATGGCTTCTTTGTCTCTTCTGATTCTTTTACTTGAAGTCTATTTTGTCTGATATAAAATAGCAAACACCACCTGCTTTCTTTTGGTACCATTTGCTGGAATATTTTTTTCCATCCCTTCCACTTTAAGGTGGTGCCTGTCCTTGAGGTAAGATTGTTTCTTGTAGACAGCATATCGATGGATTTCGTTTCCTAACCAATCTCCCAGTCCTATGTCTTTTTGATTGGGGAATTAGTCCATTAATATGTAAGGTTATGATGATAGTTTTGTGTTTGCTTCCTTTGCCTTATACCATTTGTGGTTTGGGTTTCGGTTTCTACTTCTGCAGTTAGATTTTTATTAATTTCCTTTCTAGGTTGCCTGGGGTTGGTTGCTGCCTTTCTTCTGTTCTTTGAATTGCTTCAAGTATTCTCTGAAGGTTGGTTTTGCCGGACTTGTATGTCTTTCAAGTTGTTTAGGTCATGCGAAGTTTTTTCATCATCCTCTCCCCCTCAACTATAATTGACATTTTTTGCTGGTAATAGTAACCTGGGTTGGCATGTATTGTCCCTTAACACTGGGAATGCTTTGCTCCAGGTTCTTCTTGCTTTCATAGTTTTGATTGAGAAGTCAGTTGTAATTCTGATAGGTTTCCCCTTATAAGGTCCTGTTTTTTCTCTTGTGGCTTTAAGGATTTTGTCTTTGTTTTGGGTGTCCTACGTTTTAACTATGATGTGGTGGTGGAGAATTCTTTTCTGATCTTGTCTGTTTGGAGTTCTTATTTGTATTTGTTGGTTTGTCTTTTTTAGTTTGGGGAAGTTTTCATCTATTATTCTGTTGAAATCTAATCAACCATTTCTCATGTGATTCTCTCCTTCCTCTATTCCTATGATGTTGGGTTTGATCTTTTCATAGTGTCCCACAGCTCCTGGTTTTTCCACTTTTGTGTAGTTTTAAATTTTTCAAATCTTTCCTTGAGGTTTTTAGTTGTTCTGTGTTACTTTCCAGGTCTGATATTCTTTTGTTTGCTTCCTCCATTCTCTTCTGAGGCTTTTCCATTCTTCTTTCTTCTTGAATGGATGAATGTTTGATTTCCTTTTTTCTCATTTCCTCTTCTGATTTCTTTAGTATTTCTACTTCTTTTTTGGAGCTTCTCTCAATTCTCTCTTGGTAACTCTTTGGTTCATCTGGTTGTTTTCTTTATCTTTTTTCAGCATGGGATCTTTTCAGTGTTTCTGCTTCCTTCCAGAGCTTTCATTCTCTCTCTCTGGTCTTCTTGAGTTCCTCATTCCTTTTCTTAGTTCTTGATTTGTTCTTTATATCTTGTAGTTTCTTTAAATATGTTCTCAATTGTGGTGTCTGAGTGTCTGTGTCCTGGGGCATCCTATAGATCCACGGCAGGAGTCTTCCATAGGGTTAGAAAGCTGGGCACAGGATTATCCGCCCCTTTCCAGTGTTGTCTATCTTCTTTCGTGTCCTGCATATGGGCTTCTCCTGCCTGTATTCCAATGTGAGTCTAAATGCCTCTTCATTGTGTTGAAGGCTTGCTTTGCTTGCCCTCCTTCAGATGCCTCTTCGTATCCCAGTTGGACGGGGGTGGGGGGGTGCGGTACCTTCCACTGGCCTCAGCCTCAGGAGATCTCCTATTTTATTTTATGTTTATGAGTGCTTTCCCTGTATGTATGTGTTTTAGTCACTTTTCTGTTGCTGTGATAAGACCACCATGACCAAGGGAACTTATAAAAGGAAGAGTTTATTTAAGCTCACAATTGATGGTTCCAGGGAATCAGAGTCCATTGTGGCAGGAGGCATTGTGGCAGGAGCTGGAGCAGGAACCAGAGGTTCATATCTTCCAATGAACACAGAAGGAGAAAAAAGAGAGAGAGAGCAGGAGTGAGAGAAAGAGAGGGGAGAGAGAGAGAGAGAGAGAGAGAGAGAGAGAGAGAAGAGAAGAGAGAGAGGGAGAGAGAGAGTGCAACTGGAGTCTGCAAGGCTTGTTGAACTGTCTAAGCCCGCCCCCCAGTGATGTACTTCCTCGAGCATGGCCACACCTTCTAAGACCTCCCAAAGCAGTGCCACCAACTGGGGACAAAATGTCTGAATACTTGAAGCCTCTGGAGGACGTTCTCATTCAAACCACCACAGTATATAAGTGCATCATGTATAGTGAATGCCCACAGTATATAAGTGCATCATGTATAGGCATTGCCCACAGAGACCATAATAGAGTTTCATAATAGGTTTTTTAACTGCCATCTGTAACCCCAGGGAACTGGGGTTACAGATGTCAGTTAGTCACCATGTTGGTGCTGGGAAGAGAACCCAGGTCCTCTGCAAGAGCAGCCAGTGCTCTTAACCACTGAGTTGTCTCTCCAGCCCCCCAGAGTCCTTTTATCCATTGTTTCCCTTTGTTGCTTTCATTACTGATGCAAGGTCCAATTGATTGCCAAATGTTGTGCTTTCACGATTTCATTGTTCATTTCAGTCAAAACAAGGGTTCAGGTGATGAAGCAGCAATCCCAATGTTTTAAAGGTTTCAACGTATACTTTGTAAAATACTCCTCAACAACTGAAAAGAACAAACTATCCGTACACATTATAATAACTTGGACAGATTGCCAAAAATTAGGCTGAGTGAAAAAAAAAATTCCAAGATAAATCATTCCCAGCTGGTAATGAATTAGAAAACACTCACAGAAGTAGAAAGCAGGTTAGTGGGCAGCCAAAGTCACAGAGGTCATAGCTGTAAAATGGCAAATGGTCACTAGTAACTCCTTATAATACTGGCCATTGTTTTTCAAGATTTTCTCTGGGGGAGCACTACAGACATGGCCCAGTGGTGATGAGCACTGACTACTCTTAAGGAGCACCTGGTTCAATTCCTAGCATCTACATAGTGGCTAACTACTGTATGTATGTAACTCCAGTTCCAGGGGATCTGACACCCTCTTCTGACCTCTGTGGACATCGTATGACATGGGGCTACTTACACACATGCAGGCAAAACACTCATACACTCAATAAACAGATAATGGATAGAGAGAAAGTTAGGTAGGTAGATAGATAGATGATAGATAACTAGAAAGATTATAGATGATAGATAGATGAGAGATGACAGAAAGATAATAGATGGTAGATGGCAGAAAGATAAATAATAGATAGATAGATAGATAGATAGATAGATAGATAGATAGATAGATAGATATTGAAAAATGAATGAGTTTTTTGGTCATTTTTTGAGTCGGGGTCTCCCTGTAACTCCATCTGATCTGGGACTGGCTATATAGACCAGGCTATATAGCCTTGAACTCACAGAGATCCACCTGCCTCTACCTCCTAAGGCCTAGAAATAAAGCCCAGCAGTGCTGGAGAGATGGCTCAGTGGTTAAGAGCACCGACTGCTCTTAAAGAGGACCCTGGTTCGATCCCCAGCACCCACATGGTGGCTAAGAACCGTCTTTAACTCCAGTTCCAGGGGAATCCGATGCCCTCTTCTGACCTCTGACCTCTGCAGCATTGCACTACCTGGGTGCACCTACTTACATGCACACAGTACAGTACACTCATATACATAAAATAATAAATAAAGTTAAAAAAAGAACTCAGTCCTTTAAAACAAAAAAGAAAGAAAGGCCAGCTAAGAAATGAATACTTGGCCTGGAGTGTGGCATACTCCTTTAATCCCAGCACTCAGGAGGCAGAGGCAGGCGGATCTCTGTGAGTTCAAGGCCAGCCTGGTCTACATAAAGAGTAGAGAGTTCCAGGACAGCTGGGTCTGCAGGGAGACCCTGTCTAAAAAAAAAAAAAAAAAAAAAAAAAAAAGGACCAAGACCAATGGACCAATCTGAATTATTTCTTCCAGTTCACATCTCTAATCGAAAGACATGTTTTACTATCTGCAATACTGACAGGACCCACCATTATTATTGTTATACGTATTATTATCCACATGTGTTGCACGTCAGAGGTCAACATTGGAAGTCTTCCTCAATTCCCCATCTTATTTTTTCTTGTTTTTGTTTCATATGTATATGCATGTTTACATGCATGTGAGCATACATATATGCAAGTTCATATGTAATCCCAAATACCTGGATTAGAAGCCAGCCCCCACACTTGTCCCGATTATTATTACTTGGGCTTGGATATCTCATTATAAAAACTACTCCTTGGGGCTGCAGAGATGGCTCAGCAGTTAAGAGCACTGGCTGCTCTTGCAGAGGACTCAGGTTCGATTTCCAGCACCCACTAGTCCATAACTAGTTCCAGGGAATCCAATGCTGTCCTTTGGTTTCTTGGGCATTGTACACATGGTACACTTACACACATGCAGGTAATATACTCATACACATAAAATAAAATAAAAATAATAAATTAAGTAATTTGAAAATTTCTCCTTTTCTTGGTTAAAAATGCTCATTCTTCTGTACTGTTCAAGCTGAGATTCCCACTATTTCTTGGTCATGTTACTTGAAATAATTGCTAAATATCTTGCAAATCAACATAGATGATAAAACGAACTTTGAATGAAGACAGAAATATATTTTAATATTTTTGTCTATTGCAAGGACATTTCTCCTAAGAGCGATGCGTACAAATATTGTGGTGATTTTACCCTTTGCCTTCAACATCTTTGTTGTTCGTGCTGAAGCTCACAGAATGAGCAGCATAGTGCTCTGGCTTGTTTTGTTCAACTTAACACAAACCTAGACATTCCTGGAAGAGGGAATCTCAACTGGGGCCCTGTTTGTGAAGCATTTTCTTAACTGTTAAATGATGGGGGGTCGGTGCAACCCACTATGGACGGTGCCTTCCCTAGGCAGGCAGGTGGGCTTGAGCAGTGTAAGAAAGGCAGCTGAGGGGCTGGAGGGATGGCCTAGCGGTTAAGAGCGCCGACCGCTCATGCAGAGGACCCGGATTGGATCCCCAGCACCCACATGGCAGTTGCGAACCGTCTGAAATTCCAATTCCAGGAGAACTCCAGTTCCAGGGGAATCCGACACCCTCTTCTGACCTCCGCTGCATTGCATGACACGGGTGAACAAACCTACATGCAGACAGTACATTCATACACACACAAAATAAATAAATAAAATAAAATAAATAAAAAAGAAAGGCAGCTGAGCAAGCCAGTGGCTGGGCTCCTCCAAGGTTTCTGCTTCAGTTCCTACCTGGCTTCCCTGGATGACGCAACCTGTAAACCAAATAATCCCTTTCTCTCCAAGTTTCTTTGAGTCAGGGTTTTAGCATTGCAGCAGGAAGCAAACTAATATACACAGATAATAGTATCGTATTTGGGTGAAAGGAGGCCCAAGATTCTCAACTGCCTTACCTAAAACACCCTACACTTCGTTCCATTCAGGTGCCAAATTTCTTGATTTCATCTCAAAGGCATGTTGCGTCTTGAAATAAGTCTACTGTCCCTTGGCTGGACAGGCTACATTACAAATGTTTACCCTTCTTTTTATTTATGCTTGCACTGGATTGTACAGACTCTAGGGTTATTTATTACAGTAGCTCTCAAATTCTTACCTTTGGTCCAAAGGGCAAGCTCATCTCGGATACAAGATATCTGATTGGCTTTAACAGAACACATAATCCCTCCTGTCAGAGCAGAGCAAGGTGCCAAAATACAGCATTTAAAAAGCATTACCTCTAGAAACCATAGAAAAAAATAACTGCCTAGAAATAACTTGATATTTATCCTTGAAGACATAACACACAAAAAACAAAGTGCTTAATGTCTGTTATTTATTTCCCCTCCTTAACTTGGAGTGCAGAAAAGAAGGCGTTGTCTGGGCTCCTCCAACGGGATCCCTATCTCCCACTCAGAGATGCAGAGGGAAGAGCTACCGTTGGTTCACCCAGTCTTTCTCTTCCTGAAACTCTAAGGGATCTTTTTCTTTCTACCACAACCACAGAACTATGGTAACTTTCCACAGAGAACAGAGATGGCAAATTACCTACAGAGTTTAGGTGCAAGGATTCTTTCAGTCCAAGTCTAGAAACAAGGCATCTGAACCTTAGTAAAAACAGCAAGTGATGCGTGGTAGAGGATAATACTAGTCTTCTAGCCAAACCTGGCCATACTCCAAACAGAAGGAAGAATGTAGAAGAGTTTGCCTTACTCTTTATACTAGTTCTCTGTCTGTGTCTCTCTCTCTCCCCTCCCCACAAGAACCCATCAGTGAGTAGTATTAATTCTACTATAAAGAATCAATGTAACATCTCTGCTTTACTTTTTGTTATATGATTACATATTACACATATACTTATAAGCCACACATAATTCGGAATTCTAGGAAGAGTGCCACAGCTTATTCTAAATTAAAATTATTATCTTTGGGGCTGGAAAGATGACTCATCAGTTAAGAGTGCTTTCTGCTCTTTTCTTTTCTTTCATATGTGAGTGTCTTGCATGTATGTACATAAATGTACCACCTGGGTGCCTGGTGTCTATGGAAGCCACAATAAGGTGTGGGATCCCCTGGAACTCGAATTATGGACAGGTGTAAGCCACCATGTGGGTAGTGATAACTGAATCCAGGTCTTCTGGAAGAACAGCCAGTGCTCTTAACTGCTGAGCTGCCTTTCCAGCCCCTTATGCTGCTTTTGAAGAAACTCGAGTTTGACTCTTAGCACCCATGTCAGGCAGCTTAGAACTGCCTAAAACTCCAGTTCCAGGGAAACCCAGTGTCAACTTCTGGCCTCCACAGCCACATACATGTGCCGTACACAGACACCCATATACATAATTAAAATATAAAAAATAAATGTTAAAAAATGTTGTGGGGTAGAGAGTTGGCAGTTAAGACCACTGGCTGCAGAGGACCCAAGTTTGATTCCTAGCACTCACAGGGCAGCTAACAATGATCTGTAACTTCAGTTCCAGGGGATTTGATGCCCCTTCTGGCCACCACAGGCATTGCATGCACATGGTGCACTAACAACATGCAGACAGAACACCCATACGTATAAGAATGAATGAACGAATGAATGAATGAATGAATGAATGAATACTTAAAAATTCTTGTCATTCACCATGGAGCCTATTCCATTTCCTATCTCAATCATCAATTATTCAAATGATTAAACCTGCAAAGAGTAATTTATTTCATCACAGCGTATTAAAGTTTTTTTCATCTATCCTTATTCCATATGGATTTTTCTTAAGGGGGATTTCTTATAAAAACACATGCACAGGTGATTTTTTGCTAGTTCATAAAATAAGAGTTCAGGATGAAATTTTAAATCCATCTGCCTGAATTTCTCCTATCAAAATGTAAGTCATTTTCGTGAAAGTTTGGTGCATCTTCTTTATTTAGCTCTTAACAAGAAGCTAATATTGCCACCCAACTTGAACAAGACTGTAGAAGACAAGGATACATCCTTAACCTTATAAAAATGCCGTGGAATTTTTAATGAGCACAAGTGGTCAGAACACCAGTCTCGCATCTCATCCAATAGATGGTTCTCTTGTAACCAAGTGCTCCATAGCCCTGGGTTGGGAATTGGCCCAGGACCACCTTGGGATGGAAGAGGGCCACCTACTGATTTACCACCACATCCTGCGGCACCTTCCATCCAAGTCTTCCCTGGGCCCACCCCTACTGAACTGCTGGGGTCTGAAGAGATCACAGCTTTAGCACATTTCATTACAGTTTCATTACAGTTTCTAAATTTCCAGTCTCTGGTTTTCATATTACATTTCAAGATCAACACCCTTAGTATTTGTAGCATTTTTTTTTATTTTGAAATTTTATAACACCTTTTTTTTTTTTCCTCCTGGGAAATTCCAAGCAGGCTACTGAACAGCATTACCACACAGGCAGAAATCCTCAGAGCACCTCAATGAAGGAGGTGTTAAATGAGAGAGAAAGAGAGAGTGGGATCACCATCACCCCCTTACAAAAATCCAATCCCTAATCATTAATGAATGAAAAGACATCTTGAATCCAGTGGTCACTGGGAGTAATTGACATCTATTTTCTCAGCTGCCTTAAATGAAAATGGCAATAATTTATCCAATATATTTGAGCTGACAGCTAAAATAAGTCCTCTCCTGAACCCAAGCCATAGGACTGAGAGGCTTCTGAACAGACGACTCTCTGTTAACACTTGACTGCGGAGGAAAACTCCTGTGCGCTGCTGTGCGACTGAAGATTTCAAGTCCTGCTCTCACCCCTGCTGTCTGTCTCTCCTCGTTTCAGAGCTCCTGAAAGTGGGGAGGAAATCGGGGTACCTTTTTTCTTGCTTTATTTTCTTTTCTCGGACCTCAGCTCTCCCTCCTGCGAAGACTTTGGTGGTCAAATAATAATAATGTCACAAAGAGGGAAAGATACTTTGCTTGAGGAAACTGGCAGGATGCGGCCATCAAGACAAAGGACATGACATGAGCCTGTGCTTAATGGAACTGTATGCTGGAAGTCACTCTTATAACTTGCAACTCCTTCTACAAATATTTTTGAAGAATTTTTTTTTGCAAGTATATATATGAGAGTTTTGTCTGCATATACGTAGATGTCTCATGTGCATCATGTGCGTGCAGTGCCTGTGGAGGCCAGAAGAGGGAGTTGGATTCGTTGGAACTGGAGTTACAACTAACTGGTTGTTAGGTGCGTATGTGTGGGCTGGGAACTGAACCCTGTGCCCTGGAAAAGCAAGAAGTGTTGAGCCATGGCTCCAGCCAGCCCCCTGCAAAGTTTTCAGTATCTTCTCTCCTCTCCCCTTATGCTGCCTGTGTCAGCAACTTCTGACTCCATGCTGGGGACTTTACCCTTGCTACAGGAGGACAGCCTCACATACATTGTGGACGAAGGTGCTGGTTTGACAGAATGTCCAGTGGCCATATTGGGATATAGGCTACTTGGGAAGAAAAGGGTGGTCGCGACGGATCCTCCCTCTAAAGACTCAGGCAGGGTTTCACTTTCCTTCAAGTCTAGTGGCTGCCTTGTCATACTGGGCATCTCGGGAGAGAAGGAAGGCAAAGAATGAAATAACTGTATTGATTACAATGTAGAGGTGGGGCTTCTCTTGGATCAGAAAGACAGCAAAGAATGTGACCAGGACTTTGAGAATTCACTAAGGTAATTCTTGGTCCTTCCATCTTAGGGGATAATCTGACAAAATCATGACATGTGAGGGCTTAGACTTCCCTCACACATCTAGCCACATGTTTATCTAACTAGGCTGAAGATCAGCCAATGGGGAGAAAGCTGTAGACTGACTGGTAGAAGAAGAGGGGGCTGGGAGCATCAGTTACCACCTCTCGTCCTCTGTGGTAGCTACTTCTGTATACTAGCTTACTTCACTAACACTTTGTGTGTGTGTGTGTGTGTGTGTGTGTGTGCGTGTGTATGTGTGTGTGTGTGCGTGTGTATGTGTGTGTGTGTGTTTAGGGAGCAGTGGTTTGCTACTTCTTTGTAGAATAATAGACCTAATAGCATGGTAGGAGCGGAACTGGGTGCCCCCAAGGGGTGGACCATATAGGAACATTAACATCCTGTCAGTTCTCCATTTTCCTACAGATGCCTCCAGCTTCTCTCTGCAAACACAGATGTGATTTTTCCTGGACTTTCTTCGGCCACAGGCGGTGGGTTCCAGTGGCATTGCAGTTGCAGAAGAAAGAAACTGCAACATCAAAATCTATCTATCAGAAAGCTTCGGGAGTTCAGGAAGTTTTCGGAAGAGCTGTTTTAGCAGAAAAATGGGCATTCATTTAGATTTACTGGAGAGGTGAGCATTGAGTGAGGGAGATGGGGAGAGTGGGGACAGATCAATGCAAAGCAGACAAAAAAGCACCTGCCGGAAGAAAGAAAGGAAGTTCAGACAAAAGGAGCCAGGGTTAGCTAGGTGCTGGCCAAAGACACATTTAGTGGTAAGAGATTCTATGTACCTCAAGTAGAATCTAAGGAAGTTCTAGTCTGCAAATAGCAGGAAGGGAACACATTGGTCCTTTTGCCAACCTGTGCAACAGCTTACCACTGTGGCAGATAGATAGCATTCTCCGAGAGCTCCTGAACTGTTCTTGAACAATTTGGGCTCCCATTTTCCAACCAGTGGCTCCTGGCTCCATTTCCTACTGTGGTGCTCCACTTCCTACTGTAGTGCTCCATTTCCTACTGTGGTGCTCCATTTCCTACTGTAGTGCTCCAGTTCCTACTGTAGTGCTCCATTTCCTACTGTGGTGCTCCAGGTCCTACTGTGGTGTTCCATTTCCTACTGTAGTGCTCCAGTTCCTACTGTAGTGCTGCATTTCCTACTGTAATGCTCCATTTCCTACTGTGGTGCTCCATTTCCTACTGTGGTGCTCCAGTTCCTACTGTGGTGCTCCAGTTCCTACTGTAGTGCTCCATTTCCTACTGTAGTGCTCCAGTTCCTACTGTGGTGCTCCATTTCCTACCGTGGTGCTCCAGTTCCTACTGTGGTGCTCCATTTCCTACCGTGGTGCTCCAGTTCCTACCGTGGTGCTCCAGTTCCTACCATGGTGCTCCACTTTCTACCGTGGTGCTCCAGTTCCTACCGTGGTGCTCCAGTTCCTACCGTGGTGGTACTCCAGTTCCTACCGTGGTGCTCCACTTCCTACCGTGGTGCTCCAGTTCCTACCGTGGTGCTCCAGTTCCTACCGTGGTGGTACTCCAGTTCCTACCGTGGTGCTCCACTTCCTACCATGGTGCTCCAGTTCCTACCGTGGTGCTCCAGTTCCTACCGTGGTGGTGCTCTAGTTCCTACCGTGGTGCTCCAGTTCCTACCGTGGTGCTCCACTTCCTACCGTGGTGGTGCTCCAGTTCCTACCGTGGTGGTGCTCCACTTCCTACCGTAGTGCTCCACTTCTTACCGTGGTGCTCCATTTCCTACCGTGGTGCTCCAGTTCCTACCGTGGGCTCCAGTTCCTACCATGGTGCTCCAGTTCCTACCGTGGTGCTCCAGTTCCTACCGTGGTGGTGCTCCACTTCCTACCGTGGTGGTGCTCCAGTTCCTACCGTGGTGGTGCTCCAGTTCCTACCGTGGTGCTCCAGTTCCTACCGTGGTGCTCCAGTTCCTACCGTGGTGTTCCAGTTCCTACCGTGGTGCTCCAATTCCTACCGTGGTGCTCCAGTTCCTACTGTAGTTACTCCATCCAGGAATTTCACTGACTTGGGCCCTTTTGGAGACACAGTATCTTGTATCCCAGGCTGGCCTCAAACTCATTGTGTAGTTGAAGATGACTTTGAACTTCTGATCCTCCTGCCTCCACCCTCCAAGTGACGGGATGTCAGGTGGCCAATACCACCTCTTGCTTGAACAGTGCTGGGGACTGAACCCAGGGCTTCATGCATGCAAGGTAAGTGCTCTGCCAAATGAGCTACATCCTCAGCCCTCACTATCTTAGCTCTCCACTGTCTTCTTTAGGTTTCTGTACTTTAGTAACCTGGCTCCTCCCTGGTCCAATATGATTAGGTATCACTGAATGGCACAGCATTCACAATGCAAGCTAACCTACCCTTGTCCTTCTCTGGGCCCCAGAAAGGCTGACCTAGATAGTAACGAACGGAATTCTGTAGCTGATATTTTCTACACACCAGAAAGTATTTTATTTGTGTAGATGCTCAGAGTCAAGGCGAAGGGTCTTCCATAGCTGCACCTTGGGCATCTCCGGGTATAGTTGAGAGGGAGGGAGGGAGTTGGCTAAGACTGTTATTTATTTATTTATTTATTTATTTATTTATTTATTTATTTATTTATTTATTTAGAGACAGGGTCTCCCTTTATCTGCAGCTGGCCTGGAACTCACTTTATAGACCAGGCTGGCCTTGAACTCACAGAGATCCGCCTGCCTCTGCCTCCCGAGTGCTGGGATTAAAGGCGTGCGCCACCACCCAGCAGGATTGTATTTTAAATACATGGTCATTCCCACAAGAACGGCCTTGTCAGAATGCTACTATTTTGATATAGAATGTCCCCAAAGACCCATATGTTAGAGGAAGACCTCATGTCTCTGAGCTCTTGAGGAGGGTAGCAGAACCCCAACCCCTTTCTCTCTCTTGGTTTTGCCAACCATGATCTGAGCTGCTCAGAAGTGTCACGCATGCCTGCCCTGTGCAGTACCCCACACCGAGACACCTCCAAGCTGCTGCCCACATTAAACTTTCCTTTTTATTTAGTTGATTATCTCAGATACTGTGTCATAGTAATGGATAGCTATCTACCATAATATTAAAAAAAATTTTTTTAAAGCAAAGTGCCATTTTCTTTTTTTTAATTTAATTTTATTTATTTCTGTATGTGTATGAATGTACTGTCTGCATGCAGGTCTGTGCACCCGTGTCGTGCAATGCTGCGGAGGTCAGAAGAGGGTCTCAGATTCCCCTGGAACTGGAGTTCTCCTGGAATTGGAGTTTCAGATGGTTTTCGGCCGCCATGTGGGTGCTGGGGATTGAACCCGGGTCCTCTGTAAGAGCGGTCGGCGCTCTTAACCGCTAGGCCATCTCTCCAGCCCAATATTAAAATTTTTAATTAAAATATGATGACCTCTTCATCTCTCAAAAACTATATAAAAATAGAATAGGGAGCTTTCTACTTGTACAGATTGCTTGTGATAGTACACACACACACACACACACACACACACACACAAGAAATTCATATGCAGAATCTACTGGGGCATGTGTTTCTGTGTATTTCTCCAGGTGTGTGTGTGTCTATCTGCATGTGTGTGTGTGCCAAGGTGGAGCCAAGGCGTCTGTAGTATTTATCTGAGTTTGTAGAGTGTATGTCTGTGTCTGTATACCTACATGTCTGTGTGAGTTGTGTTTGAGTTTGTGTGCATGTCTATGAATTTGTGTGTATGTGTCTAGTATGTACATATCTATATGGTATATGTCTGTGTTTATGTGTGGTATGCCTTATGTGTTTGTCTACCTGTGTCTGCATGTGTATATGTCTCTGGTGTGTCTGTGAGTGTGTATGATGTGTCTATGTGTGTATGTATGAGGGACTATGTCAGCGGTGGTTTGTCTCTGTATGTGCAGGTGTTTTATGTGTGGTCTGTCTATGTGTATTCATATGTGTCTGTGTATGGGTGTGTTTCTGTGGGGGGTGTCTGTGGGGGGTACCTATGCATGTCTATGTGTTTGGTGTACCTGTAGGGGGGTGCCTGTTGTGTATGTATTCATTTCTATCTGTGGCACTAAAACAGAAGGCTAAGGAAGGAGGAGTTGGAACAAAGGCACTAAAGTCCATGCTGAGTCATCGCCTGCCTTGTAGACTGATTTTTCAAAAAATTTGTTTATTTAGTATAGTTTGTGTGCATATGTGTGTACCTGAATACACACACACACACACACACACACACACACACGCACACCACATGCTTTGTTACCTGCCATGTGGTTGCTAAGAATTGAACCCAGGTCCTCTGCCAGACCAGCAAGTACTCTCAACCACTGAACCTTCTCTCCAGCTCCTGGAAAATTGATTTTATTATTATTATTATTATTATTATTATTATTTTGTCTTTTTGAGACAGGGTCTCCCAGCTGGCCTGGAACTTACTCTGGAGACCAGGCCGGCCTTGAACTCACAGAGATCCTCCAGCTTCTGCCTCCCAAGTGCTGGGATTAAAGGTGTGAGCCACCACGTCCAGCTTGGAAAATTGATTTTTAAAAGTAAAAAAAAAAAAAAGAAAAGAAAAGTAACAAGGCTGTGTGAACAAAAAAGTTCCCAGAAAATCCTGCATCTTGAGCTGAACTTCCTGCCAGGCTGACCAACTGATTAGTACTTCAATGAACGTGGAGCGTTTGGAAGGTTGCAGATATAGAGCCTAGGTGTTATTTATTTATTTATTTGTTTATTTATGTCTTTTTGAGACAGGGTCTCCCTGAAGCCCCAGCTGGCCTGGAGCTCACTGTGTGGAATAGTTTGGCATCTGCTTCCCAGGTACTGGGATTAAAGGCTTGTGCCACAAAGTCTGTGGCCTATGTAGATTTTATCTAAGGCCTTGTTTAGCCATAAACAGCTACCCCAAGCCTCTCTCTATTTCTTCCTTAATATTTTTTGTGACTGACAAAATGTATTAACTTAACAAAAGAAACAGTTCCCCACCAATCAAAAGGTTAAGAATGTCATGCTGTGGGGCATGGTGGCTCATGCCTTTAATCCTAGCACTCCAGAGGCAGAGGCAGGCAGATCTCTGTGAGTTCAAGGCCAGCCTGGTCTACAGAGTAGTTCCAGGCCAGCTGGGGCTATAGGGAGACCCTGTCTCAAAAATCAAAAAACAAAGAATGTCATTATTTAGCCTCTGAGACCTATAGTAGACCTGCCTACTGAATGTATCCATTGATGTTATAATAGACCTGCCTACTGAATGTATTCATTGATGTATTAGAAAAGTGTCATGATTTATGACTTTTCTTTGTCTTTTTCCTATAAAACCTTAATGCAGCTGTTACCAAGGTGAAACAAGGAACTATGGGTCACCTGAATCTATTTTCTTGGGCCATGGTCACTCATATTTGACTCCAGAATAAATTCTCATTGCCTTTGAGGTGAGAGTTATGTTTTTGCATCAATAGCTAGAAGTGTGGCTCAGTGGGTAGAATGCTTGCCTTAGTTTTAAACTAACACTGCATAAATCACTGGTGGTGGTAGAGGCTTCTGACCCAGAACCAGGGAGGTAGAGGCAGGAGTTCAGAGTCATCATAGAAAATTCAACGCTAGCCTGGGCTCAATGAGGACATGACACACACACACACACACACACACACACACACACGGGGGGGGGGAGAGGAAGAGAGAGAGAGAATATATTTGTGCTAGACTTTTTTGAAAAAAGAAACCAAATCATTAAGTCAAATGAAAAAAAAAAAAAAAAAACACTGTCATATCACCAGGAGCAAAGTAGGAAGGAGTCAGTTTGTCCAGGATGGAGAAGCTATTTCTCTTTGATGTACTCTGAGTACCACTGAGCCCGAACTGAAGCAAGACCATACACAAGCATGGGGAACACCACAGTCAACATTATAATTATTTGGAAAAAGAAAGCATAACTCTTAAATTTAGTTTTTAAGAGTGGGTCTGAACTCAGAGGACACCCATTCCCTGAGCTGTCTCTCGGAACTGTGCAGATGGAACTGTCTTATAGAACTCAGTGCCAGGAAGTGCATCCTCCAGCCTGACTCCAACCATGATTTTATTCAAAATGGTTTCTCCAGCTTCAACTGGGGAAGCACAAGCTTGGCTCCACCCTTATCTTAGCAGACCATCCTGCCTTTTCTAGCCTAGTTCTAGAATCTCTCACTCACCCAAGGTCACAGGTCCTTTCCAATCTCCACTGTTAGCAATGGAGATGGGTGCGCTGGGTGCACCACCTTTCAGAACTCTGGTGTGTAAATTCTCAAGCATACCCACAAACATTTATTATCTTTGGGGTGGAGTACCAAACTGAAGTTCCCAGGAATTGAGATGGGTTGCCTAAGTCACAAGACACAAAAGCATATGGTTTTCCTGGGGCTACTTAAAAAGTCTAGATTACATCCGTTTATAGAACTCATTCTGGTATCACAGGAAGAGCCAACACTGAGATGTGAACAGTTCTGAAATGATCACATGACAGACGAGTATCAGGACAGAAAGATTCTTGGATGCTACAGTAGCCTTGATGCTAGAATGAATGGGAATTTTCACATTTCTTTGTATTAGTATGTGTGTGTGTGTGTGTGTGTGTGTGTGTGTGTGTGTCTGTGTGTGTGTCTGTGTATGTGTTCCCAGGGAGCACCCATATGCCACAGCACCCATGTGGATGTCAAAGGACAACCTTGAGTCAGGATCTCATCACTGTCATGAATGTCAGGCTAATGCATCTCGCTATAGTGTTAGAGTAGCAGGTAATCTCCATAACATTGCCTGGTCAACACCATAAAATCTGTATATCAGTTTAAAAAAAAAAATCTCCTTTTCCAGTTTCACTGGTCAATCATCTGGTCATGGGACCACCCCTTGGAAGGGGGTTCACCTTAAGTCATGCTAAATAGATGGGTGGAATAGCTAGTGTGTTGATGTGTCTATGTGTGTAGAACACTGAACTTTCCTGCCTAGAGTCCCACCTCCCAGCGCAGTGCTTCCGGTTCCTGCCACAGACCCGTAGATCTCTGTAAGTCTGACTGCTTTTCTGAATTCTCCCTTTCTTCTTTGTTCCTGTTCTCTAGACATGCCTTCCTTAGTGCTTTTGCCCTGGCATCTGTATTTCTTTACCTTTTCTCTAAAGTTTCCTTCTACCCCCATGTGGCTGCCAGGGGCCACGTGTCTCTAACTACCCTGCAAGCTAGCCTGTGTGGCCGCATGCCTTTTTCCCTTCCCGCCTGGCCTCCGTTCCCCTCCTGGAGGCTGCTGCTGAGATTCCCAGCTTCCCTGACCTGGACTTCTCTTTACAATTCTAATAAAATTATCCCGAAGCCATCATTTGGTTCCATTATTAAATTTTTTTTAATGAATGAGACTAAGAACTCTCTAGGGGATGCTCTACCATCCCATTTCAATAGGACCCTCAGGAATACAGATGCACATTACTGCTACTGGACCGAGCTTTAAGTGGGATCTGGGGGTCTGAACTCAGGTCCTCACACAGCAAATGCTTTGTCCCCCTGAGCCATCACATGGAAATCATGCTTTTAAATCAAAATCTTTGATTGTAACGCTCCAGCCTTCTATGCTCCCAAATTGATGTATCTTAGGACAGTTCTGCTTCGGTGCTAATTATCAATGCATCACCAGGTTTTCTGTGTTGTCCCAAGTTAGCAACAGTTTTTGAAAAGGAGATATTGTGGAAAATATTACAATAAACCTAGCAAAAAATCTAAGGCATATTCCCAACTACATAAATTGCAATCACTTCAGAGAAGAGACACAACAACAGGAAATGTTTAGTTAAAAAAATTTTTTTTGTATTTTTGTATTTTTGAGGCAGAGTCTCCCTGTAGCCCCAGCTGGCCTGGAATTCACTATGAAGACCAGGCTGGCTGGGAACTCACAGAGATCTTCCTGTCTTTGCCTTCCAAGACCTGGGATTAATGGCATGCACCACCACTCCTGGCTCTAGGTTTAGCCTGGCATGGTGGCGCACACCTTTAATCCTAGCACTTGGGAGGCACAGGCAGGTGGATCTCTGTGAGTTCAAGGCCAGCCTGGTCTACAGAGTGAGTTCCAGAACAGCTGGGGCTACAGGGAGACCCTGTCTTGAAAAGACAATAAATAAATAAATAAATAAATAAATAAATAAATAAATAAATAAATAAATAAATAAAATATCTTTTTAGAAAAACAGCTAAAAATGGCCACACTGTATTAATGTGCATATCAAAAATGCTGTACTCCTGCACCATGGGGGGGGAAGAGCACACAGACTCCAGGTTCCAATTAGCCAAATTAGGTTTTTAATTTAGCAAGGACTGTACCCAGGTCGGGATTGGGAGGGTGCAGCCCTGACTCAGACACAGGTTAGGCTTATTAAGGCAAATGCTACATCTTGGTGAATGAAAAAAAAAAAAATTCCAGTCAGACAATAAAAACCTGAGTTCCTGTTTGCTGCAGGATTACAAAAACTAAGATAAGAAGTGGGTGGGCTGCAGGCAATTGTAAAACATTGATTAAAGATAAGGTATATAGGTGGTGGCAAGATGTGTGGAGAGGGGATTCTCAAGGTTCAGGTAACCAGCTGGCTCTTCCTGGACTTGTTCTTCTGGGCCAAGTTTCAGCCATTGAGATGGAGTCACCAAAACAAAATGGAGTTACGTAGGCAGCGTTCACCATCACAAAAATAGCAATGATAATTTGATGGACTCTATATCTGTACTAAACTCAGTAAACAGCTAGAAATTACTAAAATGGTAATGTACTACAGTGATCTGAAGTTTTTGAACAGGCTGGAAGTACAGCAGTATCTAAGTCAAAATTTGAACTCACCAAATCTCCCACTAAAGCCTTGTTTTTTATTTATTTGATCACAAAGCAGGTTTTCTTATGAGAGATCTTTAAAACATTTCGAGGGAATGAGCAATTCCTCACCTGAGCATTTATTTCCCTCTTTGGGGCCCGGGTCCTGAATTTGGTTTGAGAAAGAGGCACAGTCCAGATTTTTCCACAAGCCTTCTTGACCTGCACAAGTTGGCTCACTATAAACCTCGGCAGATTTTCCTCCTCTGGCAAAACTGAAAAAGCCATAAATATTTTTGGCAAAGCAGAACCTTAAAATAAGACAAGGTTTTTTATTTCAAGATCACATAACGCTGGTCCAAGTGGCATAGTGAGGGAAATGGCTGGGCATATTTTTAAAGCAAATATGTGGTGATATAGAAATATTTCTCACACTAATCCATGTCAGCAGTGCAGCTGAGGTTTTGAACCACTGGGCTCTGGAGGGGCACTTGTTTCCCATGGAGTTTAGGAACAGCCACACAAGCTGCCAGATGAAATGACGAGGTGCTGATGCTCCCCCAGCTCCTCAGAAACAGGACTACTGGGGCTAGGGATGCAGCTCACATGGCACAATGCTTGCCTAGGGCAACAGAAGGCCCTGGGTTGGATCCACAGCACAGCATAAAACGAGGCGTGATGGGCAGGACTGTAATCCCATCTCTAAGGAGGCAAAGACAAGAGGATTAGGAGTTCAAGGTGATCTTTGGCTGAATAGAGTTTGAGACCAGCCTGGGCTACATGAGACCAGGTCTCATAGAAAAGAAGAAAAGAAAAGAAAAGAAAAGAAATAAAATAAAATAAAAGAGGAAGGGAAAGAGAAAAAGTAAAAGAAGGGGAAGGGGGGTAAATACAGGAGGAGAGGGAGGGGACGAGAAGGAAGGAGAGAGAAAGGGAGGGGAGGAGAGAGGAGAGGGGAGGGAAGGGAATTGGAAAGAAAGAGAGGAGAGGGAAAGAGTGGGTTGGGGAGATGAATATGCCTGTGCAGGCTACCAGTCTTAGAGGCTTGGCAATCCCCTGAAACCAGTGATTTCCAAATCTCGGAGCCTTTCCAGATCCACAGAAAACAAATCTGGACTTCAGCCTGAAAGTTTAGGATTCATTCCCAAGGTCAAAGGTTGACTTGAATGTTTGTATGCCTAACACACTGGTACCTTTCCCCTCCAGTAGTTTCAGGGCCACCCCTAAATCTATTGAATTGCAAGAACCACAGCTCATGAACAGCTAGTACTGAAAAAAAATTGGTTCTTATTATGTTAATGTTTTTCTCAAAATGGACTTGTATTCTTCGCTCCACCATGGGGTCTACTATAAATGTAGTACCTGAAAATAGTATACTTTTAAATTTCCTGCTTATAAAACTTTATTACATTATTCAGTGTGTGTGTGTGTGTGTGTGTGTGTGTGTGTGTGTGTTAGCATGCACTTTTAGGAATTGTGGTTCTTCTACCATTCAAGTCCCAGGGATTAAACTCAGATTGTCAGGCTTGATGGCAGTCTTCTTTCCCTGCTAAGCCGTCTTGAGAGCCCTACATTTCTTATTATCACAAATAACAACATGTGTGGCTGGAGAGATGGCACAGTGGTTAAGAGCACTGGCTGCTCTTGTAGAGGACCCAGGTTCAGTTCCCAGCAGCCATATGGTGGCTCACAACTCTCTGTAACTCCAGTTCCCGGGGATCTGAAATCCTCTTTTGGCCTTCACAGATACAGCAGACACAGGTGTACTTACTTACATACACACAGGCAAATGCTCATACATTAATCAATCAATCAATAAATCAATAGATGAATCAATCAAAAATATTAATAGCATAACACAACATGAAATAATAGGTGTCATAGTTGAAGTTTGTAATGTGCATGTGTGTTAAGTATCAAAGTACATTGTCTTGTTTCTCTGAAGTCCTTCTTCCCACCTCAGAAAGGATTATTTATTCCTTTGCAGAAACCAGGCCATCTAAGTAGGATTAACTCACTTCCAACCACACAGGCATTTGCGTTGACCATGAGAATGTACACCTACCATGAACAGAGCCGTGGTTCCACGAGGAAGCTGAGGTTCTCAGGTAGAAGCTTTGTTTCTGAATGATGTTGTGGAGGACAGTGCTCCAGATGACAGGAATCAGGGCTGAGACATGCCTGTGTTTCTAAAGCAGAGGTTTGGGGGTTACTTGCTACTGCATGGTGATTAGCAAAAATGTAACCCAAATACCTACAGTCCATAAAAGAGACTCTCCCCAAACTGCTTTGTGGAGGCTTGAATGAGAAACGTCCCCCGCAGACTCAGGTATTTGAATTTTCACTTGGCCCCCACGTGGTGGTGCTGTTTTAGAAGGTTGTAGAAGCTTCAGGAGGTGGAATCTCTCTGGAGAAAGTGGGTCACCCGGCAGAGGGCGAATCCAGGTTCGATGACCTGACCACACTTCCTGTTCCAGCTCTGCTTCCTCACTGTGGAGGGATCATGACCATGTCCTCAGGTTCCTGAGGCCACATCTTCCCCTGCCATAAGAGACTGAATCCGGTCTTAAACTAAGAGTCAAAATAAACTCTTCCTCCCTCAAGTTACCTCCTGTCCAGACGTTGGTCCCTGAATGAAAAGTTTCTGGGAAAAAACCAGCAGTTTCCATGGAGCTCTCTGCAAGGCTGATCAACAGGTAAGAATTTCAATGATGGTGGACAGGTTGGAATGCTGCAGGGCCAAGGGCCTATTAGTTTAGCCCGGTCTCTCTTTACCCATCTTAACACCCATCTTTGTGACTAATAGATGGAAGATTTTGGAATGTAATAGCTTAAAAACAAACAAACCAACAAATTAGGTTGCCATTAGCCAGCATTTGAGGCCTTTGGGTGAGATTTTCCCACTTTGTGGTAACCTACCTCTCTGATGTCTCCAAGGATATATGTATTGCCTGCATATATGTAAGTGCACCTGTGTCATGCAATGCCCAAGGAGTCGGAGTTATAGACAGTTGTTAGCCATCATGTGGGTGCTGGGAATCAAACCCAGGTCCTCTGCAAGAGCAGCCAGTACTCTTAACTGCTGAGTCATCTGTCCAGCCCTTATTTATTATTTCTATTTTATGTCTATGAGTATATTGTGTGCATGTAGGTAGGTTCGCCTCTGTTGTGCAGTACCAGTGGGGGTCAGAAAAGGGCATCAGATCCCCTGGACCTGGAGTTTAGGACAGTTGTTAGCCATCGTGTGCATGCTGGGAATCAAACCTGGATCCTCTTCAAGAGCAACCAGTGTTCTTAATTGCTGAGCCATCTCTCCAGACCCTCCAACAATATATTTTAAAAAGTGTCTTGTCTACGGCTTGCTTTGTTTTATTACTATAAAAACTTCACTGAACTGTAACCATGTTGGGACATGGAGTTTGGGGTAACTTGAGTCTGTGCTCTGCATGGCTGCCCCTATCGGGCCCCAAAGCAAATGATCTCATATCTCCTTTGAGATGTGAACTCTTTTTTTGTCAACAGGCCATAACAACAAGGAAAGTAACTAATATATTCCTTTCTGAGACAGTGTCACAGACCCATGGGAAAGGGGTCGGCACTGAATTAATTTTGTCTTATTGGTTGCTGTTAAATTTGAGATTCAGAGAGGCAAAATAATTTACCCGAGGTCACCTGCTTAGTTGATGACTATTATTAGATTCTACTGAAATCTCAAGTGCAGACACTAGAGCCCGAGCCCTTTCCTAGATCTTTGATCTCCATCTCTGTTGGAAATTGCCCTTGTCAAATTTAAAGGTAGGTTTACTCAAACAATTAGAGTGGTCATCCTACAAAAGTTGAAGAAGACTGTGTCCTGCAAGTTAATGTGCAGTTCATTTAATGGACTTAAAATTAGTCAGCAATAGATTACTGCTACAGAAAATACTTGAATCTTGTGACTCGTTTCCTTACCTAATTTCTTGCCCACCAGAAAGATTTTTCATTGCTTACATATAAATACTAGGATATATATATTAGTATTATATGGTAGTATAATGTTATATATATATATAAATCTGTGTTATTTTTAAGTAATACATAGATTTTCTTTTAGTGGAATATTTAATCTCTCCAATCGGCCCACCCAATCCAGAGGCTGACCTGACTTGAGCACGAGGACTGGGTAACAGGAATTGGTCTATTCCATCTTTCTGACCTGCTGATTGGTCTATTCCATCTTTCTGCTCTGCTGATTGGTCTTTCCCATCTTTCTGATCTGCTGATTGGTCTATTCCATCTTTCTGATCTACTGATTGGTCTTTTCCATCTTTCTGCTCTGCTGATTGGTCTATTCCATCTTTCTGATCTACTGATTGGTCTATTCCATCTTTCTGATCTGCCGATTGGTCTATTCCATCTTTCTGATCTGCTGATTGGTTTACATCTATGTGAGCTTGGTGTTCCCTGGGACTAATAACAAGATTCAGTATTTTGGGAAAACAAGTTGATGAAATATTAAGTTTTTAAGCTAAGAAGGGAGAACGTAGCCAGGTATGGTGGTGAATGCTGGGAATCTCTGCACTTAGGAGGTGGAGGCAGGGGAATCAGTTCAAGATCATCCTGGGCAGCATAAGGAGCTTGAGGTCAGCCTGGGCTACCTGAGACTTTATCTCAGAAAGATCAAAAGAAAAAAAAATGGATCATATCAATATGTCTCCAAGTGAATTCAACAAAGAAAGGGAAAAACTTCAGTCTGATATGGTGGTTCATTCTCAATAACAAGGTAACCAAGCCTCCACACCTTATCAATACATTCCCTCATCCTTAGGGTAACTCAGCATTGGGTATTTTATCAATTGTGACACTAAGCATCCTAAGAAATAACAAGTAAATGCTGGCTTTCTTCAGTCTCCCATGAGTTTAGAAAATTTGAGTTAGCCTGTCTGACATTCACAGACTCTGGTGACTGACAAGATTATTTTGGCTACAGTGTCAACTCAGAGCCTAAGTAAACAGACCAAGGTAAATGTCACCCTCTAAGGCATATTAACAGCCAGTTATTTCTCATTTTCAGTTCCAGGGTTATCAAGCATCCAATCCCATCTTAATTTTTTAAAAAATTTTAACTTTACTTTTTTATTCTCCCCCTTCCCCCTCATCCCCCACCCCCCTGGCTTGTATTTACATGTGTGCCTGGAGAAGTCAGAGAACAACTTTCAGGGAACCAGTTCCCTCCTTCTACCACATGGATGCCACAGATGGAACTTGGGTTAGTAAGCCAAGCCATCTCGATGGCCCATACCTTTTTATTTTGAATGTTTACAGATATATCAGCGAGCATCTTGATGATCCTTTATTTTAGAGATAAGCCCAAAGGAAAAAAGATTTCTATATTTATGATATTTGAGGTTGTTAGATATATCAACAGGTATTTATTCAACAACTGTGCTTGCCAAATAAAGGTTCATGGTTCACGTATCATATCCTGTAAGAAGAGACTTTCTTATAGCAATGCTCTATGAAGAAAAGTTGCTCTGGTATGATAAAAGTCTAAGCCAGCATCATACCTACTGATAGAAGGTTTTTGTAACTCGAAGCTTTATGAGAAATGTATCAAATTAAGATGTATCAAATTCATACAGTTCACTGTATGAAACTCTCAAAGAATTAATTGAAAAATACAAAAAAGTGGAAACCAAAAAAACTCAAAACAAAAACAGACAAGTTTTACAGGAGCTGGAAAGATGGCTCAGTGGTTAAGGCTGCCTTCTGCTCGTATAGAGGATGTTAGATCAGTTCCTATATGGCCTTGAACTCCCAAGTGCTGGGATTAAAGGTGTGTGTCATCACACCCAGAAAATGATTCATTTCTAAAAGTACAAAACTCTTAGTTTATGTCTACATTGTTTTTTGGGTTTTAGCTTTAACATAGTGACTTCCTAACCATAGAGAGTTAAACAGGAAAACTGCCTAGCTTCTTGTTGGTTCAGGGACTTCTTCCAGAGTTTACCAACCAGGGACTGACTCTGTTTAGCACCAGGGCAACTTCCCGTCTTCTTTGAGTGATGTCTGTTCTTCTGCATTCCGCCAGCACCCTAGCATTCCAAAGGAGGAGTACTTGTTCTATGGCTTTTTGGCTGAGAGGCTGAATTCTATCTCAGATCCAAGTTGAAAATGAATCCTGTACGAGGCAAAACCACGGGCTCTAGTAAGCTTTTGTGTTCCCAGTTAAAAACCCCTTTGGCCTCAGCAGTCCTGGGTTTTACAGTTACAGACATTTCATGCTTAATAGCATGTTGCAGAGAAATATGCAGAAGGAAGAAAAATGCTTGTGTGGGAGGGAAGGTTAGTGTGTGCACAGAAACAGAAACGCATGCATGGTACATACACACATACCCAGGCACACCTTGAAACCTACCACAGAAACATAATATATGTAAAAGAGAAAACAGCATGATACAGATTGCTAACCAGAGAAATGGAAAGGAGGTGAGGGTTGTTCTGTTTTTGTTTTGTTTTGTTTGAGACAGAGTGTCCCTGCAGCCATAGCTGACCTGAAACTTGTTATGTAGACCAGGTTGGCCTTGAACTCACAGATATCTGCCTGCCTCTGCCTCCAGAGTGCTGGGATTTAAGGCATGTGCCACCATACCAAGCTAGGTAAAATTTAAGAGTCAGAAAATACTGACATCCCTATCTCAAGGATCAGTCAAGTGTTCTGTAAGCACGTTATCAGTTTTCAAATGAGAGTACTAGTCTGGGATGTAACCTTAAATCTGGCCACCCATATAATTGAGAAGATTATGAATACTGAAATACTCCACAGTAGTCGTCTGTCATCCTTTAAGTACAGGTGTTCTCCTCACCTGCTTTTCTTCATGCTTTGCTTTGTTCCATTGGTTTGTAAGATGGTGTCAAAGAACTTCGTTGACTATGAAGTGTTACAAAAGGCAACTTCTTAATCTATGCATTTTGGCGGCCTTTGAAATTTTACTTCTTGAAAAAGGAGCTGTTGTGAGAGTTGGAAACTTTGCATATATATATATATGTGTGTGTGTGTGTGTGTGTGTGTGTGTGTGTGTGTGCTTTATTGCTAATATATAGCAATAAAGCATGGGCTGCGAAGGAAAACAAAAAAAAAATACTTTATCGAGAATATATAACCAAAAATAGTCCTTTGAAAGTCAGAAGGATTTCAAAAGATTTGTGAAATCTGGGTTGGCCATAGGGAGTATCTCTAAGACAGTTGAATCTTAATGTCAACTTATTTTAAAAGGGGAGGGCAGCCAGCATCCAGGAGATGGAGGGGGGTGCTCTGTGGTTAAAAGTGCTTACAGCTCTTGCAGAAGACCAGGGCTGGGTTCTTGGTACCCATATGGTGGCTCACAACCACCTGTAACTCCAGTTCCAGGGAATCTAATGCCCTCTTCTGGACTCTGGGGGCAACTGCACATATTTGGTGCAAATAAACTCATGTGGGCACACATGCACATAAACAAAAATACATATACCTATTTTTCCAAGCCTAAAGAAAAAGACCTGTCATAACAACTATTTGTCATAATGTTTGTTATGCCTGCACAAACCAAGCCCCTCTTATTTTTAGTTGTTTTTTTCCCCCTATAAAAATCTAGCTTCTATCTTTTATTTGGAAATGCAAATTTAAAAGAAGCTTCAGTCTAACAAAGCAGTGGGTTGTAATTTAAACCCGACTGTCCTTGTGCAAAAGCCAATGAAGCTATAAAAGAAAAAAAGCATCAAAAATAATTTCACATTAAAACTCAGCCTGTAAGACTTCTACTGGTTTTCTTTTGTGGACCTGTAAAGTTGCCATTCTTTTGGTTTGTTAACTGATGTGTTTTTTAAAGCCCACATTACAAATCCAGTCATTCTGCAAATATTTCTCTAATGCTTATAAAATAAATAAAACCCAAACTTTGCCTTTAAGCAGCAATAAAATCAGGAATGCATCACAGCAAGAGATTCAAAGACTAGTTCAGTGTGGCTGTGAGAGACCTGCACTGTTCAAAGGCACTGAAAAATGATCTTGGAAAGGTGGGATATTTTTATGTCAGGTCTATCACACCATATCCTTAGGCCATATTCAAAAGCTACATAATTCTGGCAAGTGGCCATTAATTTTTTTTTGATGTGCCCATTGACTGTATTTTTTGCTTGGATTTGTTTAAAAATATTTTCTGCATCGTACTTGGTCCCTTTCAAAAGTGAAGATCTCTTAAGGGTTTGTTTAACTGTAACATAAACAAAACAAACAGTATTTACACAATTTATCTAAATAGAAGTAGTCTACTTGTTAAGTCCCAAAGTCTTACATTTTTGCTCTTGTGATTTTGACACAACAGCCTGATGTTACATGGCTGAATGCCTGAACCAAATGGCAGGATGAGAGAGGTTAAGGGTGAGCTTGCTACTCCCTGAATCTAGAAATGACAAATTATTTATCATGCTGAAGGAATCCCACAACTCTATGACATCGATTCATTTTACCCACTTAGTACTGATTTTAGCACTAACTTCCTCTTCCTTTCTCACGGATGCAAAACTGTCAGTGAGTCATGAGAATTATTTTTCTCAGTCATAATGAAATCCAAGTTTGGTCTTGTGCATTTCTTCTCAAGCTCACTAAGATTTTTTAACTAAGTTCTCTTGCTGAATAAGCTATGTCTCACTGACTCTAATTGAAGACATTCAAAGAAATACCTTCTCACAAGTTTTTCTTTTCTTGTCATGGATACCTATACATGAAAATAATCTCTACTAGTCTTGCCACCCGTAAAGCTGCAGTGTTAAATAGAACTTCTCATAATCTTACTTGGAAATTTCTAGAACAGTAAAATACTGCTTTGGTCACTGATAGGCATTCAAAGAGAAGTGCTTTTCTCTGATTTCTTATTGCAGAGCATCGACATCTGGGACAAGGCAAGACAGAGGCAGCAGTCCATGCCCCGAAACAGCCCTTGATGTGGAGCCTGTGGGAACTTTAACCTGTTACCAAAAAGTGCTGGAAACTGTTGAGGGATCCATAAAAACATAGTCACATCTATTTTTTCCCCTTCAAAAATTAGTTATTTGAAGTACCTATTCTTTGTTAATTTTTTTTCTTTAGTCAGAATGCAAAATAAAGGGTTTAATTATTACATTTTCATATATTTAATATTTTATTCATATTCATCCCCCTTATCCCACAGAACATTTCTAGTCGATTATTTTTTTAAGTTTCAATTATTTCTGATTTCTCATGCTCTCCAATGACTTTCTTATCCACATTGTTTCTGTTCTCATCTGTTTGGCTGAGTTTCTTCCCCATGGTCTGAACTGACTGCTTTTCCACTGACTCACATGGAGGTAATTTCTAATCTGCCATTTTACCCAGACAACTTCTCTTCCTTTCTATTTCCCCCTCTTCTATTTCCTCTTCCTCCTCCTCCTCCTTCTCCTCCTCCTCCTACTCCTCCTCTTCCCCCCCCCCTTCAAAATGTCTCACTATGTAGCTTAGACTGAACTTAAGGGCACCTGAATTGAACTCACAATCCTTATGCATTAGAGCTGAGATTACAGATGTATACCACACACCCAGCAAAAAATTCTCTTAATGGCAAGTATATGTATCCAGAGTCAGTTCATATCATTTGCCTGAGTTATGGTAAAGTACTTCAAAAATGACATAGTAATAGAGTTGATAGCAAACAGCAGTGTTTAGATCATAATTATCAATGTAAATAGAATTACAGATTTATATGCAACCACAGTCAGTTCATATTATTTGCCTGAGTTATGGAAAAGTACTTTAGAAATGACTTAGGGGGGGCTGGAGAGATGGCCTAGCGGTTAAGAGCGCCGACCGCTCTTACAGAGGACCCGGGTTCGATCCCCAGCACCCACATGGCGGCTGAGAACCATCTGAAACTCCAATTCCAGGAGAACTCCAGTTCCAGGGGAATCCGACACCCTCTTCTGACCTCCGCGGCATTGAACGAAACGGGTGCACACACTTGCATGCAGATAGTACATTCATACACATACAGAAATAAATAAAAAATTAAAAAAAAAAGAAATGACTTAGGGATAGAGTTGATAGATAACAAGTGTTTAGGTCATAATTACCAATGTAAATGACTTAGAAATGACTTAGGGATAGAGTTGATAGATAACAAGTGTTTAAGTCATAATTACCAATGTAAATGACTTAGAAATGACTTAGGGATAGAGTTGATAGGTAACAAGTGTTGAGGTCATAATTACCAACATAAATGCAATTACAGATTTGCCATCGTGGCTGCATTCTGATCACTGACCACAAGGTCTCAAATTATAAAATGGAATGTCATATGGAATGGAATCACCACGTCGCATCCACATGTTGAATAACATGGGCACATCAGGGGCTGTTCTCTGGATTCTCAGTAAGATCCTCTCTTGGGGTTTTATTTAATTGAGAGATTTCACAAGAGGGGCATTCTGCATCTGTGTGTAGTGGTGTGGTCCCATAATCCCAGCACTTGGGAGGCTGATGCAACAAGATTGTCACAAGTTTGAGGCTAGCCTGGGTTACAGAGTTAAAATCCTATGTCAAAAATAAAACTCAAGTGGGAGGCAAGGTGGGTCTTGTGCTAACATTATTAAATATATATATATATATATATATATATATATATAGAGAGAGAGAGAGAGAGAGAGAGAGAGATTCAGTATTCTACTTAGTTCTAGTTTGCTCTCTGCTGCTGTAATAAACACCATCACCAAAGACATCTAGGAGAGGAAAAGGTATCTTTGGTTTAGACTTCCATTCCAGAGTCCATTCATAAGTTAAATCAGGGCAGGAACTCAAGCAGGAACCTGGAGGCGGGAACTAAAAAGAACTCACACAGGAAGACTGCTTACTGGCTCATTCCTGGGGTTGTTCTCAGCCCAGGCCCACCTGCCTAAAGATGGCACTGCTCACTGTGGGCTTGGCCTACCCACATCAATTAACAACCAAGAAACTCCCCCACAGACATGCCCAAAGCCAATCTGATAGAGGCTATTGTACTGAGGTTCCCTCTTCCCAGGGTTGTTAAGCCTACAACCAAGGTTAGCTACTTCATACTCTTACCTCCCTAAAAAATACTGGTTTTGAAATTGAAACACCCAAGTTTATCCATAGGTTCTATACTGTATTAGCATAAAATTTCACCAAAAACAGTAACATCTTTTCCATGTAGTTAAACTCTTTGTCTCAATTTTCAAAATACCAAACTTCATACAAGCTGATCTAAGATTGCTAATGAGCCAACAAAGTAATCAATAATAGGAATTATTTTTAAAAGATCATCTCTTTTGGTGTTTTTGAGATGGGTCTCTCTGTAACCCCAGCTGGCCTAGAACTTGCTCTATAGACCAGACTGGCCTTGAATTCACAGAGATCCACCTGCCTCTGCCTCGCAAATGCTGGGATTAAAGGCGAGCACCACTATGCCTAGCTTAAAAGATCATTTTTATTAAAGGATAAAATAATAATTCATAAACCAAACATGGATGAGATATTTTATATAATTCACTATTTAATGATAACTAATAGGATGTTCCAATGAATTCAAAGAAAGATTTAAAGAAATACATAAAGAAATACTGAAATGAACTTACAAATAAATGCTAAAATGATCTATCCACAGGACAATAATTTATTGCATTCTACTGATCACATTTCATTTCATTTGTATAAATAAGAGCCACCTATGTTATTATTAGATTTCTAGAAGCTAAAAGGAGTTGTAAAAAAGTTCAAAGGTAATAAAATGTAGTGATAACCAGAAATGGTGTGCTAGAAAGAACACTGTGTGGTGAGATAGCCCATATAGTTCCCACCCCACTGTTATTCCCATGATTATGTTGTGTTGCCTAGCAACGGGGATTTTGCCAGTGTAATTAAGTTTATTAGGAGTGCACAATGGTTAGATCAGGGACCTGCCAGGACTACCTGAAGCACAGTTAGGAGCCAGGGGCTTCAGCCAGGCAGATTTTAGGCTAGAGCTACTCCTGGGTTGTTGGTTGGATAGCTAAATCTTTGCCTTGTGAGGCTGGAGGGGTGGAGACACCTTGCTAGCTGGGATTAAGGTGGGCCTGTTAAAGAATTGTCTGGTGTGGCTGTTGGGGTGGAGTTGCCCTTGTAGCTGGTATTAAAAGCGGGCCTGTTGCCACTGTGAGACTTGACTGCACAGTGGTTAGATCAGGAACCTGCCAGGACCACCTGAAGCACAGAGTACCCAGGGTGCCGGCTAAGTCAGACATCCCCCAACTCCCCCCCCCCACCAACTAGAGTTGCTGAGAGAGTGTCCAAGTGGATTTTTTGGAGAACCTTCGGAACAGAAAGGGAAGAGTGAATTAGACTTCCAATATATAAACAAAATTGAAAGCCTGAAACCTAGAGAAGTCAATACTCCATAAACAAGAAGGGAAAAAAAAGGCATCTGAAGGAGGCAAGCAAAGCAAGCTTTCAACACAGTGAAAAGGCATTTGAGATTCACATCGGAATACAGACAAAAAAGTGAAACCCACATGCCAGGGACACGACAAAGGGACAACATGGGAAAGGTGCAGGGTATTTCCACACCAAGCTCTACCAACTCTGCAGGAGATTGCTACAATGGGATCCCCCTGGGGGTGACCCAAGAAACAGATCTCAGAGGAACAATTGAAGACCTATTCAGAGAAATTAAAGAATATAAAGAACAAGTCAGAGAACTAAGCAAAGACAATGAAAAACTCAAGAAGGACCTAGAGGGAGGCATGACAAACTAAGGAAAGAACTAACAGGAGAGAATGACAAACTCTGGAAGGAAGTGGAAACACTGAAAAAGGAAGCCAACCAGCAAAGTAAGGAGCACCAAGAAGAGACTGAGAAGCTCCGAAAAGAAATGGAAATACTAAAGAAATCACCAGATGAAATGAAAAAGGAAATAGAACATTCATCCAGTCAAGAGGAAAGGAATGGAAAAAGCCTCAAAAATAGAATGGAGGAAGCAGAACAAAGAATATCAGACTTGGAAGATAACACAGAACAACTAAAAAGCTCAAATAAAGATTATGAAAAATTTAAATACTCGAAAGCAAAACAACCAGGAAATATGGGACACTATGAAAAGATCAAACCTCCACATCATAGGAATAAAGGAAGGAGAAGAATCCCAAGAGAATAGTATTGATCAGATCTTCAACAGAATAAGACAAAAATTTCCCCAAACTAAAAAAAGACAAACCCATACAAATAAAAGAAGCACATAGAACTCCAAACAGATAAGATAAAAAAAGAAACCCCCATGCCATATCATAGTTAAAATGCAAGACGCCCAAAACAAAGACAAAATTCTGAAAGCCGCAAGAGAAAAACAAGTCACATATTAGGGGAAACCCATCAGAATTACAACTGACTTCTTGGCACAAACCATGAAAGCAAGAAGAACATGGAGCAAAGCATTCCCAGCATTAAAGGACTATGGATATCAACCCAGGCTAATATACCCAGCAAAAATGTCGATTATAGTTGAAGGAGAGAGAAAAATCTTCCATGACGTAAACAAGATGATAGAATACATGTCTGGAAAACCAACCCTTCAGAAAATACTTGAAGCAATTCAAAGAACAGAAGAGAAGAGCAACCATCCCCAAGCACCTAGAAAGAGAAACTAATAAAAACATAACTGCAGAAGTAGAAACCAAGACTAAAAATGCAAATGGATAATAAGGTGAAAGGAAGCAACATGCATCTTTCAATTATAACCTTAAATATTAATGGACTAAACTCCCCAATCAAAAGACATAGACTGTGAGATTGGATTAGGAAACAAAACACATTTATATGCTGTCTACATCTCACCTTCAAGGATAGGCACCAACTTAAGGTGAAGGGATGGAAAAAAATATTCCAAGCAAATGGTACCAAAAAGAAAGCAGGTGTTGCTATTTTAATAGCAGACAAAATAGACTTCAAAGTAAAATAAATAAAAAAAGACAAAGAGGGCCATTACATCTTTATCAAAGGAATAATTGATCATGAAGATTTCACAATCATGAATATATATGCACCAAACTCTGGTGCACCAAACTTTATAAAGACAATTCTTCAGGACCACAAGGCATAGATTAACCCCAGCACACACATAGTAGGGGACTTCAATACCCCACTAAGTCCTTTGGACAGATTGACTGGACAAAGGATAAACAGAGACATCTGAACTGAATGATCCAATACACCAAATGGACCTCACAGACATCTACTGAATATTTCACCCAAACACCAGAGAATACACTTTCTACTCAGCACCCAATGGAACATTCTCCAAAATAGACCACATACTGGAACAGAAAAAACCTCAACAAATACAAAAAGATTGAAATAATTTCATGCATTCTATCAGACCACAGTGCAATAAAGCTCAATATCAACACCAGGATAAGTCCTACAACCTACAAGAACACACGGAGAATAAACAACACTCTCCTGAATAACAAATGGGTCAAGGAAGAAATAGAAGCATTCCTGGAACTAAATGACAATGATAGTAGAACACAATAAAAGCAGCCCTAAGAGGGAAGTTTATAGCCCTAAGTGCCTACATCAAAAAAACAGAAAGAGCACAAGTGAACGATCCAACACTGCAGCTAAAAACACTTGAGAGACAACAACAAATGAACACTAAATGCAACAGACAGGAAGAAATAACAAAAATCACAGTAGAAATCAATGAATTAGAAACAAAGAAAACCATACAGAAAATCCATGAATCCAAAAGTTGGTTCTTTGAGAGAATAAACAAGATAGACCTCTAGCCCAGTTAACCAAAAGAAAGAAGGAACAACTTCAAATCAATAGAATCCAAGATGAAAGGGGAAATATGACAACAGACAATGAAAAGATCCAGACAATCATACGGGAATACTTCAAAAACCTATACTCTACTAAGTTTGAAAACCTAGAAGAAATGGATGAATATCTGAAATCCTGGGTATCACCAAAGCTCAACCAAGAAGAGATTGACAGCTTAAACAGACCCATAATATATGAAGACATTGAAGATGTAATAAGAAACCTCCCAACTAAAAAAAGCCCAGGCCCAGATGGTTTCACGGCAGAATTCTATAAAACATTTCAAAAAGACTTACAACCATTATTACTCAAATTGTTTAGAAGGATACAAACAGAAGGAATTCTCCCAAATTCCTTCTATGGAACCAGCATCACTCTAATACCAAAACCAGGCAAAGATACAACCAAAAAGGAGAACTATAGACCCATCTCATTAATGAACACAGATGCAAAACTTCTAAACGGGATACTTGCAAACTGCATACAGACCTACATCGAGATCATCCTAAATGACCAAGATGGATTCATACCAGAAATGCAGGGATGGTTCAACATATGAAAATCAATAAATATCATTAAACATATAAATGGACCGAAAGACAAAAACCACATGATCATGTCAATTGATGCTGAAAAAGCCTTTGACAAAATCCAGCATCCCTTCATGTTTAAAGTCTTAGAGGAAATTGGACAGGAGGGATCATTCCTCAATGTAATAAAGCCACATACAGGAATCCCACAGCCAATATCATCCTAAATGGGGAAATGACAGATGCATCCTACCCTTTAAAGGTAGGAACTAGGCAAGGCTGCCCCATCACCACTCCTTTTCAATATAGTGCATGAAACTCTTGCTAGGGTAATAAGGCAAGAAAAGGAAATTAAAGGAGTTCTAATTGGAAAAGAGGAAGTCAAACCATCCCTTTTTGCTGGTGATATGATTGTTTACTTAAGGGATGCTAAAAACTCCACCAGAAAACTCCTAGAAACGATGAATAGATTCAGTAAAGTGGCAGGATACAAAATTAACCTAGAACAATCAGTAGCCTTTCTTTACGCCGACAACAAGCAACTGAAGAAGGAATACAAGGAGACATTCTCACTCATGATAGCCTCAAAAACAATAAAATACCTAGGAACAAACCTAATAAAAGACACCAAAGATCTCTACAAAAAAATTTTAAACCCCTGAAGAAGGAAATTGAAGAAAACATCAGAAGATGGAAAAACCTCCCATGCTCATGGATTGGGAAAATTAGTATAGTAAAAATGTCCATTCTACCCAAACTCTTGCACAGATTTAATGCAATCCCAATTAAAATCCCCAAGAGTTTCTTCACAGGCTTGGAAAAAAAGTCCTTAATTTCATTTGGAAAAACAAAAGACCCCAAATAGCCAAAGCAACCCTGAGTGAAAAGAGCAATACAGGGGAATCTCTATACCAGACTTCAAACTATACTACAGGGCTATAGTCATAAAAACAGCTTGGTACTGGCACAAAAACAGACCTGTTGCTCAATGGAACAAAACTGAAGAACCAAACTTGAGCACATACAATTTCAGCCACCTCATATTTGACAAGGGGGCCAAGAAGACACAATGGAGCAAAGACAGCATCTTCAGCAAGTGGTGTTGGCAAAACTGGATCACCACTTGTAGAAGAATGAAATTAAGCCCCTACCTCTCACCCTGTACAAAAGTCAACTCCAGATGGATCAAAGACCTCAAGGTGAAACCCCAAACTCTGAAGACGATAGAACAAAGAGTTGGCAGCAGACTGCAAGACATAGGAGTAGGAAAAGACCTCCTAAATCAGAGCTGCACAAGAATTAAGGTCGACAATTGACAAATGGTATCATTAAACTTAAAAGCTTCTGTACATCAAAAGAAACAAGGAAGTGAAGAGAAAACCCACAGAGTGGGAGGAAACCTTCACTGCAGATACATATGACAAAGCATTGATTTCCAGAATATATAAACTACTCAAAAAACAAAGAAGAAAGAAGACAAATGAATCACTCAAAAGATGGAGCAAAGAGCTGAACAGAGGACTTCACAAGTGAGGAATTAGAGATGGCTGAGAAATATCTTAAGAAGTGTTCAATGTCACTAATAATTAAGGAAATGCAAATTAAAACCACTTTAAGACAAAATCTTACTCCAATAAGACTGGCTAGGATCAAGAAAACACATGATACCAAGTGCTGGAGAGGTTGTGGGGAAAGAGGAACACTCATCCATTGCTGGTGGGAATGTAAAATTGTATAACCACTATGGAAAGCAGTGTGGAGAACCCTTGGAAGACTCAAAATGAGCTTACCACCTGACCCAGTCATACCATTCCTGGGTATATATGCAGAAGACTCTTCTTACTGCAGTGATACATGCACAGCTATGTTTATTGCAGCTCTGTTCACAATAGCAAAAAGCTGGAACCAATCCAAATGCCCCTCAACTGAAGAGTGGATGGAGAAAATGTGGTACGTGTACACAATGAAGTTCTATGCAGCATTAAAGAAAGATGACATCAAGAACTTTGCAGGTAAACAAATGGAACTGGAAAATATTATGTTAAGTGAAGTAACACAGTCCCAGAAAAACAAATGATGAATGGTATCCCTCATCTGTGGATGCTAGCACCAATAACCTAGTTGTAAACATTTCTTGTTGGGAATGATGCCTATTGGAAAGAACAACAACAACACCAACAACAGAGGAGACGGCATCAAAGAACTGACTGAAAGGGTGAATCTGGTAGGGTGGGAGCATTGGGAGGGGGACATGAGTCTGGATTTGATTTATCACATAATCTTGTACAAAAAATATATGTAAAACAAAAAAGTTTATTAATCGGTGGGTGTTAAAATGAGAAGGTTTCGGAGATGGATGTAACACAAGACCTTCAAAAGCAGGACTTCTCTTCTTTCCAGTTAGTAAGAAAAAGCCTGAAAGTTAAGAAGAATTTATCAGACCATCCTGGCTCAAAGATGGACAGGTGCTTGGGGTGAGGGGTCCTGAGAAAATCTTCTTGCGACTGGAAATGACCTTTAGCCAATACCCAGTGTAGAAACTGAGGATGTCCTTGAAGCTCCAGCATACAGCTGGACTCTACTCCTCACTCGGATGCTCTCAGAAAGTCAGTGTTCTGGTTTAAATGACAAGGTCCCCCAGAGACTCCAAGGCTTTGGATATGTGGTCTCCATTGCTGGTGCTGTTTGTGGAGGGTTAGGTGACTTGTTCTTGCTGGAAGGGAGCACCTCGATGGGGCAGGCTTTGAGAGTTCATAGCCGAATACCATTCTCTCTTTCTCTCTCAATCTCTCCTCTCTCTCTCTCTCTCTCTCTCTCTCTCTCTCTCTCTCTCTCTCTTTCTCTCTCTCTCTCTCCTCTGCCGGCTTACAGATGTGAGTGCTCATCTTTCTGCTCTGGCTGATTCTTTGCCTTGCTGTGCCACCATGATGGACGTGCTTATCCCTCTAGAACTCAGGGCCCAATAAACTCTTCTTCTATAAATGGCCTTGGTCATGACTGTCTTTCAAAACAACCGAAAAGTAACACATTCCACACCCTCTTTTCTTTCTGCCCATGGAAGAGAACTTCAGAAGCATTTGTTCCAAGGGGCCATCAATCCATCTAAACAGTGCTTTGCTACCTTGTGACAATGTCCTATACACAAGCACAGTGCCTGTGAACAGCAGCTGTGGTCGTCTCCCTCCTCCCTGATACCTGCTCTAGAGGCTCTAGAATAAAGGCATAGCTGTCTGGATTGTGGTTCTAAACCCAGTGTGCCAGTTGGAGTTCACTCTGCACTGCTGGCCTTTGGTCACAGCAAAGCAGAAAGAGGAAATGGCCGGTGTTTGTGCTGGCTTGTGCCAGGGTGAACTGGCCCACACGACAAGTGCCTGCTGTTGGAAACCAGCCCTGGTTGTGCAGCTGTCCGTTTTATCATGGGCCAAAGAAGTATGCTCCATGCATCGGGATACTGAAGCCCAGAAGGAAAGTTAGAAGTTTACAAATACACATCTACATGTGCTTAAAAATGACTAATTTTCATTTAACTCCTTAAATTTCACCACAGTACACTTTTTTCAAAAAGTCTTCATGGGGTGCTGGAGAGATAGCCTAGCGGTTAAGAGCACCGACTGCTCTTGCAGAGGACCCGGTTTCGATCCCTAGCACCCACATGGCGGCTGAGAACCGTCTGTAACTCCAGTTCCAGGAAAACTCCACTTCCAGAGGAATCTGAGACCCTCTTCTGAACCCTGTGGCATTGCACGACATGGGCACACAGACCTACATGCAGACAGTACATTCATACACATACAAAAATAAATAAAATAAAATAAAACACATTAAAAAAGGTCAATTGGGTATTTTAAGCACATCTTTAAATCTCTGTTATTATAGTGCAGTAAATTCAGGAATTAGATTTTTTTTTCTAGTCTTTTTGAAACAAGTTCTCCCTGTAGCCCCAGCTGGCCTGGAACTCACCATGTAGACCAGGCTGGCTGTGAACTTAGAGAGATCCGCCTACCTCTGCCTCCCAAGTGCTGGGAATAAAGGTGTGTGCCACCATGTCCTGAAAGAATTAAGGTACTTTAAAGAGGCCCACTTAGTTATTTTTCCTTTTAGACAAATAGAAATAAATGTAAAACATTTTTAACTGCTTAAGGTCCTCCCACCCCACTCGCCTCTCTCTACCCATCTCCCCTCTCTCCTCCCCCTCCCTCTCCCTCTCCCATACATGGGTGTTAAAGAACCAAACCCAAGTCTGCAGGAACAGCCAGTGTTCTTAAACACTGAGCCATCTCTCCAGCTTCCTCCTTACCTTTTCTTTGAGTCTGTCTCACTGTATATCCCTGGCTGGCCAGGAACTCCCTATGTGGGCCAGGCTGGCCTTGAATTTATAGAGATCTGCCTGCTTCTGCATCCCCTCCTGAGTGCTGGGATTAAAGGCATGTATCACCAGGCCTGGCTATAGTTCTTTTATTTTATTTATTTATTTATTTATTTATTTATTTATTTATTTATTTATTTATTTTTTGGTCTTTTCGAGACAGGGTCTCCCTGTAGCCCCAGCTGTAATGGAACTCACATTGTAGACCAGACTGGCCTTGAACTCACAAAGATCTGCCTGCCTCTGCCTCCCAAGTGATAGGATTAAAGGCGGGCGCCACCACGCCTGGCTTTAAAGAAAACTTTTTTAGGGCCAGAGAGATGGCCTAGTGGTTAAGAGCACCAACTGCAATACACATGACACAGAAGTGGTCATATGTGAGCTTTTGGTCTCAAAACAGCATAGTCAGGCTTCTGAACAAACTAAGGGAATGATCTGCTTTCTAGAGACATAGTTTTAAATGTATGCACTACAGATGATGACTGGATATAGCTACAAACAGTACAGGTTTCCTATAGTTCCTCACTTTCTACAACGGCAATCAAGGAAAGCTACATAGGAAAATTATTTGCACACATTTATAAGGTTGAAATATTTAGAACTGCAGGGAGAAAATTTTTATGTAAAAAATCCTGAATTGACTTATTCTATGAAACTGATAATCACTTCCAGATATTATTTCTATTAAAAGTGTTATGTCTGGTATATAATAATCATTAGATCTGCAAAGAGGAGGCAAAATAAACAATTGGAACATGCTTATTGTTTGGATCTGAGCCATTCTTAGTAGGGTAAGATGATATCTTAAAGTGGTGTTAATCTGGGGCTGGAGAGATGGCCTAGCGGTTAAGAGTGCCGACCGCTCTTACAGAGGACCCAGGTTCGATCCCCAGCACCCACATGGTGGCTGAGAACCATCTGAAGCTCCAATTCCAGGAGAACTCCAGTTCCAGGGGAATCCGAGACCCTCTTCTGAACTCTGTGGCGTTGCATGACACGGGTGCACAGACTTGCATGCAGACAGTACATTCATACACATACAGAAATAAATAAAATTAATTTAAAACAAATTTTTAAAAAAGTGGTGTTAATCTGTATTTGCCTGACAACTAAAGATGTTGAATAGTTCTTAAAGTATTTCTCACCCATTTGTGTTTCATCTTTAGAGAACACCCTACTCAGCTCCTGGCCACAGTTTTTAATTGGGTTGTTTATGTTTTCTTGTTGTTATTCTTTGTCTGTTCTGAATACTAACCCTCTATTGGAGGCATAGCTGGTAAAGATATTTTTTCCTGTTCTGTAGGTTGCCCCCTCACTCAAATGATGGTGTCCTTTAATGTACAGAAGCTTTATAGTTTCATGAGGTTCCATTTGTCAATTGTTGGACCAAATGCTTGGGCAATAGAAATTCTGTTTAGAAAGTTTTTTCCTGGGGCTGGAGAGATGGCCTAGCGGTTAAGAGCGCTGACTGCTGGGCTGGAGAGATAGCCTAGCGGTTAAGAGCGCCGCTCTTACAGAGGACCCGGGTTCGATCCCCAGCACCCACATGGCGGCTGAGAACCGTCTGAAACTCCAATTCCAGGAGAACTCCAGTTCCAGGGGAATCCGAGACCCTCTTCTGAACTCTGCGGCGTTGCACGACATGGGTGCACAGACTTGCATGCAGACAGTACATTCATACACATACAGAAATAAATAAAATTAATAAAAAAAATTAAAAAAAAAGTTTTTTCCTGTGCCTACAAGTTCCAATAAGTTCCCCCTTTCTATTTCTGATTCAGGGTATCAGCTCTTTTTCTGATTCAGGTTATCAGCTCTTCTGTTGAGTCCTTGATCCCTTTGGAGCTGAGTTTTGTGCATGGGGAGAGGTAGGGATCTAATTTCGTTCTTCTACATGCCCCTATCCAGTTTGATTAGCACCATTCATTGAACATGCTATGCTGTCTTTTCTCCAGTATGTATTTGTGGTTCCTTTGTCAAAAACCATGTGGCTGCAAATGTATGGGTTTAAAATTTTTTATTTATTTTTTATGGGGCTCGAGAGATGGCTCAGAGGTTAATACTGGCTACTCTTGCAGAGAACCCAGGTTCCATTCCCAGCACCCACATGGCAGCTAACAATGGTCTGTATCTCCAGTTCCAGGGGAGTCCAACACCTTCTTCTGACCTCCACAGGTACTGCACAACATTGGTGCATTTATACACATGCAGACAGTACATTCATACAAGGAAATAAAAAAAGAAAATACTTCTTTTATGTGTATGACTATATTGCCTGCATGAACCTAAGGGCACCTATATGGCAGCATGCCTACCTGAGGTGAGAAGAGGGTGTCAGATCCTTTGCAAATGGAGTCAAGGACAGTTGTTAGCCACCATATGGGAGCTGGGAACCAAACCTGGGTCCTTTTAACATCTGAGCCATCTCTCCACTCCAAATGTGTGAATTTAAATCTGGGTTCTCGGGGCTGCAGAGATGGCTTAGCAGTTAAGAGCACTGTCTGGTCTTGCAGAGGACCGAGTTCAATTCCCAGAGCCCACATGGTGGCTAAGAACTGTCTTTAAGATGGGCGTGGTGGTGCATGCCTTTAATCCCAGCACTCTAGAGGCAGAGTCAGGCAGATCTCTGTGAGCTCGAGGCCAGCCTGGTCTACAGAGTGAGTTCCAGGACAGCTGGGGCTACAGGGAGACCCTGTCTCAAAAAAAAATTGGGGTTCTCAACTCTATTCCACTGATCAATGTATTTTGCTTTTGCCAATACCATGCTGTTCTTATTATTATAGTTCTGTAGTATAATTTGAGATCAAGGATGGTAATACCTCCAGCAGTTCAAGATTATTTTGGCTATCCTGAGTTTTTTATGTTTCCATGTGAAATTTGAAATTAACTTTTCTTTTTTTTTTTACATAAATTTATTTATTTATTTATTTTTAACAAATCTAGACCCATGTTCCCGCTCATTCCCCCACCCTGCCAGAGCTCATGCATTCTGCCAGACATGCTTTCCATCTCTTAGTCATTCTCAATATTTTCCATGGGGAAGTTGACTGTTTTGAGCAGAAGTTCACTGTTTCAGTCAGTTCTTTGATGCAGTCTTTTCTGTTGTTGTTGTTGTTTCCAAAATGCGTTATGCCCAACTGCTTTGGACAAAAGCTCAGGGGGCCCTATACAAGAAATACTTACAATTGGGTAATTGGCACTAGCATCCACAGATGAGGGATACCATTCGTCGTTTGTTTTTCTGGGACTGTGTTACTTCACTCAGCATGATGTCCTCTAGCTCCAGCCATTTTCCTGCAAAGCTCGTGATGTCGTCTTTCTTTACTGCTGCATAGAACTCCATTGTGTAGATGTACCACATTTTCTCTATCCACTCGTCAGTTGAGGGGCATTTAGGTTGGTTCCAGCTCCTTGCTATTGTGAAGAGAGCTGCAATAAACATGGCCGTGCATGTATCTCTGTGGTGGCGTAAGTCTTGAGGGTACATGCCCAGGAGTGGTATGGCTGGGTCGGGTGGCAAGTTCATTCCAAGTCTTCCAAGGGTTCTCCACACTGCTTTCCATAGTGGCTGTACGAGTTTACATTCCCACCAGCAGTGGATGAGTGTTCCCCTTTCCCCACAACCTCTCCAGCACTTGGTATCATTTGTTTTCTTGATCCTAGCCAGTCTTATTGGAGTAAGATGATATCTTAAAGTGGTTTTCATTTGCATTTCCTTAATGATTAGTGATGTTGAGCAGTTCTTGAGGTGTTTCTCAGACATCTCTAATTCCTCGCTTGTGAAGTCTCTGTTCAGTTCTTTGCTCCATCTATTGAGCGGGTCATTTGTTTTCTTCTTTCTTTGTTTTTTGAGTAGTTTATATATTCTGGACATCAATGCTTTGTCAGATGTATCTGTGGTGAAGGTTTCCTCCCACTCTGTGGGATTTCTTGTAACTTCCTTGATTGTTTCTTTTGATGTACAGAAGCTTTTGCCAACACCACTTGCTGAAGATGCTGTCTTTTCTCCATTGTGGTTTCTTGGCCCCCTTGAAAATTAACTTTTCAATCTCTATGAAGAATTATGTTGGGCTTTTAATGGGTATTGCATTGGATTTGTAGATTGTTTTGGTAGGGTGGCCATTTTCACAATATTAATCCCACTGATCAATGAGCATGGGGAGGTCTTTCCATTTTCTGGATCTTCTTCAGTTTCTTCTTCAGTGTCTTCAAGTTTTTATTGTACAAGTACTTAACTTCCTTTGTTAGATTTATTTCAAGATGTGTTATGATTTTGATATTGTGAACAGCATCATTTCCCAGATTTCTTTCTTAGAAAATGCTGGTGAGGATGTGGAGAAAGGGGAAGGCTTATCCAGCATTGGTGGGAATCAGAACTGGTTGGTGCAGCCACTATGGAAATCAGTGTGGAGAGTCCTGAAAAAACAAGATAAATGAGATGATACAGCCATTCATCTCTTGGGGAATATCGAAAGACTCTGTACCCTACTACAAAAATGCCTGTTCATCCATGTTCATTGCTGCCCTTTCTATAACAGTCATAAATTGGAAACAACCCCAGATATCCATCAACTGATGAATGGAAAATGAAGGTGTGGTGCATATACACAGTGGATTATTATTTAGTGCTTAACAAAACCCAAAATTATCAAATTCTCGGATGAATGACTTGAACTAGAAATGATAATCCTTAGGCAGCTCAGACCCAGAAAGTCAAACATCCTATGCTCTATCTCATACCTGGATGCTAGTTTTGAAATCTTAGAGAACCATGTTTCAATTTGAAAATCCAGAGAAGTCACAAAACTAATCAATGGCCAGGAAGGTGGGAAGGGCTTCCTGGGAGCCTCATCTCTACTGGCCAGAGTTCATAGTGCTAGAAGGTGCTACGCATGCCTCTATAAGAAAAAATAATGGGGGCTGGAGAGATGGCCTAGCGGTTAAGAGCGCCGACCGCTCTTGCAGAGGACCCAGGTTCGATCCCCAGCACCCACATGGCAGCTGAGAACCGTCTGAAACTCCAACTCCAGGAGAACTCCAGCTGCAGGGGAATCCGACGCCCACTTCTAACCTCCACGGCATTGCACGACACGGGTGCACAAACTTGCATGCAGACAATACATTCGTACACATACAGAAATAAAAAAAAATAAAATTAAATAAAATTAAAAAAAAAGAAAAAATAATGATCAAACCCACCCAGCTGTGAGTCCACTGAACGACTGACCTGGCAAGATATGCCCTCTGCTACAATAGCGGCATGGATGTTATGAGGGTAACCAACCACGTTCTAATTGAATTTAACATCTGCTTCATAGGATGGAGCCCATTCATGAGATTGATATCAGGCCTTGGAAGCTGAGGCCTTACAGGTCACAAAACATAGGGAACACCCCAATTCTAGTTTTATAATAAATGGTTATCATATTAAACTAATTCTTGGGGCTGGAGAGATGGCTCAGCTGTTAAGAGCACCGAATGCTCTTGCAGAGGACCTGGGTTTGATTCCCAGCACCCGGCACATGGTGGCTAAGAACCCTCTTTACCTCCAGTTCCAGGGGACTCCAACACCCTCTTCTGACCTCTACAGCATTGCATGACACGTGTGCACCAACATACATGTAGACAGGATACTCATACACATAAAAATAATAAAAAAATTAAAAAACTAATTCTTAATGACATTTTGAGACCCATAGACCTCGATTCAAAAAAGATTTCAGGGATGAAGAAATGGCTTATTGGTTAAAGTACTGGATGCTCATGCAGAGGGCATGGGTTCAGTTTCCCAGTACCACATTGGCTCATGATCATCTGTAACTCCAGTTCCAGGGGATTCATAGACATTACACTACAATGCTGCACTTACACACACACAAACAAAGCACCCATATGCATAGAATAAAAATAAATAAATCTTGGTCTGGAGAGATGGTTCAGCAGTTAAGAGCACTGGCTGCCCTTGCAAAAGACCCAGGTTCAATTCCAAGCAACTACATGGCTAACAACCAACCATAACTCCAGTTCCAGGGGATCCAATGCCCTCTCCTGATCTCTGTGGGCATTGCACAACCTGGGTGTTTCTACCTACATGCAGGCAATACACTCATACCCATTAAATAAAAATAATAAAGTGGGCCGGGCATGGTGGTGCACACCTTTAACCCTAGAACTTGTGAGGCAGAGGCATGTAGATCTCTGTGAGTTCAAGGCCAGCCTTGTCTACAGAGTGAGTTCCAGGACAGCCCAGAGCTACAGGGAGACCCTGTCTCAAAAAGACCAAAAAAAAAAAAAAAAAAAAAGAAAGAAAAAAAAAAAGAAATTTATCTTTTTTTTTTTTGAAAGTCAGGATGGTGTTAGGCTGGGTGAAAAATCAAGTTGCTTCTTCCCCCTTTCCAGTTCCTACAGCTGCCATATCCTCGACTTGCAGCTCCCTTCTGGGAGCGATGTCTCTCCTGCCTCTGCTTCCATCCCCACCTCTTCTGCACTCTGCCCTCCTGCATATCCCTTCCATTTCAATATTTAATCACTTCTGCACATTTCCCCTTGCCTCATCTGGTGATGCTCTAAGAGATCCGGAAACAGGAAACTGAACATTTGGGGGAGCGTTATCTTGTCTACCACACTGTAAAACATATTACATTTATTATACAATCTCTTATTCTCAATACACAATCAATATAAAACTATATATTTTAAATATTTTATTGTCCTATTTTATGTGTATGAGTGTATTGCCTGAATGGATGTAAGTGCCCTCATGTCATAAAATGCCCATAGAGGTCAGAAGCAAGCATTGAACCCTCTGGAACTGGAGTTAAAGATGGTTGTTAGCCACTATGTGGGTGCTGGGAATCATACCAGTGTCCTCTGTAAGAGCAGCCAGTGCTCTTACACTGAGCCATCTCTCCAGCCTTAATACACTATATTTTACTTCATCCATTCACTTGTTCTATTTTTATGTGTGTATGCATGTGTCTGAGTATATGCCATGTGTTTACTGGTATTTCTGGAGGCCAGAGGGGGGCATCAGAGTTCCACAGCTGAAGTTACACATGGTTTCCCAATATGCGCATTGGGAACTGAAGTAGGGTCTTCTAGAAGAGCAACAAAGGCACTCAACCTGCTGAGCCATCTCTCCCTCCCCCTCCCTTCATTTGTTGATGGACATTTAGGCTGATTCCATATTCACTATTGTGAATATTATAGCAAGAAACATGGATATCCAGATGTCTCTGTGAGATGTTAAGTTAGCTTCCTGTGGGTACTTATTTAGGACTGGGATAGCTGGACCCTAGGGTAGTTCTTCTTATGTTTTGAGTAATCTTCATACTGATTTCCATATCTGCACCCATTGTTATTTCTGCCATTGGCAAATAAGTGAGTGTTCCTTTTTCCACATCTTCACCAACATTTGTTGTTTTCTTGATGATAGCCATTTTGACTGGGCTGAGATGGAACCAGTATAGCTTTGAGTTGTCAGTGCCCAGACTAAATGATTAAATCCTTCACTTGGGAAGAAAATTTAGCTTGTAAAAATGTTTACCTGATTTTAAGCACACTCTCATCTCCCAAGTACATGTGTTTTGTTCTCATGTGGATATTTAAACGTCACAACAAGCCCATACTGTTAATCTTATCTAACTGTACTTATGACAAGATTAGACAGAGTGTTCAGTTGGGAATGATTGCCTCATGCCTGTGATCCCAGCACTGGGGAAGCTAGGACAGGAGGAGAGTTCAAGGCCATCCTAAGTTACACAGTGAATGCAAGGCCACCCTGAGCTTCAAGAGAATGATGAGAGGGAGGGACAGAGGGAGGAAGGGAGGGAGGGACAGAGGGAGGAAGGGAGGGAGAAGAAGAGCGAGGAAGGGAGGGAGGGAAAAAGAAAGAAAAGGAAAAAATAAGACAAAAGAAAATACAGAAATGAAAAGAATGGACAGCGAGATGGCTCCAGAGTGTGGTAGAGGGAGAGAACATCTAGGCTTCATTTTCTCTGCTAAGCTACTCATCTACTCATCGCAGTTTAAAATAACCCATTCTCTCTGAGTTAAATTGGTATATTAAGTAAACTGCTGCAAGCAGCTTTTTAATAGGAAAAAGGACTGTTGAGTCTCAAACTTGATACTGAATGTGAAAATAATGAATTCTAAAAGCAAAGGCCCTGAAACTCCATTAATGTGGCAAATGAAATTATTTTCTGTAATCTAGTCCTCAGCGATGCAAATAAACGTGACACATGGCTAGTAATATATAATTTAAGGATTAGGAAACTGCAGAGTATATGCAATTAAAAATATTATTTGCACCATTTAAAGTAGAAAAAAGCACCTCAATTTACAACTCAGGACTTAGGTTTGAGTGTTGGTATATATCTAGAGATTTCCTTATTTTTTATATTTTATTTATTATTTTTATTTTATATGCATGAGTCTCTTCCCTGCAAGTATGTAATTGTGCAATGCAATGGAGTCAGAAGAGGGTGTCAGATCCCCTGGAACTGGAGTTATGGATGGTTGTTAGCCACCATGTTGGTACTGGGAACTGAACCTGGGTCCTCTGCAAGAGCAGTTGGCACTCTTAACTGCTAAGCCATCTCCCCAGCCCCTATATCTAGAGATTTCTACAACCCTCCAAGTCCTAAGCAGTGCCCAGTGGCATTTGTGTGTTTGTGAATACTGAAGAAATAAGGTGCACTTAAAGATATAATTAGTATAAATAATGATGGTTACCATGGTGTGATGATGAGTAAAAATTCTCTACAAGATGAACTCGGTTTCTTAATGAAAACAATATGCAATGGTAAAATGACAGTGTGTTAGTTTGGATGAGAAATGTTCCCCTGTAGGCTCAAGTATTTGAAGACTTGATCTCCAGATCTCCAGCTGATGATGCTGTTTGGGGAGGTCCTGAAACCCTTGGGAGGGGTAGCCTTGTTGGAGGAGGCATGCCACTGGGGGTGGGCTTTGCCCCACTTCCAGGTAACTCTCTGCTTCATGTTTGTGATCGAAGATGTGAGTGCTCAGCTTCCTGTTCCCACCTCCATGCATGTGCCTTGCTGCCATGCATTCCTCCCCAACACAATGGATCCTTCCTTATTCCTCTGGAACTCTAAGCCAAAACAAACCCTAAATCCTTCCTTAAACTGCTGTTGGTCACGACGTTCTGGCATAACAAAAGAAAAGTAACTAGTACAGATGGTGTGCTTTCTAAAACGTTTTTAGTTATGTATAAATGTGTGAGTCGGTATGTGGGTGGTGCACATGAATGCAGTTCCCCTGGAGGCCAGAAGAGGGTGTTGGAATTCCTGGAGCTGGAGTTACAGGTGGCTGTGAATTCCCCAACGTGGGTGTTGAGAACTGAACTCCGATCCTCTGTAAGAGCAGTATGTGTAAGAGCTGAGCCATTTCTCCACCCTTGATGGTATGTTTTGTAAATTCATCATTGAAATAGCACAGTAGACATTTACCATTGCTCTAATCTTAACGAGAATAATGGTAATGATATGTCAAAGGCAAACCATATTTAATAGCGTGATAAATTTCAATTAAGTGTGATGAGACTGGTAGTGACACTATACATTTATAAAGTTCCACTTCCTTTCTTAAATAACCTGGGGAAAAACAAATCTTGTTCAACAAGAGTTTCTTGACTAACCAAAATAGGATTGATGTCATTTTCGCTTTCAAAATTATCTTAATGTTTAACAACTGTTACTACAGGAAAATTTATATTTTATTGTTTATTTCTACAATTTTCTCTCTTTCTCTGACAGAGTGCAGGCCCCAGGGGCATGGAGTTTCTTTAACCCACCGCTGTGTCCATGTTCAACCTCATGTCTAACGCGGAGGAAGCCCTTTGTAAATATTTCTCTGGAATATTCTTCCTGTTAGATAGTGTATTATTTTACCATATGCCTACTCATTTGATTCCCAGGCTAACTTTTTGAATTAGACAATAATAGTTGAAAATATTTACATAGTGATTTTTACATGACAATGTTCTCAGAGCTGTGTTGAAATAAATTGATATAACTCCCGTAGTAACCTTATGAAATATTCTCATTTTACAGATAAGGAAATAGCATTACAGAGAATGGAGAAAACATGCCTGAAGTTATTTATCTAAAGAGTGGCTGAACCTGGATTTTAACCCAGCCAGTGAGACTCTAGTTTCCATGACGTTAGCTGTTGCGTTATGGGACTTTCCTTGTATTTATGTTATGCTAGAGAGCGAAGGTTGACATCCTAGGGTGGAAATTGTACTTTTTTCTTACATATGTTTATATTATTGCTGTGTTTATATTATTGACTTTACTGACTTTCTATACTAGAAAACATATATAGAAAAATGTACCCCCCCCTTGTAAAACTAACCATATTTAAAGTTATTGTGTTAAAAATGGCTAGGTCTAAAGAACGCTTTAAATGTCACCTATTTTCAAACTTGTTATTTGAGTAACTGAGAAAATGAGGTCTGGGTAGGTATAGCGACAGTCTCTGGCCCCTGGGAACATTGGATCCAATTAAAACTCTCTCTCAGCATGTGTTTCTCATGAGCAATGTTATTTCTGATAACGACCTATAGAGTCTTGATTATAAGCACTCTATAAATAATAAATGGCACAGAAAAACTCCTCAGGAAGGCTGGGTGTGGTCATTTACACCTTTAATCACAGTACTCAAGAGGCAGAGACAGGTGGATCTCTGTGAGCTCCAAATCAGCCTGATCTACCTAGACAGTTTCAGCCCAGACAGGCCTATATAGTGAGACCCTGACTCAAAAACAAATAAAACAAACAAAAACTGTGCAGAAGGAAGGAGAGTGATCGAATTCTAACCTTCTTGTTTTTTTTTTTTTTTTCTTTTTTTGGTTGTTTGTTTCTTTAATTTAAATTTTTTTTTTACTTTATTGGACATTTTGCTTGGATGTATGTAAGTGCACCCAGCTGTGCAATGCCCATGGAGGCAAAGAACAGCTTTGGATACTTACATTGTGAGTTGCCCTGTAGGTGCTGGGAGCTGAACCTGGATCCTCTGGAAAAGCAACCAGTGTTCTTACCTGCCGGGCCTACTCTCTAGCTCCAAACAACTTGATTTTAAATTTCTTTTATATTTGTATTTTTTCGTGCGCGCACGTGTGTGTGTGTGTGTGTGTGTGTGTGTGTGTGTGTGTGTGTGCATGTGTGTGTACAAGTAGACATGGCTCAGCACATTGTGGAGGTCCTAGGAAAACTTGCTGGACTCAGGCCTCTCCTGCTGTGTGTGTGTGGGTTCTTGAGATCACACTTCGGGCATCAGGCTTGGTGACAGGGCCTTTACTCACCGGGTGATTGCACTAGCTCCAGAAAGGAGGATGTTCTTTAAGTTCTATTCATTTTATTTTAGATGTGTGGGTAGCTACATGTATGTACATATGTATGTATGTATGTATGTATGTATATATGCTACATGCATGTCTGGTGCTCACAGAGAACAGAAGATCACGTTGGATCCCCAGGAACCAGAATTACAGGTGGTTGTTAGCTGCCATACGAATGCTGGGAAAATAACTGGGGTTCTCTGCAAGAGCAGCAAGTGCTCTTCATCACAGGGCTATCACTCCAGTCCCAGGGAGGAATTCTGAAGATAGGAAAGAAATCATAACAGGAACCTCCAGAACAAAGGGAAGGCAGTACAGTGTGGTCTGTGCCTGAGCACTTGTTCATGGTTCTGCCTGCCGAGACCTTTCAGCATGGGGTACCCAATCAGAACATAGATTGTCATAGGTGGGAGACCAAGAAACTGAACTGTGTAGGGGAACTAACAGGGGTTATAAAAGGCTGAGCTTTTGTTTAGGGCTCAGTGTTTGGGGATAAGAACCCACTAAGTCAAGTGCTAGCATGCTTACACTGCTGTCTGGGAAGGACCACATCAGTGCCTTGTTTCTATGCACTTAGCACCTGTAATACTGGGAGCAGGTTGATAGAGACAGTCAGAAAGGCAAAGCAGGTGAGACCTCTAAGACAGAGAAATTAGAGAATAAAGTAAATAAATATTTAAAGATGGTCCAAACATTTGGAGCAATCCAAAATGATCACTCAAGAGATCTGGAGGAACTCCAGTCTCAGAAAGAACACACACACGGAGAACTAGACCACAGAAATTAATTTAGCAGCTCCCAGAACACTTGAGGGAATTACATCTCTCGCTGCTGTGTATGAGGCTGCTGCTGTCCGCTTCTGGCTTAGTCTCCGGTGTCAGCTTCTCCCTCCATGAACTGCTATCACAATTCCTAGAGTGGTGAACTGTTGGCAGCCTACCACACAAACAATGTGTGCTGTACCACGCCCTAAGATGGCGCCGACTTCCTGGGTCACTACAAGCCGCTTCCCGCCGTTGCCTTTGCATTGGATAAACTGCACATGACTCCTACTCTCCGAGCCCACGCTCTCTGGGCCTGCGCCTTGGGCATGCTAATGAGGCATCAGGGCACTGTACCAATCCAGAACATACATGAACCCTCTAGACTGCTATATAAGCAGTGCTTCTGCCCCATTTCAGGGTCCTTCTCACAAAAGAGCTGTGCACAATAAATATTACCACAGAAGAATCCTGTTGTCCGCGTGAAGTTCTTGCCGGCGAGACTACAGCACAGGACAAGTGGTGCTGAAGACCCGGGACCGGGACAAGTGGTGCCGAAGACCCGGGACCGGGACAAGTGGTGCCGAGAGCCCGGGCCCGGGAACCTGACATCGTCGCTGGTGCCGAGAGGACCCTTCGACTTCCGAAGAGGGTTCAGAACTGTGGCCAGGTAAGTTTTTCTTTAAGTTAAGTTCTGAGAGATATGCTTTTCTCTGACGATCTAGAGGGATTCCAATCTTGCTTAATCATTTTATTGGCTGTTGTAATTGTCCTTGTACCATTGTTTACTCTCTCTTGCTGGGACGATCAAAACTGTAAAGAAGAAATTAGGGAAGGACAACAAGCCCTTGCGGACCTTCAGGAAAGCATGTCAGAAACAGAACGGAGTGAAAGGTTAGATGCGCATTCAAAGAAAAAAGAGGATGCTAGCGAGATTATTAATAAAGGTACCTTATACCCATTTAGAGACCTACAAGCCCTGACATTAAATGATTCAGATTCTAATGAGAAATTACCGCTATCTGAGGAGGAGGAATTAGAGGAGGAAGCAGCCCGGTACAAAAATGAACACTTTCACCCCGCCCGGCGAAAGAAAAGGTTAAAACTGAAAGTAAACAGGTCCCATAGCTTTCCCGCTCCCCTGCCTTCGGCTCCTCTGCCTTATGCATCTGGGAAATGCTCCACCTCCTTTTGTTCCCCGGAGGCGCGACATGCCATGAGGCAAATGTTCCCAATCTGCGTTTGTGTAGTTTGGTGCTTTGTTCAAAGTTAAGTGTTTTCAAAAAAGTATGTTTTGCATGTATTTTTTTACAGTCTTAAATTTTGACTGCTGAGAAGTTTCTATTGTACAAAACTTCATTTAAAAGGTTTTTCTACTGAATCCAGGGTATTCTGAAGATCGAAGCCTGTGTGTAAATGCTACCAAATGGCAAAAAGCAACAATAAACCATTTGATTTTTACTTTTTTTCTAAATATCAATGCTTAACCAGAGCTATTTCAATTAATTTGTCAGTAGAGATTTAAAAACAGCTACCCATTTATTCCAGGAGTTAAAAACATAACCATATTCAATGAACCTGCAAGTTAAGTGTTAAAAATATGCTCTGTGACTCTGTACTACTAGTATTAGAACTAAAAAATCTTCCATGCAGCAAATGCTTAATGCTTTCCATAAATGTGGATTTGTCTGCCTTTATGTAATCTGTATTATATAGAGAAGGGAAAAAGTGTTGCTGCAACCTAATTGGTCACCCTTCTGTACTGGCCGGAGGGAAACAGCTTTGCCCCCTTGGACAGGATGCCAGTCACGGGGAGTACGCTGGACAATTAACGGCCTTTTACCTTTTGGAATACTTCTACTACATTTGAACTATGGCAGCTAGCCCAGCTTGGCTGTGAGTGGAAATATTCTGGCCTATGTGTGACCAGCATCCAATATCAAAACTTCACAAGGGCAGCAAATTTGTCTAACCAATTGTCTAGATATCTTTTAGGTAATTGGACTGGAGAATTTGACAGCTTGATGAACCAACTTCGTATGGCTATTGTCACCGTGAACTCGACTAGAGTGGACGCCTCCCTTGCTGAAGGACTGGCCTCCTGGATTACTGCTGCCGTCTCACACTTCAAAGAATGGGCAGGGGTGGCAGGGTTTGGCCTATTTCTATGTGGAGGGATTATAATTATGCTCTGGATTATGTGTAGGCTCCGTGCCCAGCATCAGCGCGATAAAGTAGTCATTGCACAGGCCCTTGCGGCTTTGGAAGCAGGCTCCTCCCCAAACATTTGGCTTAGTATGCTGGAGAAGTAGTCAATGACGGGTAAGACCTGCTGCAAGTATTACCAACCTAAGACAGGGAACAGACCAAAAGCTGTCTGTCCACCCCATGACGGGTAAGGAATACCTCTGCAGAGGCAACCTAAGACAGGCATTCTCCTAGCCAATTTTAATAGAGTCTCTGACAGGTCATGTCCCCCCTGAACAGTCAGCTGCGGCCCAGAGACCTTGCTCTATTAAAACAGAAAGGGGGAACTGTTGGCAGCCTACCACACAAACAATGTGTGCTGTACCACGCCCTAAGATGGCGCTGACTTCCTGGGTCACTACAAACCGCTTCCCGCCATTGCCTTTGCATTGGACAAACTGCGCATGACTACTACTCTCCGAGCCCACGCTCTCTGGGCCCGTGCCTTGGGCATGCTAATGAGGCATCAGGGCACTGTACCAATCCAGAACATACACGAACCCTCTAGACTGCTATATAAGCGGTGCTTCTGCCCCATTTCGGGGTCCTTCTCACAAAAGAGCTGTGCACAATAAATATTACCACAGAAGAATCCTGTTGTCCGCGTGAAGTTCTTGCCGGCGAGACTACAGCGCAGGACAAGTGGTGCCGAAGACCCGGGACCAGGACAGTGAACTGTGAGAGATGCTAAGGAGAAAGCCGGATATCCCTAACCTCCCCAAGACTCCACAAAAACCGAAGAATGCAGACTGCTGTGAGGACGAGTAGCCAGCCTTCCCACATCTACAGAAGAACGTCCTGGGTTTCTAGAAGTTCTGAGGACTGGACTCAGGGCCTGCCATTCAGTGCATGCTAGGTATGCACTGCACCACGTGGACACGCCTGGCAGGCACTGCACCATGGGGACACGCCGGGCATGCACTGCACTACGGGGACACTCCGGGCATCTTAAATCTCCCTACAAATGTAAGTCTGGGTAGCAATGACATGTTCGAATCCCACAGGAGATGGTGCAAAACAACAGTAGGACAGCAGGAGCCAAAGTTGTGTCTTCCTCCTGTTACTTCATCGTTGTTGGGGTTTAGTGGTCTAGCCATTAAATGATCTAGGTTGTGTGGAAGAACAAACCATATCCCATGGGGGTTGGGGGGAGTGGGCATCTTCCTCATCCTCGACCTGAATGGCACTTGAATAGAGAGCATGAATTACATTACAAACATCCCTGAAATATTAACTCACCCCTTAGAGGAATTCTGAAGAAGCAAAGAACTTTTAGCTTACCTCATTGCAAATGTGAAGCTTACTTATTAAGAGCCTTCAATCAAACAAACCTAGCGTATAAGAACACTAGTCAGGGGCTGGAGAGATGGCTCAGAGTTTAAGAGCTCTGGCTGTTCTAGCAGAGGACCCAGGTTCAGTTCTTCACACCCACATGACAGCTAACAACTGTCCATAACTCCAGTTCTGCAGAATCTGATGCCCTCTTCTGACCTCCATGGGCATTGCATGACATGGGTGCACTTTCATACATGCAGAAAATATACTCATACACATACAAATAATTTAAAAATATTTTTAAAAGAACACACTAGTTAAGCATCACAAGAACTGTAGCCTTGGCTCTACCATGATGGAATTGCTGCCTTCCAAGTTCTTGGCTGAGTGCCTGGGACCCACCACAGAAACTGTTTAATCTGATAAAAATTTGGTATGTAATGTCAATTATAAAGCTCTATGAAATAAGTCAACTTTTCTCTACAAATATTAGTTTACCCTCAATGAAATAATAATTTTTTAAGTGGTTGTTGTTTTGTTTTGTTTTTAAGACAGGGGACCACTGGGTATCTTAGCTGGCCTTGAATTGCTATAGAGCCTGTGTTAGTTCTGAACTTCTCAGTCTCCTCCAAGGTGTGCACTAACAGGCCTGGCTTAAAGTAATTTCTTTAAACCCCTCCTGTGATGATAAACAATTTTATACTAAGATGATTCCAAATATGTAATACTATTCTTAAAAGAGCAGAAACTATGGGGGCTGGAGAGATGGCCTAGCAGTTTAGAGCACCGACTGCTCTTGCAGAGGACCTGGGTTCAATCCCCAGCACCCACATGGCGGCTGAGAACCAACTTTAACTCCAGTTCCAGGGGAATCTGACACCCTCTTCTGACCTCCACGGCATTGCACAACACGGGTACACAAACCTACATGCAGACAGTACATTCATACACATAAAAAAAATAAATAAAATTAAAAATATATTTTGAGAAAAAAAAAAGAGCAGAAACTAAACCAGGAGTGGCAGTGCCCACCTTTAATCCCAGCACTCCAGAGGCAGAGGCTGGCGGATCTCTGTGAGACTGAGGCCAGCGGTCTACATAGCGAGTTCCAGGACAGCTGGGGTTACAGGGAGACCCTCTCTCAAAAAGACCACAGAAAAGGAGGTTAAACGGAGACTCTTAGAACTAGTTCAATCACTTTAAAAATGAGTTAATTTTCCTGTTTGTGTCCTAAAAAAAGCAAAGGCCTTGAAAGAACAGTAAACATAGACAATACTTATCGAGGAAGAGATGTTTCACCAGGATTATAGTAAAAGGGGATAAGATTGTGGTTAAAAGAACTATAAACTCCTTGCAGACTTTAGAATTGATTCATTAATAAGCTTGTTTAAGGACAAAGCAGGAACTATTGCTCAAGTCTTTCCTGTCTGTTGGCTGCTCATGGGAGAGTCTTTTGGGAACAACAGGCACAAGGTAAGCCCCAGTAGGACCTGCCATCTTCCTAGCTTGCACATGGCTACCCGTTAGTGCTTTTCCATGTCTTAGTGGATTGCAACCAGGATTTGAAATAAACTGAAAGAATTTTTTTTAATTTTATTTTTTTTTGTACGTGTATGAATGTACTGTCTGCATGTAGGTCTGTGCACCCGTGTCGTGCAATGCCGCAGAGGTCAGAAGAGGGTCTCGGATTCCCCTGGAACTGGAGTTCTCCTGGAATTGGAGTTAAAGACGGTTTTTAGCCACCATGTGGGTGCTGGGGATCAAACCCGGGTCCTCTGCAAGAGCAGTCAGTGCTCTTAACCGCTAGGCTATCTCTCCAGCCCCCTGAAATAAAATTTGTAATCTAATATGTTTACTGCAAAAGCTCTCAGGTTCTGGCAGCCTTAACAGGCTGGGCTCAGACACTGTCCCATGATATCAATTGAAGAGATGAGTACAGAGAGGACATTGTCTCAAGAAACAGCTCAGCAGTTAAACCACTGGCTGGTCTTGCAGAGGACCCAGGTTTGGTTCCCAGCACCCACATGGCAGCTAACAACTATTTGTAACTCCAGGTCCAGGAGGAATCTGACACCCTCTTCTGACCTGTGTGCATTGCACACATGTGATGTACATACAAATAAAAATAAAATATATATATATATAATTTATTATATACTATATATATTTTTTGCCCTTTTTGAGACAGATTCTCTCTATAGCCCCAGCTGGCCCAGAACTCACTCTGTAGACCAGGTTGGCCTTGAACTCACAGAGATCCACCTGCCTCTGCCTCCCGAGTGCTAGGATTAAAGGGATGCATGACCACGACTGGCATAAGGAGGGTTTTTAGCCACCATGTGGGTGCTAGGAATATAGAACCCTAGTCCTCTGCAAGAGCAGTCAGCGCTCTTAACCGCTGAGCCATCTTTCCAGATCCATAAAAAATATATTTATTAAATAAAGAGGACATTTATTCAATATAACAACTTGGGCAGTAGAACAAATAAAGATGTCTGGTGACACCCCAATTCTGTCTTCGAGGTACCAGCACAAGCTTTAGGTTGAGGGAAAGAACAAGAGGCAAACATAACTAAGCACTCCTGGTGTAAGTGGTTGGCTTGCTTGGCCACCCTGTAAGCTCTATCCCAGGACTGTGATCCACATCCTACTGCTTGAGGGGACAAGGTGGTCCTCAGGGATGATCTCTGCTCCAGAGTATGGCCTCACCCTTATGGAAGACTGTCCTCGTGGGAGTGCTAAGGGACTCTGTTCATAAGCCTTTGTTATTCCTGGAATCAGAGGCAGCTGCAGGGTTAAGGCAAAAACATCTCCATGCCTTAACCTTGGGGGATGGGATAGATTGGACAGACACTCCTTGAATGACTGGGTGATTAGTAGAGGCTAGCAGATGACCCAAGGCAGAGGAGACAGACACAACAAGAGAGAAGTTACCTTGTAGGCCCTAATGAGGAGCCAAGGCTTTTACCAAAATTGCTTATTTCAGTTTCTTGGTATACTACACAGAGGGAAGGCATGTGTACTTTTCGAATATTCTTTTCAAATGTGTATGTGTGAGTGTTTATATGTGGAAATGGCACAGATGATAACAGTATCTGTTTGTCAAAACAGTCCGAAAGTATCTTTATTTGTGAAGAGATGGTGATGATCAGACCTGGATTATTGATGAATTAAGATCAAATGTCTCATTCACAATGGTCCCAGTCACTGTCATGTCATTGGCACCATTTGCAATCCCTGAAGATGTAGTTTCAAATACTACATACCTGAATCTTGAAACCTCAAAGTCCAAAACTCTCGAATTAAAAATATACCCAAATCACAATTCTGAAATATTAAAATCCTGCAGCCAGAAATTCCCCAAATCACAAGAAACTGTACACAAAATTTTAGGGGAAGGATTGGTGAAACGCTACAGAAATGAGAAAAGCAGCAGCCTGGTGAGATTCCGGGGGCTTTTAATAAACTGAAGTTGCATTTGCCTAAAGAAGACAGCAGCATTACTGATTTGTTGGAAAACAAGTATGTCCACAGCAGGATGAGAAGAGCATTGTATGATAGCATTGCAAGGTGGTCAATGGGATTTCTGTCAAATCTGTGATTTGTGTAGCAGCACAGGTAGAATGCATTCCTGTGCTTAGAATGACACGAAGCATCACACAGAAGATGGAAAATGTAATGAATGCTCATGTTGCTATATCCTGAATAACAGATTTCAAAGAGTAGGACCTTATAGAAAGTGATTGTGAACACATTCTCCAAAGAGAGCCTCGCCCCAAGGGACAAAAGCACTTCATCATGAGGCATGGCTTCCCCGCAGTTAAGTCTTCACTGTAGTTAACGACTGTGAATACTGTCCAGCTATTACAGACTTCCTCTGTCAACCAGCCACAGTCTTCCCTTATAATAAAGCCTTTTCACATGTTGGATTTTATTATAGCTTTCTTTTTGTTATGTTTTAATTTTTTTTGTTATTTTTTCCCTACTATTATTTTAAAGATTCTTTTCTGTTTTATGAATGTATGTGACTGCATGCATGCATTTATGTGCACCATGTGCATGTCTCATGCCAGTGGAGGTCAGAGGAGGGCACCAGATCCCCTGGAACTGACATTCCAGGTTATGAGTGACCAGGTGGGCATGGAGAAGCAAACTCAGGTCTTCTGTGAGAGCAGCAAGCGCTCTTAACTTTTTTTTTTACAACTTTCCATATTAATGTACTTCATCTCACCTCATTTCCTATACAGAGGCATGAACCATGTAGACTTTTGGAGCACTCTAATCCATTCTATGCAGTTTTTGAAGTACATTATTTCAGCATCAGCTCTCCATATAAGCATTGTGCATGTGTGTAAAATCATGAAACCTAGCTGGGCATGGTGGCACACTCCTTTAGTCTTAGCACTTGGGAGGCAGAGGCAGGTAGATCTCTGTGAGTTCAAGGCCAGCCTGGTCTACATAGAGAGTTCTAGGACAGCTGGGGCTACAGGGAGACCCTGTTTCAAGAAAAAAACAAAAACAAAACAAACATGAAACCTTCTTCAGCAAATGAAGAGAACTTGGGGAAGGTAAAATTTCTCAAGATCTCAGCCTTTTGAGTAATGGCACATGTAGTTCTGACCACAGCCATTTTTCATCTCATCAAGATTTAAGTTCTAGGTCACACAGTATTTCTATTGGAGTGACAGAGGTCATCTCCAAAAGAGCTTTCTGGTCTACTCAGCATTCTGATTAGACTTCCGCTATCACTGTGCCTGCTGGGACCTGGTTATGAAGCCTTTCAAATGGGAAGCTGGCTGGTGAGAAGGCTTCTCTTGCAGTGAGTGCCACTGACAGCTGGTTGCTTTCCAAGCCACTTGGTAAGAGGGTCAAAGCAGGACACAAAGTGTGGGAGAAACTTCTAGACTCTGAACTGCCTCTCTGAAAAGCAGTCATTCCTCTTGGTTTTTCAATATCCTGGTAATTTAGCTGTGTCTCTTGTGAAAAGTCTATAGATAGAATTTATATAACACCCTTTAATAACTGCTGCCTTTAAAAAGGTATGTTATATATTCATACACAGTTGCATCTTTCAATCCTTCTTACCCACTACACTTTGTTTTGTCCTTTTAAGATAATGTCTTGCTATGTAACCCTGGCTGGCCTGGAACTTGCTATGTAGACCAGGCTGGCCTCAAACTTGTGCAGATCCTCCAGGCTCTGCCCTGCCCGAGTGCTAGGGTTTCCAGGATGCATTGCCACACATGGCTCTTTATACTTTCTATTAAGTCCTTGAGCCTAGTTTTTAATGTACCATTAACATTGCCTGAATCTGTGTTTGTTCACCTAGAAAATTATTGGAATCGAGGCCAGCCAAATGGCTTAGCATTTACCAACAAGCCTGATGGTAGAAGGGGAGAACTGATTTTTAGAAGTTGTCTTCTGACTTCCACACATGTACCGTGGCGCGCGCACACACACACACACACACACACACACACACACACACTCAGACAATAAATGTTTTAAAAATAATTTAAGTAAAGTTAGTGTCCCCAATGTCCTTCAATGCAAGTTGATCCACTGAGGTCTACTCATCCTATCTAGAGTCCCTCCCCTTAAGAAGATCTGCTCTTCCTTATCCATTGGTAATCAGCTGCCAATAGTTCTTCAGCTAAGATCAGACCCACCATCATGGTGGAAGTTGTGCTTTCCTTCTACCTCATCCATTTTTTTAAATATAAAGATTAATTTTATTTATGTGTGTGTGTATGTGTGTGTGTGTGTGTGTGTGTGTGTGTGTGTGTAGGTACCTGAGGAGGCCAGAAGAGGGCATCAGATCCCCTAGAGCTGGAGTTACAGGCAGTTGTGGGCCACTGGATATGGGTTCTGGGAACTGAACTCTGGTTTTCTACAAGAGGAGTGCACACACTCTTAACTGCTGAGCCATCTCTCCAGCCCCGATCTCATTCATTCTTTTCCCAAGCTCAAGAGTTCTCAGCAGGATCTCACAGTATTGTAACATGATTGTCCAGTGAAAATAAAGTATGAAGAAGGAGTATAACTATATTCCTTTAAAAATGGCATTTCCTGAGGAACAACATGCTTTTCTTGTTTTACTTTTTAAATTTATTTTTATTTTAATTATGTACAAGTGTGTGACAGTGTTGTTGAGGGTTGTGCATATGAGTGCAGTGTCCACAGAGTCTAGAAGTAAATATCAAATCCTCTGAAAGTAGAGTTACTGCCATGTGGGAATAAGCGCTTTTAATGGCTGAGCCATCGCTCCAACTCCAACATACAGTCTTCTTTTGTTTTTTATCATTATGAGGATCAAAAGCAACTTCCTATAGCACATTGTTAAATGACTTTAGAGCATTTCATGCATCTGAAGACTCAGGCTTGTGAATAATGACGTATAGCCTGCATCTTTGAGCCCCTTTCTGTGGTACCACCTTGAACACACAAATTATCTCCTAGAGGAAAATATATTTTGACACAGTTATCAAAGTCCACATTCAAAAGCTGAGTAGTGTGGGGATTTTTTTTGAGCACAGAAATTAGTGCTGACTCACACTAAGACTTGACTGCAGAGGGGCTTCTCCTTCAATGGAAAATCAACTATGGATGACAAAAATTCATTGTTAGAGATATGGATACTCAGACTGTCAAAATTCTTCAGTCTGAAGAACCAAAATAATATACTTTCACATCAAAGCTTTATTATTATTATTATCATTATTATTTTATTTGGCCTTTTTGAGACTGAGTCTCTCTGTATCCCCAGCTGGACTGGATCCTGGTACATAGACCAGGCTGGCCTTGAACTCACAGAGATCTGCCTGCCTCTGCACTAATGAATATACACATTCATTACCCCTTTCAATAAAATTTAAATGCATCTCAAAGCTGAATGATATTTTGTTAATTCTCCTGTGCAAAAAAGGACTCTTGGGCCTGGTTATCAGCATTACCCATAATATACATTTTGGATGAAAGCTGTACATAGGACATTTTGAGAAAGATTCTTAATAACAGATCATGTAAGATACAGTTGGCTCACAGAGCCACACACAACCTTAGTGAAAGCAAGTGTGTGCTTACAGATAACCATCAGAGGTGGATGGCTTAAAGAGCAAATGTTTGTTTCTTGAATTCTGTAAGCTCAAGATCAGGCATCAGCACAGCTGGGCTTCTGGTGAAGGTGTGTTTCCTACTTTGCAGATAGCTAGCTTCATGATGCATACTCACAGAGTTTGGGAGAGAATATTCTGGGCTCCTCACTTCATTATAAGGGCCCTGAAGGCCATCTTCCCAATCTCATACAAACAACTTTCTGAAGGCCCCCTGTCCTAATTCCCATCACCTGGAGATTGGGTTTCAGCATGTAAAGCCTAGCCTAGCACATAAACATTGTCTAAACATACTGTCAACAGGATCCCAAGAAGGTAGACCTGGTGTCCAATGAACTTGTATCCGTAAGTCAGAGAACAGGATGCCGCCACCATGGTTGATGGTTGTTGCCTCATACCATTATGAGAAAGATACGGTCTCAGAAAAGAGCAGACCCAGACTGATCTACAAAGTGGAATGAAAGGAAATAAGAGTGATAATTTTGGAGTATTGTCTTGGTGAAAGATATAAGCTTCTGCCCAGTATGCACAAACATTTTTCCAGTTTAAATAGGATGGAGGAGAGAGAAAAAAGTAAAAGGAAATGAAAAGCAAAACAGAAAAAGAAAAAGAAATTCTCTGAAGCCAAAGACTACTAAAAATTGGGCTTTAGGGACTGGAGAAACAGAACAATGGTTAAGAGCACTGGCTGCATTTGCAGAGGGCCCTGGTTTGGTTCCTAGCTTCCACATGCAGCTAACAACAACCTGTAACTCCAGTTACAGGGGATCTGACACCCTCTTCTGGCCTCCACACCATTGTACACACATGATGCACTTATATTCATGCAGACAAAACACTCATACCCATAAAATAAAAATAAACCAACTATTCCAGAGCTGCCTCTGGAGGTCAAAGTGTTTCAGAGAGCTTTGAAAACTTCTGCAACAGCTGACATTTCACCCCAAAGTGGATCTGAACCTAAACTTGCCTTCAGGATAGTGAACTCTTTCCTCATCATAAGTCAGGTTGCTTCACCCCAAAGCAGATCTGAACCTAATCTTGCCTTCAGGATGGCAAGCTCTTTCCCCATCATAAGTCAGGTCACTTCCCAATTGTTTCCTCTGAAAGCTCCTCTCTGGGACAATTTGAGGTGTCACTCAAAAGCAGGAACTTAGTAAATCCTTAAAGTCTTTAAATTGGATGTTTATGTTCTCATCAACATAAGCCAAATCTTTTGCCATTTCTGTGATACACAAATAAATCAAAGGATCCTTGTAGTGAAACTTGAGCAGGCACCACTGGATGCCCATATTATACAACATACTTTCATAAAGTATTTTTCAGGAAGGTTGTCAAAACAGGACCAATTCATCAAAACACAAAGCCCTGTGTTCATGGCAGGAAGCCTGAACCTGAAGGTAAAGAACCAACCCGAAGTTCAAATGAACACAGATTGAACTGGAGCCACTTTCAGGCCTTATGACTTTCATCAGGAACCTTCCAACTTTGTGTGGAAATCCCACCACTATAAAACAGGGTCAATTCACAACCTTAAATAAATAAGGGCATAGTTCTTCTATTGTTACAAAGCTCTGAATATAGTGACAGCCTGGTAAATGTACACCCAGAAAGAAAAAAAGAAAGTCCCATTTTGATCTATGGCCTGCTCCTTGGTGGGGGTAGGACGCATGGCTGACGCTGCAGCCTTGGTGCTCCCTAATGTCCGGACACTTTATCAACCACTATTGGCATCCCTTTGTGAAAGAGTTATAATGCCCCAACTAAGATATCACCCAAGCATATGTGACTGTGCCTATCTGTTATAGTCTTTAATATTTGTTACTATTTGTGTTTTATTATTAGAATAAAAAGGAGACTGCTAAACAACCCACCAGTCCATTGTAAACAGAACTTGGACAGTCTCAAGAGTTTGACCTGTCACCTCAGAGAAAAACAGATCTTCTATCTCTCACTAACTCTTGCCCTCTCCTCCGAAGCCCAAGGACTCTTGCAGAAGAGGTTGGTAAGTCAGATTGTAAGGACCACAGAGGGGGGATGAATTGTAAGATCACAGCAAAAACAAACTGGATTTTGTTTTTTACTCGATCAACCTGTTTGTATAAGCAAACCTCTTCAACTGGACCCTGGGTTGTACAAAAACTGGACTCAGATGATAACTAATTGGATTTATATGGACACTCCTTATGTTTATTGGTACTACTGCTGATGTGTACTACTTACTGGTCAAATAAAAAAATGAAAGAAAGAAAGAAAAAAAGAAAGGAAGAAAGAAAGGAAAGAAACAAAGACTCTGAGTAGATTAAGGTAAAAACCAAGAAATTATTATTATTATTATTATTATTATTATTATTATTATTATTATTTTGGTCTTTTTGAGACAGGGTCTCCCTGTAGCCCCAGCTGTCCTGGAACTCACTCTGTAGACCAGGCTGGCCTTGAACTCACAGAGATCCATCTGCCTCTACCTCCGGAGTGTTAGGATTAAAGGCGTGCACCACCATACCCGGCTTCAAGAAATTCCTAACATTGGACAAAAGGATCAAGCTCAGCTCCTGCCCACGTGCACACGGCCCTGGGCTTGATCCTCTGCTCCATACAGAGAACAGACAAAACGAATCAGCGAAAAAGAACTAAGGTAGAAGCCCTCTCTCCATTTTCCAGTAGTTATAAGATACTCATAACATGTCAAACAAGGAAAACAGGACGGGGAAGACAAAAATAAGCTTCTCATATTTATTTTATGGATACTTAAACATATATTATTAAAAATTATGTATACATACACAGGGTGTTCTAACAAGAATTACAGTTACTAGCATTTGCAGCGAACTGGAATTTAGTAAAGAATCCAGTCCTTCCAGGTGTGGTGGCATGCACCTTTAATCCTAGCACTCGAGAGGCACAGGCAGGTGGATCTCTGTGAGTTCAAGGCCAGCCTGGTCTAAAGAGTGAGTTCCAGGACAGCTGGGGCTACAGGGAGACCCTGTCTCGAAAAGACCAAAATAAATAAATAAATAAATAAATAAATAAATAAATAAATAAAAAGAATCCAGTCCTTTTCAAAGAGTATATAGCTGTAAAAACTGTGGGTTGGGGCTAAACAAATTCCTTTTCTGAACAGAAAGTGAGAAGTGGACCCCAATCTTCCTACAAACAGGAAGTAGGCTGACTACTCCTAGCCCCTCCCCTGGAGAAGGCGTCCTTCCAGTGCTCACTCAGATGGGACCAGGTAGGATCATGAGAAAGGAAGAAAAACAGAGGGAACGAGCAAAGTTCACTGGATGGAGGAGCTCATTCCCGGAGACAAAGCTGGGCACCAGCCAGGAATGTTTCCATGGAGGCACCCTGGAGGCCTGAGAAACTAGCACACGCGAGATCCGAGGAAAGGGCCATTCCATCCTCTGTGGCAAGCAGCGTCAATTAACATGCTGTGTCTCTAAACTCACCTGCATGGCACTCTAAGCATACTTGCAAGATCTCACAAAAACCCCAAGTCTGATTTCTCTTCACTCCCACATTCTCTGCCTGCGTTCACGTCATTGGCGTAATGAACATGGTGATGGGAGTGGTCCGCACACAGTGTCACCAGGCCTTGTCCTGAATCAGTTTTTTACACAAGCGCCCACCATACTGGCTACACCGGTTGTTGGGCTTTCAACCAATGCAGATTTGACTCTCCCATTTAGACTTTCTTATTGTTTCTATTCCACAGGTAGAAAACATCACAAACTCTTCCATCGCCTTTCTTTCTGATTTCTTCAAAACTCAGCTCCAATCACCAGGCTTCCCTGCTCAAATGCTTCTATGGCTTCCCTCATCTTCCTAAGCACGGACAGGTTTCCCACTTCTGAATTCCAGGCCCTTTACCTAACATTGATGCTAGCTAGCACAGTTGTGTGGAATCACACAAGTAGAGTGGACGCTGCTTTTGGTATTTCAAGATTAGAGAGCACTTTTATACACCAGGAACTGAAATAACATCTTGTTTGGGCTCTTACAACATCACTTGGTTGATCTCTCCTATTGGGAAGTCTAACCCTTCCTCACTCTTACCTACGTCAACAGCTTATGTTTTAAGCCTTACCCCAGATGATATGGATACAGAACTCACACACCCAGGAGGGCCACTGAGCTCCTGTCCTTGGGAAACGCTGCCCCATGGCTACAGAGTCTCCACGGCGTCCTTCCATTTATGGCTACTGGTCTTTGGGTTGAGATTTCCTTTCGGCAGTTGTGGGGTTCCTCTGGCTTTGATCGTCTCTAAAATCACGTGACTTTGCCCATCTGTCATCCAGTTATTCTAGATGTTCTTCCTGGCTTCAGTTGCTACTGACTAAGACTCACTCCTTCGTTGGGAAGGGGCTGGGACAGTGCTTCCCAGGGTTGGATCCAGGCAGACAGGCAGGCCTTATGCCGTTCCCATAGCAGGCTAAGGATATACTGACTACGGCCCAATCTGATGGCCACGTAGGGCTTTCTTCCTATTCCTGGATCCCATGTCCTTCTGGACCAATTAAATGTTACCGTCTCTATGAACCATTCTTTACCTGGTTCATCTGGATAAAATCAATCCATGTCTCTACACTCCCACAGCATTTTTTGTTGCTATTCATGCATATTCTAGTAATCTCATCATTACTGTATTAGTCACTTTTCTGATGTTATGATAGAAACACAATGACCAAGAGAATTTATAAAAGTAAGCATTTATTTTCACCCACAGTTGATGGTTCTAGGGGAATTAGAGTCATCATGGCAGGGAGGCATGGTGACAGGAGGTGCCAAGCCGGAGAAAATGCAGAGGGAGGTTCACACCTTTAAGCAGGCACAGGAAGCAGGGAGCTACTGGAGATTGGCAAGGCTTTTGGAGCACTCTAAGCCCACCGCGTGACCAGCTTCCTCCAGCATGGCCACACCCTCTAAGACCTTCCACAACAGCGCCACCTACTGGGGACAACATGTACAAATACTTGGAGTCTTTGGGGGACATTCTCATTCAAATCACCACAATTACATAATTCCAAACTAGTTAGATTCTCCATAGACTCTTATGGCCTGCTCAAAGGCTGCCATCAGGATCTCTGGAGAAAACAATTCCTCCCCCCTGTGTCCTTGACCACAGATTAGAGTTTCCTTCCTGGCAGGGCCATATTTTGCCTTTCTTTGTTCTCTATGCTGAGCTCCTGCCTGGAAAGTAGTGGGCTTTCACCTATATTAGTTCCTTTGATCCTCATAATAACAAGTCAGAAAAAGAAAAGAGCTGTTCTTGAGAAAGGAGAAAGCTGAGACTCAGTGGTTAATCACTTATTACAGTCTCCCAAAAGCTTGAAACAGATTTTAAATCTGATTGCTAGTATCCTTCCTTCCTTCCCTCTCTCCTTGAATGCCAGATATTCAAAGGCAAATAAAATATATGCTAACCATAGAGGTATACACAGAAAAATAGTGAGGATCTAAAATGAAGGATGGAAATTGGACATGGTGGCATATGCCTTTAGTCCCAACACTCCGGAGGCAGAGGCTGGCAAGTCTTTGTGAGATCAAGGCCAACCTGGTCTACGTAGCAAATTCTAGGCCAGCTGGGGCTACAGGGAGACCCTGTCTCTGGAAGATCCTCCCACCCCCACCAAAAAAAAACAAAAACCCAAACAAACAAAAGGAGGAATATAATATAGCCAGGTATGATACCACAAGCCTGTAATCCCAACATTTGAGAGGCAGAAGCTGACAGATCTCTGTGAGCTCAAGGTTAGCCCAGTCTACATAACAAGTTCCAGGCCACCCAGGGCTGTACAGTGATATCCTATCTCCAAAACAAACAAGCAAAAGCATAGTGATAATTAAGTGACCCTGACCATTAGAAATAAGTATTAATAGAAGAAAATTTTCAGTTTTGTCATAATGAAAAAATGGTTACCCAAATTGGATGAGGGACAAGGAAGGGGTTGTTTTTAATATATAGAATAAATTCTAAATTGGCTCCTAGAGGAAAACTGAAAGTTAGCCAATTGAATAAATGGAGGAAAGAAATTCCTAAACAGAAAAGCCCCATGCCGAGCTGTGAAGCCAAGAGGGAGTGAATGCTGCAGGCAGTAGCAGTGGTGTGGGGTGTGAGCACGGGGCGGGGACTGGGGGGGGTGACTTCTTGCAAGGGCCACTTGAGAAAGAATAAAGATAGCGTCAAAGCAAAATCACTCAATTCACATTTAGCATTCCTGTATTCCATGATTAACAATGTCATCCTTAAAAATCCACATGGATACTTATCAAGACTGAAAACTAAAACTAATAAAGGGTGTGTGCAGTGGGGGAGCATGTAAACAGTCCCAGCTTCAGATAATTTAAAGAGCTCACAACCAGCCAGAATACACCATCCACATCCTGTTTTACAAATATATATATATATATATATATATATACAAATATATATACATATGTATATATGTATATGTGTGTGTGTGTATGTAGCTACATAAAATTTATGCTGCTGGACATCTGACTTACTGGAACGACCATTATTTGGAAATCACTTGTGTTATGTGCAGTAGTGTATTCATGTGAAAGACCAGATGGAACTCAGCTCCCCAAAATTTGGCTCCCACTTTTAAGAACCACACAAAATCATGTGATGAGCCAAAATGGTTTTCTAGAGGAATAACAGTGGTTTTTTTTGGGGGGGGGAGGGGAGTACTCAGTAATCTTAGAGCTATCTTGGATACATAAATTCAATTTTAAAATACCTTGATAGCTGGGTGTGGTGGCATATACCTTTAATCCCAGCACTCAGGAGGCAGAGGTAGGTGGACCTCTATGAGTTCAAGGTCTACATAGTGAGTTCCAGGACAGCTCAGGCTACAGGGAGACCCCATCTCAAAATGACAAAAAAAAAAAATACAAAAAATAAAATATCACTATTTTTTTGCTTGTTTGTTTTGGAGACAGGGTCTCACTGTACAGCCCTGGCTGGCTTGGAATTAGGAATTGCTTCTTTTTAAAAATATGCATTTTATTTATTCTGTCTCTGTATTTGTGGCATGTGCATGCCACAGTGTGCATGTGGAAGTCAGAGGACAAATTGCCAGAGTAAGTTCTCTCTTTCTACCCTGCGAGTCATGAGGATTGAACTCAGGTCATTAGCCTGAGCAGCAAGCACTTTTACCTGCTAAGCCATCTTGCAGGCCCAGAAATTACTTTTTAATAACCAGGGGCAAACAACATAATGTCTTCCCCCAAAGTCCTAATTCCTGGAATCTATGAATGTATTACCTTACAGACCAGGAGGGACTTTGTACACATGCTACTTAAAGGGGAATTTTCTAGATTACACAAATAATCCAATGTAATCACAGTGGTCTTTCTACACAAAAGAGGGAGGCAAATGATTCAGAGTTAGAGGAGGAAACGCAACCTCAAGGGCAGGAAGGAGATTTGCAATTGATGACTTCCCATCTGGAAAGAGTTTGTGACCTAGGAAATGCAGGTGACCTCTGGATTCTGAGAGTTAAAGGGATGGGATGGGAGGGGAGAGCAGGGGTAGGAGAGGAGGGAATTCTTCCCTGGATCCTCTGGATGGAATACTGCATTGCCAATAACTTGGTTTTTAGCTCAGTGAAATCCATTGTAGAATTCAAATCTCCAAGCTACCTGATAATGATGTGGTAATGAGGCCATTAAGTTTGCGTTTAATAGGAAAAAAAAAACAAAACAAAACAAAAAAAAAACATACTCAGCTCTCAAGTTCAAATAGCCTTCATGCCTTTGATACATTTCTTAATCAAATGTATATCCCTTCCCTGCCCCCCTCCCCACCAAAATTCATGCCTTCCGCCATACATGTTTTGCATCTCTTAAAAATCTCTACAATAAAAATTATAAATCCCTGAAGAAGGAGATCGAAGACATCAGAAGATGAAAAGAGCCCCTATGCTATGGACTGGAAGAATTAATATAGTAAAAATGACCATCCTGCCCAAAGTAATATACAGATTCAATGCAATGCCAATTAAAATCCCCACAAGCTTGAGCTTCTTCATGGACCTAGATTAATACATTCTAAAGTTCATATGGAAAAACAAAAAAACCCTGGATAGCCAAAGTAACCCTGAACAAAAAGAGCAATGTGGGGGTGGGGGGGATCACTATACCAGATTTCAAACTATGTTACAGGGCCATAGTCACAGCCTGAGCTAGGCATGGTGACACAAGCTGTTAATCCCAGCACTCGGGAGGCAGAGGCAGGTGGATCTCTGTCAAGGCCAGCCTGGTCTACAGAGTGAGTTCCAGGACAGCTGGAGTTACAGGGAGACCCTGTCTCAAAAGGAAAAAAAAAAAAAAAACAGCCTGGTACCTGCACAAAAACAGACTCATAGATCAATGGAACAAAATTGAAGATACAAACTTAAGCATATACAATTTTAGCCACCTCGTAGTTTCAAAGGGGCTAAGAAGACACAATGGAGAAAAGGCAGCATCTTCAGCAAATGGTGTTGGCAAAACTGGATCACCACTCATAAAATGTTTTTATACTCAAATATAATAGATGCTAATGGTTTTCTGAAGTTGTAATAACTCAATCTCAGAAAGAATGACTGTGACTCTGAGTTCCTGCATATTCATACCAACCATTAATTACTATTTTAAAACTACCTGTTAGGGATGGTCTACTCCTATTGAGATTTATCTAAAGGCTCTGAAAATTTATGACCATACAAAAGCCTATACATGGTGCCTTCTTACACAGTTACTCATTACTCTGATATATAGATTAAGAGCCTGTGCACATATTTAGAAGATGCTTTAATGGCAGTCCTTACCTGTGTTTCTGTTAGGTTATATGGTCATGTGATTGACTTAAAGTCATTCAATTAGCAAAACAATTGGCACAGGCTGCAGCAATTACTTTTGGAAATGGCTGTTTAAACAAGGAACAGAATCTTGTCAGAGGTTGAATCCCAGCCAGGGTGCTGATGAGTGTAACTAGATATGAACTCATAGGCTCTTGTGTCAAGAAATTCACCTTGGCCATTCATTCCAGAGAGTTTTCCACTTATACCCACAAAGCACAGGAAGCAAGTGAACAACTTTTAAAACCAAGTTAATTCAGTGTGAGGCAGCGGGAATTAAAATGTTTTCCAAAGAATGTAAACTGTAGCCTAAATATTTAATAAAAGTCTATGTAAACAGAACTGTGAAGGTCCATATATTTTTAATTTTATTTATTTATTTTTATGTGTATGAATGTACTGTCTGCATGTAGGTTTGTGCACCCCTGTTGTGCAATACTGTGGAAGTCAGAAGAGGGTGTTGGATTCCCCTGGAACTGGAGTTAAAGACGGTTCTCAGCCACCATGTGGGTGCTGGGAATCGAGCCCAGGTCCTCTGCAAGAGCAGTCAGTGCTCTTAACCGCTAGGCCATCTCTCCAGCACACACTGCACAAAGCAAAAGTAGACCTTAATAATAACCTCATGCAGGTGTTTAGCTGCTAAAATAGTTACTGAACAAGCCAGAACCTTTCAAAAGCAAGAGTTCCCTCACACTGTGAGCCTGGCTATATTGCCTTTTTTTGGTTCCAATGGTTATTTCAGGGGATTTTTTTTTTTTTTTTAGACAGGGCCTCTGAGCTAGAGTTGACCATATAATTAAGGATGACTCTGAACTTCTGATCTTTCTATCCCCAACTCCTGAGTGTACGTGCCACCATGCCCAGCTTCTGTGGGGCTTGGGGCTGAGCCCAGGGCTTCCAGCACTCAAGGCAAGTACTCTACCAATTAAGCTCAAACCCCATTCTTAGTTTTTGAGACAAGATCTTGTGAAACTAGGGCTGGCCTTGAACTCCTACCTCCCGCCTCTTCCTTCTGAACACTGGGATTACAGGTATGCACCATCATGGCTGGCCAGAGATGTTTTTAATTCAATTTATGCTAAGACTACCATTATAAATGTAATTTTTTTTAATTGAAAGCATACATTTAACTAAAACGATAGCTCATCTGCCTTTTAAAATTCAAGAGCTGGAGAGATGGCTCAGCGGTTAAGAGCATGGCCATTCTTGCAG